>JAQFVV010012407.1:12210882-12673382 GCA_028023455.1 Epiperipatus broadwayi | reverse complement strand
AGAAATGATTGATTTGTCTAATTTAAATACTAAATGTTGGTATCTGCTTATCAGAAACATAGATAGTCAAATCTTCTGACTGATAATTTTTAAAAAGATTCATAATTCAAGGGAAATGACAACATTCCTATCTTTCCACAACTGTAAATCATTATAAAAAGTTATCATTATTAATCCAACATATTATAATATATTCTTAATCTAATCCTTATTATGTAGTATGTGTTACAACAGCTGACTATTTAAGTATTTTGCAACACCAACTTCATCTTTTAGTGTAAATTTTTATCATCTTCAAAGATGATTAAAATTATTTGATATCAAATATGAGTTTGAGAACTATGGAAGTGATATTTACAAATGGTTGTCTTCCTACTATAAGATTTAAGTAAATGAAACAACGACATTCTACAGTTTCTCAAACAATTTGAATCTTTTCATTATCAAAAGGGGATACATTTGACTCTAGATATTATTAAGTGTTGATATTTTTTCCCTACATAAAGTATAAGATGCACTTTAATACAAATGTTTTTTTTTAGTATTTTATATTATTTTTATATAAAAGAAATGTAGTATTTTAAATTCCTTTTTTAATTAAAAAAAATCTTACACACATAAATTAGATTTATGAAAGAAACTTATGCAGTTTTATTCATTCATTTATTTAGCTTAAAGAAGTACAGAGAAAAATGATGTGGCTAGATGCATAAGCCTTAGTGCTCTGTTTTGTCAGCATGTAATAATGTTACTATTCTGTATTAAATGATATATTTACAAGGAAATAAAAAACAAATAGAAAGTTGGACAGATAGCCATATAGACAACCAGTCAATCCAAATTATATAATGAAATAGATAGATAAGTTGAATGGAGAAAAGATATAAAGATGAATGAATGAAATGAATATAGATGGGCAAATAGAACAAAAGGCAATAGGTAAATGGATACAAGCAATCAATGAATAAGTAGAAAGTTAAGCAGTCATGTTAAATGCTCTAGTTTATTAAGAATAGAAAATTAAAATATTTGGACATAGTGGAAGTTTTAAGTATATCTATAAAAGACTGCATATGGGAAAAAATGAATTTGAAATATTTTTTGCATTTATATTTTATTTAAAAAAGCAGATATATTAATTTTTAAATATCTAATTAAAAAATAAAATATGATAATTTCTAGCTCAATAAATAATTAGTAATCATTATAAATGTATTTATCTCAAGTAAGTTGTTTCAATGTTATAAGTGCACTAAGTGTGACACTTGTAAATCAAGTTGTAAAAATAATGAAATACGAAAAAAAAAAACATGTTTCAAAGTTAAAATATAAACTATCTAATATAAAAATTTATTAATATTTTTACAGAGGAATTATCTTGAATTTAAAAATTTTAATTTTATAGATGAATGTAGGATTAAAAATATATATAAAAAAACTAAAGTATATAAAGAATGGTAAAATATATACAATACAATAAAAATGATATATGTATGAGGTGCTAATTAGTTGTAAAATCTTACACAATGTGTCTTTTTTTTAAAAAAAAGGTCAACACTTTGCTGCACAAAATCAGTTTCAGTTATATTGATTTTTACATAATAATAAAAGCAAATGAAATGTTAATATTTCTTATAAACTAAATTTTTCTTATTAAAGAAACTTGTTAAAATTATTGTATGAAATTTGCAATAAATTGAAAATTAGCTAAAGGCAACTTTGAAAATCATTAGCAACCGCTAAATCAGCATTTAACAAAGTAAACGAATCCACATTATTTGCAGATTAGTTCTAATGATTTGCAATTGCCCAGGAACGTAAATTTTATTGCAGTCAATAAAAATATTCTTCCAATTATTAGAATTTATTTTTATAAATATTTCTAAATTTATACTTTAACCAAATAAAAATAAATTCACGGAGAGGTAATCATATATATATTAATTCTAATATTCTCACGAATAAGTGATAAATTCATAGTATTATTTCCGGGAGCTTCGATTTAATAAAAATATAGTAGCTAAACAACTAACGGAAGTTCCTGAAAATAATATTATATATATATATATGCATCCATACATACATGAAAGGCTTTAAAATATAAAGATTAGCATATTTACGCCCATACCAATATTCTAGAATTCGAATTAAGACTAAATAAATCTTGGTCATGTTTTTAGGTCATATGTAAGTTTATAATTTTATTTCATTTTTATGTAGATGGCTTTTTTGCCAAATAACTAGTCGTCCAATTATTAAAATATTCTTATTTAGAAGAAAGTCTTACCCCACCGCCAGTATTTGGCTATCCTCCTAATGAGTAATGCTTATTACTTTAATCTTCCTGTTGGAGAGACCTTTGCTTACAGAACTAATTAAAGACACCTTTTCTTATAGTCTATGAATTTAACAAACCCATAAATAAACAACTGATTAGTAATTACATTGACGTAGGAGATTATTTCCAAGTTTATTTAAATGATTTTAGAAGTTCTAATTAATAAGGGTTTTTTACACTTTGCACATTCGAAGATTATTATTTAAGAAATATTGTTATGATGAAGCCACTATGTCTGCTATATTAATATATATTTTACAATTGTATACTATCAAAAAGAAAATAAATAAAATAAAATGTAAATAAGTGAAAACTAAAAGCATTAAAATTTGCAAATGTGGTAAATTTTAACTTATGATCACTACATTTTTTGCCTGACTGCCATACATGATCATGCTACTTAATAATGTTTCTTTAGTTTATGTTGAAAAGACATTCATTTTATTCTTACTTTTTCTAATACAGTATATAAAATTAAAAGTTATATAATGTAAAAAAAAAATCAGAAATCTTTTTCTTTATATGATTAAAATGAAAGTTATTGATTTAATAATGAAAATATAGGGGATTTAAAGTCAGACTTTTAAGCAACCTTCAACTATCTGCACTATCTCATACCACTGACACACATAACCACACACACATTGAAAAGATAAATAATCACCAATATATGTTTTTCAAGCTGAACCGGCACTCATCAGTTGGTCAAGATTATCATCTCCTACACATATATATAATCAGTTCTCAGTTTATATTAAGATAGCAATATTTTTTATATGTGTGTGATCATGTGTATCAATAGTATGAGATAGTGTAGATAGTTGAAGGTTGCTTGAAAGTCTGAGTTCAAATCTACTATATTTACAATTAAGTTCCAGGTATAAGAATGCCTATATTTCAAATCTTGATTTAATAATGGTAAACAAAAGTATAAACCATTCTTGTATTGCACCAAAAATCTTAAGAGCTTAAAAGTTTGAAAAGTTTACCCAAAAATATGAAATGGGTAAAGGCAAGTATAGATGACTAAGTAAATTTTGAAAATGATATAGACTTAAAAACCTCACAACAATGAGAAAAACTATAGTCCGCTGAAAATATGACTGAAATTAAACTTTTATAAGAAACAAAAAGTTATTAAAAATAAATAAATCCTTACCCAGAGCAGATTTAATTGCTATGAAATTTTGATACTTCATTGGTCACATTATTTTTAAAAATAAAGATATGTAAAATAACTTTTTTAGTTTTGAGTGAATTTGAATGAATGGACACATACATAGCAAATATATACATAAGTTATTTTTAAATTTTGTTTAAATTATAATATTAATTTATATGTAAATACTATAAATATTAAAAAAACACATCTATGGTATATTTATGACATTTTAAGTAGAGTAAACAAGATATAATGTGTTCTAATCAGAGCTTGGAACTAAATATATAGATATTGCAATGTCATTGTTGTAATAGTAGTAGTAGTAGTAAAAATAATAATAACAACAACAACAGTAGTAGTAGTAGTAGTAGTAGTAGCACTAGTAATAGCAGCAGTAGTAGCAGTAGTAGTACTAGTAGTAGTAGCAGTAGCAGTAGCAGCAGCAGCAGTAGTTAGTAGTAGTAGTAGTAGTAGTAGTAGTAGTAGTAGTAGTAATAATAATAATAATAATAATAATAATAATAATAATAATAATAATAATAATAATAATAATAATAATAATAATAATAATAATAATAATAATAATAATAATAATAATAATAATAATAATAATAATAATAATAATAATAAAGTCTATAAATTGAATATAATGAATTTGTGGTCTATAATCATCATCCACTCCATCTAAAACAATTGATACACATGACCACACATATGTGAAAAAGATAAATGATCCTTAATATACATATTTGGGGCAGAACCAGCTCTCATCAATTGGGCCAGATCATAATTTCCTACACATATATACAATCAGTACTTTGCTTATATTAAGATGACAATTGATTAAGCTTTTATGGACAGACTTCAATCTTCTCACCCATTAAAAAACCAATGATTAGAATCCTCAAAGCTCTTGGTGAATTTGATATTGTAGTCATATCCATGTAGACATTATGTCAAACTAACCCCTCATCTTATCTGACCATTATGTATCCACTTATTTTAATAGGAGAGGAATATGCTGGACTTATAACTATAATGTAACCTATTTCTAAGGCAATGTGTAATTCACCTATTTATTCAGTATACTGAATATTTACTATTTTTTCTCATAGTGCTGTCTTGTGTTCTTGAATTGAGAGTTCCACATGCAGTCATTATTACATCTGATTAGCTGTCACATAAGCATTTTAAGGTGCTTCTATTGGAGGTTTTAGCCTTTCATGTTATTGTAGTAACTAGAGGGATTTCAAAGTGTTTGTTCATTCTCCACTCATCAATTGGCCAGATCATAATCTCCCACTCATATATATATATATATTATGGAATCCTCAAAGCTCTATGGAATTCTGTCTTAATATAAATCAAGCACTGATTGTATTTATGTGTGGGAGATTGTGATCTGGCCTCACTGATAAGCACTGGTTCTGCATGAAATATTGGGAGATTATTAATCTTGCCCACCACTGTTTGGCCATGTGTATTGGTTGTTTGAGGTGGAGTGGGGATGAATGAAAATCCTAAGTTCAAATCCCTCTTTTACTACAGTAATTATTCAGTTTACTAAATGATTAGGTTAATTACATATTACCTTAGAAATAGGTTACATCATAGTATAAGACTGGCTCAACTCTCTCCTTATAATATAAATGAATACATAATGATATGATAATATGAAGGATTAGATTGATATAATGTCCACATGGATATGACTAAAATATCAAGTCCACCAAGGGTTTTGACCATTCCATCATTGGTTTTTCAATGTAATGGATGGTTGAATTGTTGGAAGAAGAGAATATTGAAGCCTGTCTATTAAAATTTAATGAATTGTTGTTTTAATATAAGACAAACACTGGTCGTATATATGTAAAGGATATTATGATCTAACTCAATTAATGAGTGCTAATTCTGCATGAAATATATAAATTAAGGATTATTTATTATTTCCACATGTGTGTGGTTATGTGTATCGGTTGTTTGAAATGGAGTGGAAGATGAATTTAGACTGAAAATCCTAAGTACAAATTTCTCTATTTAATAATAATAACAATGATAATATAAACTTATATTTAACCTATTATAATTTACCCAGATAAATTAAAAAATAAAACAGTTGTAACAAAGAGAAATTTTAATATTGTCATAATTTTATTTAGAGCATTAAATACAGTAAATAGGCTTTAACCTGTATTCAATGTGCTTTAAAATTCATAATAATCAAGCATATTTAGCCAATAGAGGGAACCTTCCAAACCACAATGCAAGATAGTGACTTTTATAAAGGTAAGAGTGGCTGACTTATCTTTAACCTAAATGTCTGCTTATATAGGCGAATCTGAAGTATCTTGATTTGGAAGCATGAAGTAGTTGTTTTCTCCACTGTTTAAGTCCACTATTTCCTTTAATACAGGTTAAAACCTATTTAAAGTATTTACATAGGCTTTCTATGTGCTCAATAAATTAATTACCACTCTCCAATAGTTTATAGAGTTTCCAACATTAAGACCGTAATATTAACTTGCTGTAAATCGCAAAATCTTGCGTAAGTTAATTTGTAAAGAAAATAGTGGACTTAAACAATGGAGAAAACAACTACTTCATGCTTCCAAATCAAAATGCTTCAGATTCGCCTATGTAAGTGGACATTTAGGTTAAAGAGACGATGGCCACTCTTATCTTTATAAAAGTCGCTATCTGGAAGGTTCCCTCTATCTGCAATATATGCGTGATTATTACGAATTTTAAAATGCATTGAATACAGTTAGAGCCTATTTAAAGTATTTACATTTGTTTTCTGTGCACTCAATAATTTAATTACCACTCTTAGAGCATTAAAAAAATTGAAAGATAAAAACTATAGTAGGTAAATTTTAAATAAATCAAAAATGAATGGTGATATCGATTTTTTGAATATACAAGAAGTAAAAAATTTACATTACGATGTTTAAAATGGTCATTGAAAGAAGAAACTAAGAAAGAAGCATTCAACTCAACTCACACAAGATTTATTTCAACTACATATATATGTTTTACAAAGATAGTGATTTTTATGTATATACATATACATTAAATCACCTTCCTAAACGTTGTTTTCTTAGCTTCGCACCTGTGTATATATACAACAGACTAAAATTGTTGCTAGTTTTTGATATTGGTGTTGTTTAAGTGTTAACTTCATTCATATATTTATATATATGTTATTGCAAATTACAATTATGACTTAGTTCTAAATATTGAAATACTAAAAAAATCTTAAGAAAATAAGAAGCAATAATAGCAAAATTGTGCCAATAATAATTAAGAATTGTCATTTGATTCTAATATATTTTGTGTCAATGATAATGAATGCAATATAAATACATACATGTATAATTCAAATTTTTACATAAATAAAACGGAACTGTTTTTAATTATCTCATATAAATTATTTTATGCCTAAAATTTTAATTTAGCACAAATCAAAATTTGTTTTAATACATCTGATTAATTTATTCAGATGTGCTTCAACCCTTCATAAAGACAATATATTACACAATGGGCATATTGCACTTAAAAACATTAGAAGAGTATCTAAATTCCAAAATTTAAAATAACAGAGGTTAAGCTTCACAATTAACTAATAAGCATTTCACAATGTAGTGATTTAAAGTTGTAATTATAAATTTATTAAACGCACATTTGATTACGTAAGTAATATTTACTGAAGCTATAACCTCGATAATATGCGTATAAAATGCGATAGTAGGGACCTCTACACGTGTTTATGAATTATTTATCATAATTATAATCCTGGGTTTAAATTTGTATTGGTTTAGTAAAGAGAATGGAAGACTCGATATTTAAAGATGAGTAATCATTTTTTAGACAAGGAAATTAAATCTGTCATTTAATGATGGACTTGTCCTATTACTTTGGTCCTCAAATGTTATTTAATCCATTGAACAACTGATTATATGATTATTTTATATATTAAATTTATTATACTTATTGAATATATTTTTTCAAATGGCTGATTATTTTCCAAACAAAATTAGGAATTTGTTTTGATAATATGCTCATAGATAAGTAGCTAGATGTAACATTCATTAATTAATGTGTTTAACTTATTCTCAATTGGAAGACTGCTGTTTAACACCTGATTGGCTGTCTGAGAAACAACATTAAGTGCATGTGAAAGACTGGCAACTCTCAATTTATTACTAATTTAATAACAACATGCGATTTATACAAATATTATTTACATACGTTGCTGATAACTTATATTAACATCTAGAAAATTGCGTGTAGTAAATCTAAGATTTCGCGCTGTAATATCGTAAATTAAAAACTCAGTGAGTAATAAATTAATATATTTATATATTCATGCTTTCAAGCCAAGATGCTTAAGACTGGCTTATATATATATATATAAAGTTAAGTTAAGAGAAGGGTGGTATTATCCTTTTCTTGTCAAAATCTCTGTCATGTGACTAGGCCTGACCGCTCTTCAAGACCGCTGTTTAACACCTGATTGGCTGTCTGAGAAACAACATTAAGCCATGTGAAAGACTGGCAACTTTCAATTTATTACTGAAATAAGATGAGGTGATGGGATAATTAGCTGACGAAAAAAAAATATAATTGCAGAATATGCATTATTAGCTGCTCCAGAGAAGGTATTATATATCTTGGCATTTGGTATCCATGTTAGTCTTTTTACCAATTATCTACTTTTATATATCAAACAAAGCCTCACACGTCTTCATTCGCTTACTTTCAGTATATGCATTGGGAGCAGTGATTTTAATCCAGAGTCATCAATTCTAAATTTGAATAACCGATGATTGATATTCTAAATTCCAGATTTGAATTAAAATTTCAGTTTCATGAAAACTGAACTCATGACTAAATTTCTATAGTAAGCAGTTAGGCCTTTTACGGGGATTTAAATTAATTTATTATCAAATAAAGAAATTAATCTTATTCAGTAAATCAATGATGATTGACTTAAACATTTACTAATTTTTACGTTTTTTTATTAATTACCAGATTGTGAATAACTTTCAAAAAATCATTAAGAAAGTCTTATTAATATATGATTAATTACAAGCTAAAAGTAACATTTCAAATTTAAAAATTTAATTGACCATTAAATAATGCGAACGTCTTCTTAGTTCAGACATTACTTTTAATCTCATCAGTTACCTTTACATGAACACTCGCTGTTTAAAGCAATTTGAAAATATTATTTGCTGACGTTTATTACCTATAAACCGTAACTTCAATTTTAAATTGTTTTCTAAATGTTTGTAAGGTAATTTGCGTAGAAAATGACAGATTGCAGTATTATTTTGCAGTAAATGAATACAGTGGATCGTTAATTATTGAAATGATGATGAAGAAATGAATGCTTAATTGAGATATTATTAGATTCTTTGCGCTATTTACTTTCAGTACATTGACTAAGATTAATAAAGCATTCTTTTTCGGAATAACTATTGGAAGCGTGATTAATTATTGTTCTTACAAATTTTATTTTAATAAATTTGTTGTTTTTTTTTTAGCAAAATTGTTTACAAAGTTTTGATTACTTTAATCAAGTTAATTGAATATCCCCATATATATTGAACTTTTTATGGTATTTTGAATAATCAAATCATAACAAAAGAGTGGAGTTAACAAATTTTATACACTGAATTATTTTTCATATTTTAAAATGTATTCTTCATTTTATGAGTAAACACTTTTAGATATATATATATATGTGTATGTGTGTGTTAATAAGTAACTAATAAACCGATCACTTTATCAAACGCTATGAGTGCTGGTTTAGCACGAAATACGTGTATTGGTGATTATCTTTTCAACATGTGTGTGATCAGATGGGTCAGCAATATAAGATGGCAATGAGAATGAGTCGTGTAAAAGTCTGAGTTCGAATCACGCATATATTACATATAAAAATGCAGATGTTAAGCCTGTACATTATACTAGCCTCTCTATTAAATTGTCAAGAGAATATATAAAATGATCATTTGCATTCTCTAACTCTGATAAGTATTACCATAAGATCAGAACTAGTGCAGGTAAATGATTATCTTACAATTGCTTAATAGTTTGTTAAAGATGCTGGCCCATTAACAGCATTTGTAAAGCTAGTTATTCCATGTTTATATATTATTAAAATGCTCTATTAATTAGTTGTTTCATATATGGTTGTATATTATTAATTTTCAATGGTTTTTAAAAATGTGTAGAAATTATCTCTACTATGTGAATGTTTGGCTGCAGTGGAAGAAGGTTTGGTTCATATATTTCTGATATGAGTTTTATTCTAAATAACAAAAAACCTGTCAGATTTGTTCTCCTTATAAGATCAGAGCTGTCATATGTGAATGACCATTTTACATCTGTTTGACAGTTTAGTAAAGAGGCTGGCACCTTGATATTAGAAGCATATAGAAAAATAGTTATTCTGCGTTTCAATATTGTTTTAAAACATTGCATTATTTAGTTATTTGTGTATATATATATATATTGTAACCGGTTGGGTTACATGGTACATCCATAATAATATAGTGTGTGTGCATATATATATATATATATATATATAAAGTAAAGGAAAAGTAGAAATAAACACAGACAAAAATTATAGTAGATATTTTCTACATTTACTGAAATAGAAATAAATAAATAATAACTCTGATTTAAAATATTGTTTTATAAATTAAACTTTTAAAAGGTCTGAATAAATATAAATATTGTATTATTATTATTATTATTATTATTATTATTATTATTATTATTATTATTCTGATTTTGAAATGTAAAAACACTATACTTATTTTTAATTATAAATTTATTAAACACACATTGATTATGTAAGTAATGTTTACTGAGGCTATAACCTCGATAATATGCATGTAAAAATGCGATAGTAGGGACCTCTACAGGTGTTTTAACCACAAGCTTATGCTATGGAAGAAAAGAGGGAATTACTTAAACAAATTTTTTATCTATTAAAAATCCCCTAAGTAAAACATGTATATAGATTCAAAGGGATTAGAGAGTTAAAAATAAAATTCTGTTTTTAATCAAGGTGTTGTTATAACACCTCAGATGATTTTATAAAAAGAGCTGATAAAAAATATCAGTCAGTCTGGAGAATGATTTTTGAAAAGAACAGTCTGGATAGTGATTTTGAAAAGAACAGTTCTGCTTGCAGTTTTGTAAGAGTTGGTCAAAAGAGTTTTTAATATTTTAAGTAGTGACCAACTAGGCCAACTGCAAAGTTTGGATAATGATTTTTGAAGAGAGCAGTCTGGATTGTAGTTTTTTGTAAGAGCTGAACGGAACAGCTTGGCTACTAAAATTTTTGAGTGACAGCAATTAGCTGAGCAAAATACATAGCTGCAGTATGTTGTTGGCTGTAGCAGAGAGTTGGCAGAATAGCTACCATGAATTGATACAGCTGAAGGCTGGACATTAGATTTAGAAGCTACTAATATTTCCTTCTCAGGAGTTTGAATTCACTTGGAGAAAATGACCCACTTCTTTGTGCTGCAATTCATAGCCTTAAACAGAGAAGATAGTTGCTTGTCTAAAATTTATTAAATCAAAACAGCTGCTTGCCTGGAACAATCCTAGACAGAAATAAATCAACTTCAGACCAAGATTTTACATGAATTACGTACTTTTACTTGATGATGACAACTAACCCGGAATGATATTTTTTCTGATGGGCTAGAAACCAAGCTTACCAAGAGAAAGCTTGAAGAAATTTGTGTACTGATGCTACTTTTCATCTATGCAAGCAGGAAACCACAGATAAATATATCATGTGTGTATACAGTGAGTTGTATTTTTTAAATATTCTTATAAAAGACATTTTAACTTCGTAACTTAAAGTAAAATTTGCATGAGTCAAATGTCTAAAAGAGAGACAATTTGCTATATATATTTCACTAAGAAATAATTTTCATATTCATTAAAAAAAGAATATATAATTTAAATGCAAGCATAATTTTGTTTGAATTAAAATCAAAAAAGCAAATATTTTAAATTGGTCCAAAAACACTGATAATTAATCCAACAAATACTTGTCAAAAATTGACTATACTTTTTAAAAAAAAAAATGAGAACTTATAAACTGAAACTAATTTTAAATTATATTTTATTGATACACATGTATAAGTGTGAAATTTATGTGTTTTCTAAATGAATTAATTATGAAGAAATATAATATTATTGTAATGAGTTGAAATAGATAAAAGTCAGTGTGCTTATATACACGCACACTCATGTATGTAAAATTTTAATATTTTTTTTGATTAAATGTCAATTCATTTTTTTTAATATTAATTGCATATTATAAATCACGTGTTTGTGTGCACATATATGTAAATCAATGTAACAATTTAAATGTTGAATAGTAATTATTTAAATCTCAATGTGATCATTTGAACTTTTGTATTATAATCAAAATCAGAAAATTCACACACATATGTGTGTGTATATATGTCAATTGTATTGTCAATAACAATGCGTGCCAGATAGACATTTATGTGTAAAATTTTGATCATTTTTCTAAATTAAATGTTAATTCAAACATGTTTATTTTGTATCAAGCCACATGCCTGTGTGCTGAATGGGTTTTAAATAAAGCTAATTTATTAATCATGTGACTCAATGTATACTTTTCAAAATCAGAACCCTTATAAGACCTTAATCATTTATTTTTTTGTTATTAATAAACTTGTATTTAATTCTTAAAATTGTATTCTATCATCTCTTGTTCACATACAGTAATAGAGCTTTGTGTTCTCTGGGCTAGATTCGTACACGGACAAATGGGGATGGGTTTAGTGCTTTGGGCATCCAGAGATGATCAATCATCATCCTGGTTGGTGCAAAAGAGGGTACTCTTTAAATCCCATACACTATATTTTATTTTTTATTTTACTTTAGTCTTGTTAAAAATTTAAGTTTTAGTTGGCCAGTATATTAATGGTGCTAAATGGCCAGAACATTGATGATAAATCAGCATGTTTTAATGTCCCAGCATTATTGTTTCAATTTTTGATTACTGTATATTTTTAATGGATGGGCACTAAGCTGGTGCATCCAAGTCATGTTTATATAATTGCCCAAGCTGACAAAAGGCTCAATAGTTAGCCTGGTCTAAAGAAGACCCATTTTCAATCCAGCCACAAGAGGATCTGTTGATTTTATTCTGATTTATTGTACTAATTTGTTTATCCCATCAATGATGATGATGGATGATTATTTCTCTTAAGTACTCATACTTACTTTTTGATAATGCTGTTTGATATATGATTGCTGCATAGTTTTTTTAGCTGCTCTTCTGAGCTAGCTGACCTCTCAATGGTCTCTCAATGTTCACAGAGATTTTCTAATCTCATCCTCTTATAATTTAATTTTACTGGGGTTGATGATGATTTGCCATCACCCAGTTCAATTCTTTGTTCCTACCACTTCTCACCCACCCCATCCTGTTACAATATATATATATATTATTACTATTTGCGGGATATTCCGTGTAGTGAAAAAGCTAAATGCTGACGTTTCAGTACAATATCAAGTACTTGATATTGCACTGAAATGTCAGCATTTAGCTTTTTCACTACACGGAATATCCCACAAATAGTAATAATAATATGACATCTTTTATCCATGAAAATATTAGAATTAACATATATATATATATATATATATATATATATATATATGATTGGATATATATTTGCTTGCTGTATGGATAGGCCACATCAGGTATTAATTGGACAATACTGGTCATTCAGTAATGTTGCAGAAAGATCCTAAAGCAATATTTTTGAATGATGTATATTAATGAGTTAGTAGCTGGAATGATCTAGTTGAAATGTCAGTGCTGAAGCTATATATATATATATATATATATATATATATATATATATATATATATATATATATATATATATATATATATATATATATATATATATATCTTACATATTGTAATGGTATACATATATGCTGTTCATCACTGTCAATAAAAAGGTAAAAAGAACAATAAATAAAATCGCTCTCAAGTAGAATTATAAAAATATTAATGAAAACTTCATTTAAATCAAGATATATAATTGCACAGATGGAAAACTATTAAATAATTAAAAGTAAGTTAAAGTTAAAGTCTAAAGATAAAAGTTTATTTTAAAATAATGTAAAAGAAAATAATAAAAACTGTTAATTCATTTCTATTCAAAAATTGTTTAAATCTTAATAGAATGGAAATGATTTTTTTTTTATTTAAATAAAATGATTCAATAGTGAACAGGCCATTGAGGGCATTTAACCGATCAGTCAGATAATAGATCAATTTAAAAAAAATTCTTAGTAATAAAATCTGATGTTCCCACTCAAAAGGGAACTACCCAATAAATGACGCAAATGATCACATGGTCCACAGAGAAAATCATCATCCCCAATAAGATCAGCCTGAAGCCAGGCAAGATTGATCCTATAATTTGATGATAAGGAATTCAAAACTTTATAAAAGGGAAGAAAAGAAAACTTTGGTTAAGTGGAGTTTTGTTCTTTGATATTACTCTTGTCATGATGTAATTTAAGCATATTTATGTATACTGTGGACTTCAAAAATGTAAGGATCATGCAATAAATTAGTTAGCTGTATTTGCACCATCTGAGGTGACCTCCAGAATTATGGTTTCCGAAAAGCAGTAAACAATGGATTGGTCTTCCCAAAACAACCTTGATACTAAATGGACATTGATTGGAGTGGTGCAACTCATCCTAGAGCCACAGAAAGTATGAACTTTATAATCTAAGAAAGAATTTTTCAAATACTATATCTAATCAGTAGCTAATTCATAGTCCCTTATCTGATTAAGCAGAAATTTAAATGATTTGTTCTATTTTCTTTTTAATATGTTTGCTATTATTATTATTTCCATTCTCATAATTTCTTTTAAATTAATAATTTAAAAATAAGCGTAAATGGCTGCATAGATTCCTAAGATTATGTTAGTTTAAGTGGGTTAATTTTGGGCTATTTGTTTCATAGTTGAATCGGTGCTGGTGGAGGGACATATGGGTGTTTTATTTCAATATGATGTGGAGAGATGCACTGGATTCTCATTCCCTTGTGCCATGTTAGCATATAGGTTATAGTACCCAACTGAATCCATAACCCAAAAGTGTAGCCAGCACATTTCCAATGGATGTAGATGTTATTTCATATGCCATTGATCTCCTTAAGCTCTGGTTGGTGATGGTAAGACAGCAATGACTGCAATCCCCCATTATGGAGCACATCTAATATATATTCCAAATGATTACCTTGCCAGACCGATTCACATTCCTGTACTGGATGAGGGTCATTCTTTCTTAAATGATATCATGCTACAAATGCACATTCCTAGTAGCATGTTTTTTTTATGCTAACATTCCCATTTTGTATTGATCACATCGGTATATCAATAAGCTGGGATTGGTTTCAATGCAAACTTGTAGTCTGGAGTCAAAAAAAATCAAGTATATAAATGTGTAATCTATGTAGTGTATTTACGTTTAACAAAATATTGAAACTGTATTAAATCTTAAATTCATCCATTTGTGCAAATGATGTAAATTAAATTCATTCAATAATTAATTTAGTTTCCAGAATTTTTTTTTAATGTGTGTGCTTAATAAAATGTTTTTGATTAGTTTTGGCTGTAACTTATTTTTATATTAATATGATTTTTTTAAAAATCAGGAGTTAGAGAATTTTAAATAGACAGAGTGATATTTTAAGCTCAGCTTCTCCAAGAGCTAGTGGCTAAGGCTATTGGTCAATAAAAGTTGAATCCTACTCATATGTATCTGCCTACTGTATAAATGTTCTAGGTTCAGATAGCCTAATGGTACCTTGGTATAGCAGATATGGTAAGAGTCGCCAAGCCGACTATTATAATATACATGCTTTATGCCAATTTGTATCTAAATAATCTTAAACTCTATTATAGAGAAAATAAAAACTTATTAAAAAATTATTAAAGTCTTATAAGAAGGTAAAATATGCATATGTATATGTGTGTGTAAAAAGTGTCACAATGGTTGGCTGAGATTAGATAAATAATTAATAATGTTCAAATGCATAACAGATTCTAGAAAATTCTGATACAAAAACAAGTAATTTAATATACTTAAAATTTCTTAGCATTATATTTTAATAAAATTTGTAAAGGCAGATTAATTACAAGGTATAAGTACATTTATAAATATTAATGAAACCATATCTAATTAATAAAAAGTAAAATAATTATCTTGGTATTATCTATTTAAAAGATGTTTACAGTGTTTGGCCTTGCAGTAAAAAAAATGTTGATTGATGCTTAATTACTTCAAAGAATGCAAGTAAACAAAAGATATTTGGAATTTGGAAAATTGTTTACTAATTAAAAAAAATAGGAATTAAATGATTAAATTACAACCAAATGGATCAAAATTATTATCAGCAGAAATATTTTAATTAAAACTAATATGGATGCCTTTTGTAAAAAAAAATAGTATAAATATGTAGGTAAAATGTAAAAACATCTTTTGATCAAAAAATTTATCAGTTGGTCTTTTAATAAGAAAAATTTCTTCAAGCTGGTTTTATATGAGAGAATTCTTCATGTTTGACCACAAGATCTCCATACACCAAGTTTTAAGCAGTTCATCAATCATTTGTCTTCCAGAAGCTATGTATTATGTAACCTGTGAATAAAAGCTTATGTTTATTTTCCCTTCTTCATTCCAGGGGAGTGTGACTAGAATCTCAATGGAGTGAGTGAAATACTGCCCACCTAAAGTCTTCTGACCAGTGTACTTGTGCTAATATTCTAGCCATCACAAATGAATTCAGCCTGCTGACCTGCCTTGCCTTTATTCAAGAAATAAGCTGTCTAGTCAATTATGCCACCTGCACTCATTTGCTATTTTGAAGAACTATCCTGTCTCCAGAATTAAATTAATATCTGAGAAAATGCACAATCCAGGGTCCAATGAGTGTGAATTGCATCATGAAGCTACAAATTTTCATACCTATACACTGCTTTTCATATCTTGCCATGTTTTTAAAATCCTTCACAAAGGTAATCATAGAAACATTGAACTCTCATCATGAGATCTCTGCAATCCTATACTGGTAAAACAGTTTATATGAATTTGATGTTTCCTTATTGTTTGTATTATTTATTTTATGTTATTTTTTCCTTTAATATTATATTTCAATTTAATATTATATATATTCATTAAACTAATCTGTATTTGTTAAGAATGATCAAATATATAGCTATATGCAGCCATTTTTAAGTTGTATACATATACTATATCAGATGATGGAGGGATCTTTTGTAAATATATTTTCATTTTTTAAATTCCAAAAATCATTTTTTACCCCTTAATGAAAAGCATGAAGATGCTTTAATTTAATCTTCCTTTCTCACCTGGCTCAAAGATTTTGTTTTTTTCTAAAAGTAATTAGTCACATGTTTCAATGAAAACTTTACTCTTGCAATTATCAAGATTAAAAAACCAGGTTTTTTAAACAAATAGAAAAATAAGTTATATTACTTAAAAACAATGTTAAACATAATGTTAATTTATATTTTTTTCCAAGGGACAAATATATAACTCATTTAATTTACATTAGCCTCATAATGTTTCATTATATGTCTAAATCACAGATCTCAAACTCCAGTATGTATATTATATTTTTAATATGTGAGCACAATATCTAGGATGGACTTTCAATTAAGCAGGGATTATTTATCTTTTATTGCTTTTTTTAAAGTGTTCACATTGGATAAACTATTTAGCCTTAATTTAGCCAAGTAAAATAATATATGACTGCTTGTTCAAACTTATAATGTAGAGATTCACGTTTGTTTTCTTTTTAATAATCATCATAATTTTCAGACTTTCATAAGGAAGAATTACTTTTTTTTTTTTTAAAGTGTCATAGCATCAGCCGGGACGCGAACCCGCAACCCGGGCAACTGCCTGCAAGTGCAAGGCAGTCGTGCTGACCTCTCGACCACCAATGCAAGACAAGAGAATTACTTATTTCTCATTCATTTCTGGATTATTTAAATATATTTTTTATTCATTCATATTTTTTTGTTTTTTAAGCAGATGATCATCATTCCTACTTTATGGAAATCATTGGTCAAGTGCTCTTGATATGGTCATGCTAAGACAGAAGTATCTCTTATATTTATATACTCTGATAATCTTCACTGTTGTCCTTAATATTATTACCAGTGCAGATAAATTTCTTTCTTGATAGTAATAAGTTTGTTACTGGTTATAGGAGCAGACATTAATTCCTGCTTCATATGACCCTCTGATCTGATAAAATTTCTGGGTATGGCCTCACCAGAGCAAGCACACCCTATCTTTGTTTCATCATTGGATATACTCTTCTATTTTTGATATCTTAGCCTGATGTTGCAAGCATATGATCAGTCATAATTCTAAAATGGTAGTCATTGTTTAATGATTATGATTTTAATATAGTTAAATAAATACTTCTAGCTTCACCCTGCATAATTAAGAAGTAATTAACAGTTAAATCATTGTAGAATGTCCACCTTGGAGATTTTAAAGTCATATAAAGCCTATAGTCTCTCTATTGGATGTAAGTAGTGATAATTATGCTAGTCATTTATTTAACCTGTAAGAAACACAATATAAGTGCAGGTTTAAATCTAGTCATATGAACTTTATTCTCTTTTGTTATTTTTATTATTACTAATAAATTTATATATACACATTACCTTTTGAATTTGTGTTATTTACCACCATTAGTATTTTCTTTAGTTTTAAGAATCTCTTGTATTTCTCTGATAGTGGAATATAAGAAAAAGAGCATATATGCTAACATCAGATGCTGTAGTCATCTAGAAATTGTCCTGGAGGCATAGGTAATGAGATTCAACTTTGTATTGTTTGTGATGATGTTTATATCAATGTTACACACTGACGTACATGTTAATCATTGCTTGATTTCCAGGATTAGTTTTTTTGACTATACAAATTGGACCATTACAGTGCTTCATAATTTATTTTTTGGTTTTAAATACCATGAGAGTCATTGAAAACATACTAAAAATACCTATTTTCTAAATAGGAACATTTTCTGAAAATTACAACTATTTTATAGAAAAATTAATAGGAGTATGTAATTTTGTTTTATGAAAAAATATAACATTTTGTATGAACTTTTATAAAATAATATTAAAAGATAGATAGTAAAAAGTGTGTAACTTTCATGAAAAAATAATATAATGCAAAGTTGTGACCCCCCCCCCCCACTTTTTTTTTAAAGAATATCCATGATAAAAGTGAGCTTAATGTGATAGACTATACAGAAAAGGGATGGTTTTTTTTAATTAAAGGACCAAAAAATGGGGGGGGGGGGAGCGTGAAACAAACTATTTTATTGACCAATGATAAGTGGCATAGAAAAAAGGTCTGAATTGATGTTGTCATTCTGCCATGATATTTTCGGCATATAAAATTCAAATGAAACTGCAATAATTCTAGGGAAGTACCTCTCATCTTTTTCAGAATTATGCATTTGATTTCAACCCAAGAGCTTTCAATCACCTGCCTATGAGCTCCTGTCACTGGATCTATGTAATATAGATGATAATTGATGTTGAAATGTTAGAATTACCTGATTATGAGATTGGTATAAATCAACCATATAATTTCACAAAAAATAAAGTAATGTCATATTTCATTGTCCAAGAGATACTCCTTAATAAACAAAGAGCTTTGCTAATTGCTCAACAAGTTTTGAGATAAATGCTTAGCAAGAGAAAGCATTTAAAATATCTCTATCTGAAAACCTCCACTACAATCCCCTGACCAATGATTTTATACTTTGGGCATTCCTCCAGGAGGCGCTAGGGTAGCTTCAGACACTAGATCTAAAAACACCAACCCAATGTCAGCATTTATATAAGAGTTGACTATTGAGTAGCAAATCTGAAGTTTTCAGACACCTAAATGTCTTCAAATCCAGTTATCTAACTCAAATAGTTATATAGCTATATTGTTCAGAGAATGGGGAGTGGTTTTCGGATAGAGATATTTTAAATCCTTTCTCTTGCTAAGCATTTACCTCAAAGCTTGCTGAGCAATTAGCAAAGCTCTTTGTTTATTTCCTGCAAGCTTAAAAAAGAAGTAGAGTCATGTGATATATGACTATTTTTTATACACCTTAATTTAGTCTATCTTTTTTATCATGTTGTCCATATTCAAATTTGTGCTGATCTTGGTGATGTATTAGTTACCGTTTATGTTGAGGATATTGTTTATAAAATTTCAGCTTCCAGAATTTGAAGATGCCATGTTTAATAAGGAAAATTGGTTATCAGCTTAAAAAGATATGTGGCTCTAAAGATGCAAGTTGTATTAAAACAGATTTTGTATTGTTTATCTGAAGTCATAAGCTTATGCATTTATAATATCATTGATAAAAAATATTTTTTTTGATAATTCAATGTCCTGAATGTCATATATGCATTTTTTAATATAATTTTTATCTATCAAATGTATGTTTAAATTGTATTTTCTTAGTTAGATATATAGAATTGAGTGAATATGTGTAGTAATTTAGAATAGTATAATTCATCTCAATGAACTATGTAATTATGCATATTATGTGTGTGTGTGTATATATATTTGGATATATCAGAGACATGGGTTAATATGACTTGATATAGGTTAGGAATAATACAGCCTAACTTAATTGAAATTAAATTTTAATTCTAATGAGTTTTTTAGTGTTTATTAAATCAGCATGAATGTATCTTACAATGCACAGTAACTATAAATTGAATAAAAATAGTAAAACTCTTGTTATTTAAAAAATCATGTAAAATTTAATGCCAGTTTTGATTGTATGCCCACTTCAATATTAAAATTTGTTCAAGATTATAGGTTCAATCCATCTTCTCTTATCTTTAGCTTCTCTTCTCCACATCACCCCTGCATACTTTTTTATTTCATCCATCCAGTTCACATGTGGTCACTTTCTGGGGCTTTTACAATCTCTTAGAATCCAGTTTAAGATTTCAATTGTCCATATATCATTATCTAAATGTCTTGATCATATCTGTGCTATTATTTTTAAATCAAGATTATAATAAGGAATTTCATCACTATTTGCAGTCTTTATTTAGGTAAAGTTGAATCTTGAACTTGATAGTTCTATGTGGTATAGATAAGTATTAAATTTAAGTTGATCTTTAAACCAACTGCTATAAAATTGGTTTCAACCTTACGATGATCAGAAAATGTAATTTAGGGCATTAATGGAGGAAGTCTTACTAATCAGAAAATATGGTCTGACTATCATCAAACATTCTAAAAGCTAGTATCATATTTATATGAGAATTTTATGCTCATTTTAGTATCACAAAAATTATTTTATCTTTGCATATAAGCTTTTTTAAAATAATGTTCATCATCATCATCATCATCATCAACCATTATCAATCCACTGCAGGATGAAGGTCTCTCCAAGTTTAATCCATCTTCTCCGATCTTTAGCTTCTCTTCCACAACACCCCTGCACATTTTCTTATTTCATCCATCCATCTCACATGTGGTCTCTTTCTGGGTCTTTTACAATCTCTTGGAATCCAGTTTAAAATTTCAATTGTCCATCTATTATCATCTCTTCTAGCAATATGTCCAGCCCAACTCCATTTCAATCTTTTAATTTTTTCAATAAGGTCAGTAACACCTGTTTGTTGTCTTACCCATACATTGCATTTTCGATCTCTTCTTGTTACTCCCAACATACATCTCTCCATACTCCTTTGAGTGGTCTGAAGTCTCTGTATTGCTCTTCTATTAAGTGTCCAAGTCTCAGATCCATAAGTAAGAACTGGTAAAACACATTTGTTAAAAACCATCCTTTTCAAACACATAGGCATATTTCCTTTTAGTATCAAGTTATTTCTACCAAAAGCACTCCTGCTGCTATACAAATAATTAGTAGCTACATGAATAGTTCAGTCAGTAGATAAATGGCTTCTCAATAAGGTAACTTTATACTTAAAGTGACTTCCCTTTATATATATATATATATATATATATATATATATATATATATATATATATATATATATATATATATATATATATATATATATATATATATATATATATATATATATATATATATTGTAGCCTTTGGTTTATTTCATCTATAAACCAATTGCAAGAAATGAAACTAATTATAGGCAGAAATTTTTTTTTTGAAATATAAGAAAAATTAAAACGTTTTATTGGAGAAATCAATAACTAGATAGCTAAAAAAGTAACATATATAGAGACAGTTTGTGTTTGTATAGAATGTAGCTAGCATTATTTAATGCAGGGGGGATGATTGATTTTTTTTTATTGTACGCCACTATAATAATTTGCCAATATAATAATTGAGAAATAAACATTTATATGGCTAAGATAAAGTCTTATGAATTTTGATATCTATTACTAAAAGGTTGGCGAGAGTTAAAATTGAATTGATTATCAGTAGCTTTTGTTTAACAGTCTTTTCGGGAGAATAGGCTGAAAGCTATAGGAAATTATAATGGATATTTATGTTTATGATTATCAGAAGTTATAATTGATTTTATGCTTGTAATTATTAAAAAATCATAATGGATATTTTGTGTTCATGTAGTCTGAATAAGCAGTTTTCAATTGAATGGTCTGCACATGTATGTGTGTGTAATGCAGATATATGAGTTCGATTTTTTTCTTTCCTTTATAGAAATTGATATAATTTTTTATATTATTTCCTGATAAGTGTGAAAAGGGGGGAAATAAATGAATCTGTTCTGATTTATTATTCCCAACTCTAAAATGTAAATCTAAATAAGAAATTATTTAGATCAAAAGAAATGTAACATTTGTTAAAAAAAAAGTGTTAGTAAGCTTATCTTTTGATTAGATTTCTTTTGATTGCTTTTCCATAAATTAATCGATAATGTGTTAACCCAAAAGATCAGGTTTAAGATAAGAAAAGTTGTCAAAATTAACACATAAGAAATAGTTCAATTGTTCATTCTGAGAGCGAATTTTGATTAAAATTTGAAGAGGAACCACCTGTGGAGATAAGGATTGACAGATGTTTTTTCCCCATCTCTTCCATCCTTGCGACCATAAAAATGGGGGTAGAAAGTGAATCAGGGGAACTTTGGCTAACTGAGGACAACGAGCTGATAAAAATTAATCTATCTCTGAAGGTTTTCTCCGAATTTTTTTTAATTTTCTTTCTCAGAGTTAATGTATTTAAGTATTACAGTATACCAAAATATGAATTTCTAATTCATATCTAAGTGGTGCATGTTTGTTCTTCCTGAAGTTAATCATGAAGAAATCAACTTTTAATAAGACATTTTATACTGAATGCCACAGTATGTCCATTTGGCTTATTAAAAATTCATATAAGGAGAGAGCTGTCAAACTATTATATAATATTAAAAGACCAATTCATATTACAATAATTATTTGGCTAGTTAAAATTTGTTTGAAGAAACTGCAGCAAACTTCTGTATAATATGAAAAAAAGTTAATTCACGTTTAATAATCAGAATCTACTTATTGTCTATAATTTGAGCCTTAAAATGGAAAAGAAGAAGAAAAAAAACAAATGAATTCAAATCCAGGAAGAAACTCATCAAAATGGAAGGTAATCATTAGAACTCTTTTAAAATTTATTAATTATCCTGTAGTTACATTTTGATTTAAAATAACTATCTACGTTCATCCCTTTTGATTTAAAATAACTATTTATGTTTATGCATTTTGATTTAAAATAACTATCTACATTTATACATTTTGATTTAAAATAACTATCTCAGCTGTGCCTCTATCTAAGCTATCTCCAAATAAAATGAACTGAATACAATCAAAGGAAAAGACATTGGAAAGAGACTATCGTAATGTTTGATATTTATTCTTTATTTTATTTCGTTTATATAATATGTCATTTGTTGTTTTTTTTTATTTCATTTTGTTTATATAATATGTCGCATGTCTAACCACTATATTATCTTAATTTAATAATTTTGTTTTTATTTATGTTTTAAAAGGTTTAAAGGAAAGAGGGGGAAATGATTGTGATCCCATTGAAGTATAAATGCTTACATAAATTTAAATTTAAAAAGAAAAGAGAGAAATGATATAAAATATTTTTTTTATTCTTCATAAAATTTTAATTTGTGCTTAATATTAAATATGTAGAGTGATATGAATGATCGTGTGGAAAACCATAATTATGCTATAAGTGTTGATGATCTGTTATTAATAAAATATTGGATGTATGTTGTTGGCTTGACTGTTTAAAAATTGAAATAATTCATATATGTTTTGATTCGGGATCTGGTTAGTCTTTGTCATTTATCTGGGCTGCAATCGATGTAGATTGGGCATATATAAAGCAATAAATGCTTGTTATTCCTGAGGTAGAGTTATCTTACCACTTCATAGATGGCAAATGGCTGTCTCATGATTTATTTACCATGGCAGTAGGAGATGACTGAGTTTCACTCCAATTATTTTGTTAAGATAGGGAATTATTGACAGAATTATTGTTCCAGTTGTAGAAAATATTTTGCATGCCAATATAGAGAGTAAGTGTATAGGCAGGAGCTCTTCACATGATTCTAGATCTTAAGAAAAGATCTCTCTCTGGCTCAAGCTAACAGTTGAAGTTAGGAGTTGTTGTCATTGCTTTTTTTTAATTTCCCTTATCAAGACACTGCTGTGTGTGCATTATAAAATATTGCATGCTGGTGAAGGATATGAAGAGTTGTTTTTTTTCTTATGTGGGACAGAATAATAGTTGCCCTGACAGGATAAGGATTCAGCCAGATGTATATGTGTTTGGGGAATGACAAAGATTTTAATTAATAACCTAACCGATCTGTGTTGATTTTTGTGAATGATGGTAAATTAAGGGTCGTCAAGCTGGATCGACATACTGATCTATCAAGATATATATGGTCAAAAATGTAAAGATCTGACAGGCATGAACATAAAAGTGTAGGTTTTGAATTTAAATCCATCTGCAAGATCAGTAAAAGATTATTTTTCATGGCATATCATCCTTTTTCATAAGAAAGGTAAAAGTTATTGAGTTGAAATGATTTAGAAATTTACGATTGTTTAACATTGCTAGTTAGAATAATTTAAATGAATGAATTATTTGGAATAGTCCAATGGACCATGTTTACAATAAAAAGGGGGGAAGTAGAAATTTGTAGGTTTTCTTCTCTTTCAAGATATAGGTTTTCTTAAAGTTAAAATATATATATATATACGGAATTCTGATTCCGTGCATAAGCATTTGTATTTGTTTATTATTATTATTTATTTCTTTGATAAATAAATGGGTCAAAACTATAAATAAGTCATCCAGAAAAGTATTTAATTTAAACATGTATTCGAACCATAGTCTTTAGTAGATCTGAATCACATTTTGAGAGCAACAATATTATATTGAAATATGTTTTTATTTTATTTTTATCATTATTGTTAACATAATAAAATTTATGAGTATTATAAAATTACATTGTGTCTTGTGTTTTGATGTTTTAAATATTTCCAGAATCTATATCCAGCACCTATATTTAAAGCAATATTAGTTAATAATTAAATTTAATTATTTATTTTTCTATTGATAATTTATTTCCACGATTGATTTACAGTATTGGTTTTTATATTGATTATTTCCATATTCGATTCACATAATTCATTTTATATTGATAATTTATTTCCATGATCGATTTGCAGTAGTCATTATTATATTGTTTCCATATTCAATTCACATAATTCATTTTTGTATAAGTCACTTTTATATAATTTATTTTCACATAATTAATCTACATAATCTAATTTTATGATTTATTTCCATATTTACTTTCATAAGTAAATTTTGATCGATTTATATGATTAATGTCCATGTTCTACTTCCATAGTTTACTTTGGCAAAATATGATAGATTTAAAATTATTAATTAAAATTTGGTCAATAGATTAGATATAATAATAAAATGATAGGGAATAGTTAAGTAAGTTTAATAAATTTAGTCTTTTGGTTCGTTGTAATGTAAATATTGGGAGCAGACATAAAATCCCTTTCCTGCTCTTGGTGTTTAGAGTGATTCCCACTAGCAAACTCATATCAAAATTTATTTTAATATATTTGGGATCATATCCATTACAATGTAAGCACTTATAAGGCACCTCTTGACAGATCTAGACCTTGAGAGAGAGCAGTTCGATTATTAGTCTAAGAGCTAGTTTGGAAGTCAAGTAGCATATTATAATAAAATTATTATACTATTATTAAAATAGGGATCATAAATTGATAGTTGATCAAAAGATATATGTGTGTCTAGAGGAATAGGATTATGGATTCTCAGATTAGAGAACATAACACAGACATTCCGTGTTATATAATTGTAGCTAATTAAAGTGATAGATGCTGAGAACGAAAAAAATAAAGTAATGGAATTAAATGGGGAGGATTTATTTATGATAATTTTTTATCTAGTATTAAAATAAATAATAATTTTATATTATGAACATAGATTATGAGCTCTCTGCATCAATTACTGATTTATTTCCAGTCAGATATAAATGAGAAATGTATATAATATTTTCTGTAGTTACCACTCAAGATCAGATATTTATAATAAAGTTGTGGAAGAAAGTTATTGCATTATTATAAATTAAATAATAAGTTTATCATGAAATATTTGCATGACTAATGCTAGGTTTGAAATTAAGACCACATAAATTAAATGGTTTTATCAATATTACTGTTATTATTATTTTTTTGAGAGACAAGTTAATTACTTTCTCCTGTATCTTCTATAATCCTAAATATGGCTAATGATGATGATCTCTGGTGAGCATTACAATTTATAGCTGCAATTTGGTGCCCGGGTATATTTGATCCTAAAGTTAGTATAAAATTCAATTGACTAGCTACTTGAAATAAATGAGAGTTTGTTAAGATTAAATAAGTGAAATAGTGTGCAGAGAAAGTTGAGGCCACAATATATATATATATATGATAAACAAAACAAGTTATAAATTTCGTAACTTGCTCATAGCTTGCATTTTATGATCACTAGATGAAGCTTTACCAATAGCTCACTAACAAGCTTTGTTTACATAAATGCTGAGAGAGATAGAATTTAATATCTCTTTCATTGTCTCCAACCTTTAAACCATGGTTTCGGGCTAGTTGGCTCACGTCAGTAAAGGGTATCTCTTTCATTGTCTCCACCCTTTACTGACGTGAGCCAACTAGCCCGAAACCATGGTTTAAAGGTTGGAGACAATGAAAGAGATATTGAATTCTATCTCTCTCAGCATTTATGTAAACAAAGCTTGTTAGTGAGCTATTGGTAAAGCTCCATTTAGTGGTATATATATATATATATATATATATATATATATATATATATATATATATATATATATATATATATATATATATATATATTTGATCCAGTAAATAATGTATGATATTACACAAAATATATTATAATTTTTAAAAAATAATTTATTAAATTGTAAAAATGTAATCATTTCATTTTTTTAAATGTAAAAAAGGGAAATGAAATGATTTATTTTCTTTCTTTGATTTTGATTTTATAATGTCAATGTAAAAACACATTAATCAGAACAAAAAACTTCATAATTTTCAGCCTAAAGAAAATGCTTTTAATTAAAAAAATATTCTTCACCAAATTTCTATGGGTAAAATGTCTTTTGGAATAAATAATTTCAAATAGTAAAAATAATTGAAGTTATTAAAAATCAAATAATAATTATTAAAAAAAACTAAATTATAATAATGATTTTGTAATATGCATTTCTTTATGTGGCATTAGTAAATTTTCAGTCGACTAATTTTCTGCTAAAAAATAACTATGTTCAAATAAAATCTGAATTCAAACATCATTCTCTCTATAAAAAACAAATATTTAATATTTTACATAAATAAAAGTAAACATGTAACTCAACTATGTGTTTTTGTTTTTGAATTCAAGATTTTCACAAAGTCTAATAAGATCATGTAATTATACCTGAGCATTTTCAAGTACAAAAAACTACCATTTTATCTTTGATTGACCTTTCACAAATAATACTGACATCTAGGTATTATTGTTGGAATTAAAATCAATCACTACACATTCTAGTTTCAGATTTTGCTGACAAATGAATGAAAATCCTTCTAAAAATGCTATAGATAACTATAATTAAACCAACAATAATATAGTGATTTGTATTTTTTTGAAAGAATGTTAACATTATGCCCATACAAAGAAGGCTTTAGATAAATTGATACAAGATTATATTCAAACTTTAATATCAGTTTGAACATTGCAATTGGGTTTAAATAGAAATTGCATTGCTATGCTTGACAGAGTTTCGCCTAGCTTCCAGATAGCTGATGATTTTAGTTATTGACTGAAAATATGTCCAGCAGGATTGATTGATTTTTTTCACCAAATATTACCATTTGAAAATTCATAAAATTTCTGTTGATGATGTGTGTTGAGTTAAAATTATTTAAAAATATTACAGATTTAAATCTTTATAAAAAAACAATCTTCTCACAATGATTCTCTTTACACTTCTTGTATTTAAAATATGACAAATTTCAACTAATTAGCAATCTTCTTCAGATCTAAAATCCTCTTCAAATTGATGTGATTTTAATTACTTATGTATATATCATTAAAAAACAGTCAACACTTAGACAATCCCAATATTAATAACAATCACCAAATTCAAACTGTTGTCACGGCAACCTCCTTTTAACAATAAAGATGGGATTGACAATCCCAATATCAGCAACAATCAACAAATTCAAACTGTTGTCAAGGCAACCTCCTTTTAACAATAAAGATGGGATTGACAATCCCAATATCAGCAACAATCAACAAATTCAAACTGTTGTCAAGGCAACCTCCTTTTAACAATAAAGATGGGATTGACAATCCCAATATCAGCAACAATCAACAAATTCAAACTGTTGTCAAGGCAACCTCCTTTTAACAATAAAGGTGGGATTGACAATCCCAATATCAGCAACAATCAACAAATTCAAACTGTTGTCAAGGCAACCTCCTTTTGACAATAAAGGTGAAAGCCCACTTTTATTAATGGTCCAATATATTTATATAGACACTAAAGATTGCAACTTGACCACAGAGATTGAAATTATTGATACAAAGAAGTTTAAATAAACCTCTTTAAACAGCTAAATATTACTTGTTCTGAATGCCGACTAATAAATAGTCAACTATAACATTACAAACTGCAATTACAAATTTTAAATTGCATCCAAAGTATTACTTAAATAATAAGTGTAATAATGCTCAAGGGTAAATAGGTTTGTAAGTAATCATTAAACCAGTCAACACTTAGACAATCCCAATATCAATAACAATCAACAAATTGAAACCGTTGTCAAGGCAATCTTTTAATGATAAAGATGGAAACCCACTTTTCTTAATGGTCCAATTTACTTATATAGACACTAAAGATTGCAATTTGACCACAGAGATTGAAATTATTGATACAAAGAAATGTAAATAAACATCATTAAACATGTAAATACACCTGGGTCTCTTTTTACGTAGACTTATTTAACATGATTTTGAAGTTACGCGATTCGTGTTTCACCGGAAGTCGAACTTCGATATTGCGCTATTGCTTTAAAAAATAAATTTCGCGCACTTACATTATATTGAAAGTAATAGCACATTATTGAAATTCGACTTTCAACTTAGTATTTTTTAAAATTTTCAGTGCTTTATAATAGCAAGATTTTATGCAATAATGAAATTAAAATCATGATTTCCACATTTTATATATACACACATTAAATTTTACAAGATTATAATGTAAATTTGTTCAACATTGTGCGTGTTAATTTTGCATTTTAAATCACATTCTGTTTTTGCTTTTTAAAAAAGAACATAATCAATTATTAATCATTTAGTGCCCGCAAGTTTATTTTTAAAAGATGAGTAATAAATAGCAGTGGGCACAATTAAAATTGAAAATTAAAGACAAAAATAAGAATTTAATTTTTAGTTGTTAGATTAATTACTAATTACGTTGTCACCAGAAAACCATTAACTAACACAACATGAAAGTGACGTTGGTGCTAGTTGTATTTCCTCTTGTGAAGAATCTGATTTTTTTATCAGTTTGCAAATGAACCTGTTTACCGGCAAATAGCGATAATAATTAAAACGTGTATAAAAAATATAAATTACTGTACATTATGCATAAAAATATATTGTTTTGAATAAAATTAAATATTATAGTTAAAAAAAGTTTGTCTTGTATCAATTTTTTTCAAATTTGAAATTTTTTATTAGTCATATTTTTATTTCCTTATTTTTTTTTTTTTGCACGAATTTTAAAGTAAATTTTACATTGGTGCTTTGCTTTTACGTGAGTTTTGAAAAATCACAGTCCATACCCCCCCCCCCCCGTTTTCAAGGTAAGTTACATCTATTTTTGCATGATTTTGTTTGCGCATGTTTTCTGAGGAACCTATTTTCACGTAAAATGAGACCCAGGTGTATATCCTATTCTGAATATATATAAACTTTCTTTTCATTTGATATTTGTATGATGGAATGTACAAATTGTGTACCACTGCAGTGATTATTTTAAAATGTGTTATTCTTATAATAATCTAAAAAATTCTAATCTCATGTAAACCTACACTAAACCAGTTCTAATGTTAACATACAAAATGTTTTAATCACTTGTAAACATGTAATAAACCCAATTCTAATGGTATTTTTTGTTATTATTTATTTTAATGAAACCAGAACAGCACTTAATATTTTCAAATTTATGTGATTGCCTCAATGTCATGTGGTGCCATTTGTTATTTTAAAGTGAAAAAATTCAAATTTATGATGAATGATGATATATTTACTAGAATAATTAAAAACTGATACCAAAGAAAAGATTACATCTAATCATGGACACAGTGGTTCCATACATGATTGAAATTACTACAAATTTTGCACCCTAGATAATGCCAGGAAATTAGTATCTGATTCATCAATGAGATATTGCTATAAATATTTGACTAAATTATTTCAAATATGAAATTGTGATATATAAAGTAATACATTTTTTAAAATTTATTTCTTATTATAGCTTACACTAACTACACAATGAAGATCTATGGATTCCATAGTTAGTCTATATATCTGTATTAGTTTGAATTATCTACACAATTTTTATTCAGTATGTATTCTTACAAAGAAATCAAGTCATATGTCACATGACCTAATTTAACAAGCTTGTATTATAAATGTTATATATAGAACTCACAAATAAGCTTGTTAAGAGCTTATTTGCAAGCTCTCTATATAATATGTATTCTACAGAGAGCATACCAATAGCTCAAACAAGTTCTTAATTAATAAGTGTGGTATGAGAAAAATATTTAAAATCTCTATCTAGAACACTCATCTCCAGACCAACTGGTTTCAAGCTTATGGCTCACATCAGTGGAGATGAGAGTGTTCTGAATAGAGATTTTAAATATTTTCTCATACTGCACTTATCAATTAAGAGCTTGTTTGAGCTATTGGTACACTCTCTGTAGTGTATTTTTGTAACTACAAGGTTATAAAAGTAATGTCATGTTATATATGACTTGCTTTATTAATTGATATGTATTCTTGCAGTTTTAGCATTATTCATTAATGATTTATACTTTATTGCTACATTATAAATTAATATAGTCATTAATCTCTAAAATAATCTCATAAAAATTTGAAAGAATTCTTGATTTTTTTTTTACTAATAGCAGTGATAATGTATTACCATTCTAGTAATAAATGCCTTTCTTTAAACTATCATCTTTTTTTTATGATCTCATACTTCATTATTAGTAGATTTAATGTCATTTGTACTTATATTAACCATTGTGTGTAGCATATAAAAGCTACACATTATACCAAAATCACTATTGTTTTTATGGACTTGAGATTATATTTCATATATTTCAGTAGATTAAATTTTGTATAATATAATAGTAGTAGTAACCAGTTTATGGAAATCAAAGTGTATTATCTAAACTTTGTTCCGATTTTATACTTTGTTTTAATTAAGTTAATCTGACTTTACATTTATTGTGGACCTAATTTGTTCTTCATTCTCTTGATATAATATTTGGTAAAATGTTTGAATTTAAAATAAATCAATATATCTGATAGTGGTTTTCAACTTAAGGAAAGTCTCATAGCGTAGTGATTAGTACCACTACCTTATATCTCCATAACATTAATAGGACATTGAATCTTTTGGATAAATATTGAACTTTTTTCCCATTTCAAACAGAATTAGGATTTTCTTTTAAATTATTAGCATGGGATAATCTGATTAACTATTCAATAGAGTTTATTCAATGTTAATTTAACCATTCTTATCTAGAAGATAAAGATAATAAGTTAATCTGCATTCTCTCGTAGGTATTAATGTTATTAAAATAGGCAAAACTCTCCATACAGTAGCACCACTCAGTGCAAGCCAGAGTAATCACTAGTGATCATGTGCTGTTTAGGTGATAATGTTCTGATTACACAAGTCCAAGAATAAATTTTGTGGTGATTATGACCCTTTTCATTAGTGGAACAGATGATGGAGCACATGTCCCGAATGTTGAGATTATTGTTAATTTTACTTATTAATGTAAAAGAATCAGTTTTTTTCTGGATTGAACAACAGATATAATTTTGATAGAATGTATTGTTATTATAATGATCTTTCTTGGTGTTATTCAAGCTAATGTCAATATACAGCTTGATCTCAACAACTTTTTTTCCAAAAGTAGACATTTGATTTTTTGTAACATTGCAGTAGACCAAATTGAAAATCACTAATGTTGTCATTTACTGAACATCAGATTCAAGTGCTTTTATTTTTTCAAATGTCTAATATTAGTTATATGTACATATTAAAGTGCTGTAAAATAAAGGGGAAAGGCTCAATATTCATAGTATTGTGAATTCTATGATAGCAATAAAGAATGCATCATATTAAAATCTTATTTCAGAGTAGATTAAACTGGATTCTTTATTCTGGAAACTCATTTAACAGTAATTATTGGATGGTTAGACAAAATACAGCAAAACTCTCCATATAGTAGTGCCATCTTGTGCTAACAAGAGCAATCAATGGATGCCTTCTGGCATCCATTGATTGCTCTTGTTAGCACAAGATGGCACTACTATATGGAGAGTTTTGCTGTATTTTGAATTGTTTATAACAATTATTGTGCTAGTATGAGATAGTGATCATGTGATGTTTAATGGTTAGACAAACTGGTTATTAGCCATTTATTTGAAAGAAAAACCTTGAGCCTGTTTGTGGCTGAAAAAATGTCCAAAATTTATATAGTGCAGCTTGAACTACAGGTTCCATTTCATCTAGGATGACTTCCAATTTATTTCATAATATATTCAATTTAAACATGCAGTAATCTCACCATTGATATTTTATTGTTACAATAATGGCCATATTTATTTGTTTATTGATTCTAAAATCTTTATTCATTTAATGTAAAATTTCTATGTTTACCATTAATTGCTTTGGCCATCTAATCAGAGTTCAATTTTATTTAGCATGCAGGCCGTTTTGTTTAAAGTAAATATTTCTTTAAAACTACTTTGACGATTCAGTTTTTTTTTTTTGCGATATTTTATTAAATTTATAAGAATCATTTTGAAATGTGTCGTTGACTTTTGAACTAAATTCTTTCTAGAATTACTTTTCTTTTTTATTTGTTTTCTTCCTTGTTTTATCTATCCATTGATCAGATTATTGAGTAAATTTAATAAAAATTGATTTACCTTTTGAATTTCGCATCAGTTTAGCATCTCTCAAGTAGATTATTAAAAAACTCAAAAAATTGATATTAAGATAATTCATATTGTTATATAGATGAAAGAAATGTTAATAATTTAAATTGAGGAAAAGACAATTTTTAATAGTTATCAGGTAGTTGTTTTTTTTACCAAAGTTTATATCTCACACTAAATGCATAGAAGAAAATAATTGGAATATTATTGTAGCGTAGTCAAGCAATTTTAGACACCATGTATTGCAATAATATTAACTAAGACAGACAGCATATTTTTCTTAAAAATATTTTTTGCCTGTTTCATGCCTAGTAGGAAAACCCATATATATATATATATATATAGCCATTAGAAAACAGTCAACACTTAGACAACACCAATATAGATAACAATCAACAATTTCAAACTGTTGTCAAGGTAACCTTCTTTTAATAATAAAGATGGAATCCGACCTTTATTTATGGTCCCACATACTTATATAGACACTAAAGATTGCAACTTGACCACAGAGATTAAAATTATTAATACAAAGAAGTTTAAATAAACCTCCTTAGCCAAGTATTGGTAGCCAAGAGGTCAGCTGAGCAGCCTTGCAAGCAATTGCTTACAGACAGTTGTTGCGGGTTCGCTTCCCGGCCGATGCTTTGACATATGGAAAATAAATAAATAAACCTCCTTAAACAGGTGTGTATATATATATGTGTGTGTTTTTTTTTATTGGGGGATTGTTGACGATATTTTTTTTTGCGGTGGTCTAGTTAATTTAAACAAAAATAATTTTGATTTTACTATTCTTGTTTAATAAATGAAAATCATTTCAGCGAAAACAGAAGTACTTGCATTCGTTGCTTTTTTTTAATGAGTCAGCAAACAAAATGATTGTAGACCACACCCTAAAAAATTAATTAATTCTAATTTGGTTCTATTTATTGCTTATAAAACAGCGTAATTTAATGATTTAAAAATGCATTAATTTCAAGATTATTTATTATTTTATAATGTACGATTATATATTCACATATTAGAAAACCTTGGCTAATCTCTAATAAAATTTGTTCATTTGCTATCAGAGTATTTGATGGCAAACCACAGCTAAAACATATTTTTATTAAACATGCTTGCAAAATGAGAGATTATTTCCTTGTGCTCATAAAGCAATCTTCTTCAAAGCTGAGATTCAAAAATTAAAACTTTTATAGAAATAATAATAAAAAAAACAATATATATATATAATTGGTGGCAAGTTAATTAATAAATAGAAATATTGACGATATATAGAAATTAAGGCCATTGTTTTTTGTTTTTTTTTCATATGTCATAGCATCTGCCGGGACGCGAACCCACGCCCGTCTGCAACCAACTACTTGCTTGCATGGCGGCTGCGATACCTCTCGGCTTGAGTACATAAGAAAACAATAAAACAAATTTAAATTATAAATTGAATAGATATTTTTCAGTTGTCCCAATACAAGTACCAGTATTTTATTTTAATATTATTAGTGTAATTTTTGTTCTATTTCAATCACAATAATTGCTTCTACATATTAGTATTTTCTTAATGAATTGAATTCTGATAAGGTAGTATTTTTCATATCGATTAGCTATACCATAATCCATCTTCTAAATGATATGTATCTAGATATTTGGTATACCGGTCATATATTCACTCACAACTAATAGAATGACACTTGATAAAGTACTATTTTATAAAATTGATATCAGTGATATAATCACTAACTCGAATTGTCTTAGTCATAATGCCAAACTAATATCATAGCTCAATAAGTGATGACGTAAAGCCCCTTAGGACTAATAATTGATAAGTGCAACCATCAATGCATGTGTCAATTGTAACCAAGAACAGAAAAAAAAGAAAGAATGCATTGGGCAGGATCATGAGGAAATAATGATTTTTCCAAAATGATATAATAAACATTATCTTTGGATAAGGTTTAATAAATGGAAACTTATTAAGAATTACAAACTCGTTTTTTTTATTAAGTGAAATCAAATAATCAAATAGTAGGAATACGTAGACATATGTGATACCAGCTTGCCGCCATTAATTTCTTTTTGCATAAATAGACTAATACTGTGGCATATAAATAATTTTTGGTTCAGCAAGTAAAATTTTTAAATGATAATCCCTCTCACTTACAATCTACTTTTAATATACTTTTATTCAGTAAACAATACTAGCTACTATCTTGGTTAAAGGACAATTTGGATATAAAACTAAATGTCTGGGTCATAAAAATTCAGAAAACACTTTGTAACCCAAGTACATATAAAAGAGAGATTAAGGATAAATACATTTTCAAATGCAAATGCATTTAACAGATAATTCGAATGTTTAAGAAAAATAATAAATAATGTACAAAAGATGGCAAGCGCTGGTGGCTGAGTGGTCAGCACAGCTACTTTACAAGCAGTTGCTGCGGGTTCGCTTCCCGGCCGATGCTTTGACACATGAGAAAAAAAGATGAAAGTAATTTCATAACTACAATTTCAAAGAATGAAGTTTGTATTGCAATAATTAAATCTTAAGTAACAAAACTAGTCCTAATAATAACCATAATTTAATATAAATTGCTATATTCTTTGCTAAGTATGAATAAATAAAAATATTGAGAAAACATATCTTGTTACATATATGAATTAATAGCTAAAAGAAATATTAATTTTGCTTTATATACATACATATAAACTAATATTTAACTCACGCATATAGATTTTTTTTTTATAATAAAAAAAATCCACTATACATTGTGTTAATGTTTTGTAATAATGCAAACAGTAAATTACAATAGTGTTTTACAAAATGATAGACAACAATATTAAGCTTTTTTTTTTGTTGATACATAATACTACAATTTTTAACTAGCATTTTTAATTGGTTAATATCTCTTTAAATGTGTCCAGTGGACTGACAGATTTTAATATAGTCGTCAGTCATTGAAATATTTATTTAAGAATATTTTTGTAAATTATTTTTACAATATATTGGGAGTTTCTTTATATTTTTTTTTGCTTTTATTCCAGTGTAAGCTTTCTTGACATGCATATATATATATATATATATATATATTATAATTCGATGTCTGTATTTCTTCAAAGCAATATATATAATTATATAATTAAATATTTATAAATACAGTAATCAGATATATTTTAAAAATATTATCCACTTAGTAGCACTTTTGACTATCCTTGTAGTCTTTGTCAACTAACACTTTGAAAGGCTAAACTTCCCACAATTCTGTTATCTTAACGTTTGCTGCCTGCCTGTTAATTAAGTCATTTCCTTGATCTTAAGGTATGCTGCCTGCCTTTTAATTAACATGTCTTAATTAATGGACAGGCAGAAAATTGTGGGAAGGTTAGTCTTTCAAAGTGTTAGTTGACAGAGACTATGAGGATAGCTAGCGCTACTAAGTGGATAAAAATTTTAAAATATATCTGATTACTGTATTTATAAATATTCAATTATATATATATATATATTCTTTAATAAAGACTGATATACAATTAATTTAAACATTTAATTTTAATTTCAATAAATGCAGCAGTGAGCTAAGCAAGTTTTGTTGATATGGTGTCTGTATGTAACTAATTTATAGTAAAATTCATGACCCAGTTATTTACTTTTATGCTGTATGTATGGGTTTATTTTGGCGAATTTGTTTTTAGAAAAGTACTTGATCATATAGAATAATTTTCAGGTATTTTTTCTAGAATGATAAAAATTGAATTTCTTCCTTCAAGGAGAGAAAGAATTTTTTTTATGAGTCCTATTTATATTAGTACTATATCTTAGTCATGACTAGTGTTATTACTAATTTAGTATGACTTAGTCAGGGTAGTGAAAAACTATTTCCAAATTACTACTTTATTTTCTTTACAGAGAAATCCTGATATTATATTAACCAATAACAACTCTTGATTTAAACCACTAAACATCACATGATCACCATCTCTTATGTGCTAGTATAACAGATGGTGATCATGTGATGTTTAGTGGTTTAACACCAATCCTGCCTAATAGTGGTGGCTATGATTGTTAAAGAGTCAAAGACACCAAAATGTATGGGTGCTGAACTGAGTTCAGACCCATATGACTATATAAGCTATTGAGCTTAGATTGAAAATATTATTGTGTTTTCAATTTCATTCTCATAGTTTTGTAGTTAAGTAGAAATAAAAGGTGGCTGCTGGAGGGTTGCATTAGATCCTAAGATCTAGGTGCAGTGCTCTCAGTCCAAGGCTCCTCACTGATGAAGACCACAAGCCAGAAACTAGTCTGGGGATATTAGATGAGTATGCACTAGATAGGGATTTTATGCACAAGCCTTCTGGCATCCATTGATTACTCTAGTTGGCACAGGGTGGCACTACTGTATGGACAGTTTTGCCTTGTTTAACTTTTGATTTGCTTTAGCTAATCAATTTGCAATTATTTTAATTGATGTTTGCATAAAAAAACTTTTTTTTTTTTTTGCAATAATATGAAAACTTTGAAATAATTAACTTAAAATTGTGTATATGCACACCTAACTTTTTACTTTCTCCCACCCATCACAAAAAAGCATCCATACTTTTTAAGTAAGATAAAGCTTAATAAATGTGAACTGTAGGTTAGAAAAGTAAAAAAATTATAATTTTCAGTCAATTAACTATTATTTGTTTACTATAAACCAAGTTTTGTTGCCTTTGTGGCAAATTGGCCTATTATATAAAAAATGATTTATAAAAATGTTATTTATTCTTTTTACTTTGGTAGAAACAATTTTTTATTGAGATCATATTATATACAAATTTTCATTGATAAACATATGACATCGTGTCATATTCCATCTCCAGCAATACAATATGTTGTCCAACTGACAAAATTCTATTGAAACCAAACTTCATGTTATCATTAGTTAAATTTTTGCATAATAAAAATCAAAATCATTTAAAATCATATAAAATTATTGATAAATTAGACTAGAGTAAATAATCTTAAAAAATGATTTTTAGATAACAAAGATTAAATTACCTGTTAATAAAGTAATTGATGTTTTTTAATAAAATCAGTTAGAATTTCTCTAGAGTTTAAAAATAGAAAATGGTATCTTATTATTTGAAAAAAATATTATATGAAATTAGAATTAATATGTTTTAATTAATATACTTAAGATGACCCTCGTCAATCAGCCTTACCCCTCGTATTTCCTCATACCATTTTGGACTGATTGGTACGTTTTTTGGATTTTAAAAAACAAAGAATAGTGTATAAAAGCTGTGATGACTAATAAGCTCTATTTTGGTGGTGGGAGACCTTTGTTTTTCAAAACGTGCGAAGCAACATAATCATTGTTATGAAAAGCCTAACTCATGGACTCTTCTCTCAAAAGTACTTATAGCAATCTAGACATTAATTAGTACAATTCAGCCTGTCCTTTATTATATATTTAAATGTACTTCATAGTGACATCAAATTTTAAGTTATCTATATTTATGTTTTATATGTAAATAATTGAAATCTTCTCTCAAAAGTACATATAGCAGCTGAGAATTTAGTACGTCACCTAAATTATTTTTTATATATAAATAACTGCTTGATTTAGTTCAAATAAAAGCAAGTTGTTTTTTTTTTTGTAATCTTTTTTAACTAATTATTGTGTGTATTTGTACGTAAGTGAATTAATAGAAAATTATTAAATGATATTTTAAATTATCAAGATCTCTTATTAATGTCTATTAATACAATCACATTTTTTCATAAAATTGTCATTCATTTTTTTTGTCTTGTCATTTCACAATCGCGTGACTAAAATCAATTCTCAGACTGAAAGTAGTAATTATGTTGTATTTAAAATAACACTGTTAGTGTTAATAGCAGAATACTTTCTAACTTGGCATTTTTTGATGATTTTATTATTGGCTGTAAGCAGAATTCGATTTGAGATTAAAACCTGATCTGAATTAATTCTCAATGGTACTTTCAATGCGATTATTGTCTTTTTCCTAAATTTCTATTATATAAATTTGTATAATAGATTTCTTTGAAAAATATTATTGAAAAATATTTATCAATGAATATATTTATGAAAAGGTGCTTATATATATATATATATATGGTTCGAAATTGAAACAATGAGACCAAATGCATATAATAAGAAAATTAGTTAGGAGTAAACTAAATAAAGAAGTATAATTAAAATATAGTACTTTAGTTTTATTTCTGCTATGACGTATTGTTCTGATGACATATTACTTTAAGTTTGCGATATGTTTAAAATAATGCCTTTAAGGAATTGCAGACAAACTTAATTGATAAAATATGTCTGCAGTTCCCATGGAGTGTTATTTTAAACATATCACAACTTAGAATAATACAACACCAGGAATAATACAATATAGTAAAGGTAATATGAAAGTTCAAATTTAAAATAATAATGGAGAGATATATTCATCATGAAAAAGGGGAAAAAAATTCAGGTGGTACTAAATAAAATAGGTGCTTGTGAGTTGTTTTTTTTTAGTATAATACTACATCTCATGAAAGCCATCCTTTTGTCTTCTAGCATAGTACAGCACTTTGCCCCATCATATTCCATATGTAATAGCAAACTTCAAATCTAAACAAAAGGTAATTTCCATAACAGAGAGATCTATTCATTATAGAAAAATGAAGAAATCTGGGGAAGAACTCTGGAACAGTTGTTAAATGACCAGTTGTAACAAAGTTTTAGATTTCCGTTATTTTTTAACCTAAAAAAAAGATGAACTGTAAGATAAAATTGGACTTTTATCTAAAAATGGCAAACTGTAAGTTGGAACCTTATAATTTAATTATCTCTTTTAAAAAATCCCACAAATATAGCAACTGTTAAGTGTAAATGTATATAAAGTTTAGCAAAGAAAAGCCACAAATATAACAACTTTTACCTCTGTATTTTGAAATTTTAAAAATATTACTTACAAATAATGCGATACATTTGCTGTAAATTTAGTATTATATTTTAAGTATTTAAAAAAAAATAACAACAATGTTTTAGAAAAAAACCACACACACAAATATATAAAGTAAATGTATTTTCAAATATAAAATCGTACTATTTACAAATGATGTGAGAGATGTATTATATTGTGGCGAGAAAAAATCACCATGGTGGAGTGAAGCATTTAATATCTTCTAAAATGGAAATGAAAGATCAGTTTATTTGATATCAATTAGTCATGTAAGCTATGTCAAAAATGAAGAGCAAGATCACAAATTTAATAAAGAAATTCCAGGCAAGTGGTTAAGGAAAAATCAAAAATGGTGTAAGAAACAAATTAAATTATGGTGGAAATACATTGCTACATCATTGTTTACAAAGTTTGCAATGAAAGATATTAAACTATTGGAAAAAAAATTGTTAGTGGAAAGTTTAGTTTTATCATACAAGAAAATACTTATGTTGAAGTTATAAAAACTTTCTTAAATAAAGCTTATAGCTTAGTAAAATAATCAAAATCTAGTTAAGTTAGAAATCCATAAAAATAATAAAAAGATTAAGCTCAACTTGGGAGCATAAGGCTCAACTTGATAGTATAGGCATATTATTAACAGATCTCCAAGTTAACATAGTTAAAAAGAAAAATGAACCTCCAGATAGAGGCCTATAGGTAAAAGGCTGCATGTACTATAAACAGGCAGTAGAAATAAAAAGTTAGTTGAGAATAGTAAAATTCAATAGACGGAATGCATGGTTAATGGTTAGCAAATTTTAACTTTATTGTATTCATTAAAAGAAAAAAGAAATAGAAATTTCATTTATTTTTCATGAGATAAGGTGAGTTGAAACAGATGCTTTGATATGTTTCAAATATGTATTAGACCAAGAGAGGGTTCCAGTAAAAATTTCAACTTGTAAATTAATTTAGAAAACTTGCTAATTTAATTTATATCAAATATGTCTTATAAAAGTGCATTCATCTGTATATAAACACACACACACACAACTCGATATAATAATTTTATTATTAAATGTAATATAATTTTTTTTAAACAGTAAACTTTGTAAATAAATTTCTTATCTTTTATGTAAGATTATTGTAAACTTTGCAGAATAATTTTTAACCTCCAAAATAAAGTTTTAATCTATTATGAGAACAAAATCTAAAAGTTAAGCATTAATCAGATAAGACATGTAATGGAAATTAATTAGTATGGAATGTAAAAATGTTTTACTTTAACTGATTAAAAATCTGGCTATTTTAAGATATTAATCTAGAAAATGCTAGATAATTTGTGTGGGAGAACAATTGACTGAATGTGTAAAAAAGCTGTCCAAAATCTATTGTTTTATTCTTTCAAGTAATCATTCAGTAGATTCATTCATTGATTCATTCATTGAAGTTTTTATTTTATTAGTCAAGATCATATTCCAGTTGTTAGGACTCTTCATTCTGTGTGACAAGCTGTACTCTTTGCCACTTCTTTTGTAAAAATTATTAATAACTGCCAACACTTCGTGTCAAATGGTCTGTAGTTAGAAAATGAGTCAATCAATTATTCCTAACAGTGTTTTCAAAAATATATGCTAGGCACTTCCTAAAGGTGAACTCCATGCTCTAAGCCTATTTCCCATCTATGACATGTATTAAATTCAGAAATCCATAGAAATCTGACCTCCGGAAAAGGCCATCTTACATGAAAGCCACTTAACTAACAGATAACAAAATTACAATGATAAAATGTACAAAAGTAGCTCCTGATCCAAGAATTTATGTAAAGCAAGAGTGTCACACTTAAGGACTTAGCAATAATATAAATTTACATATACAATAATAAGCCAGGCGTTGTTACAATAATTATTTTCTTACATACATGCATGTTACTTTTTGTTAACTGTAATATTTGATTTAAATGACTTTTTTCTTTATTTTATGCATCCATTAATTGATATCATCATCATCGTTATCAACCACTATCAATCCACTGCAGGATGAAGGTCTCTCCAAGTTTAATCCATCTTCTCCGATCTTTAGCTTCTCTTCTCCACATCACCCCTACACATTTTCTTATTTCATCCATCCATCTTACATGTGGTCTCCTTCTGGGTCTTTTACAATCTCTTGGAATCCAGTTTAAAATTTCAATTGTCCATCTATTATCATCTCTTCTAGCAATATGTCCAGCCCAACTCCACTTCAATCTTTTAATTTTTTCAATGAGGTCAGTAACACCTGTTTGTTCTCTTACCCATACATTGCGTTTTCGATCTCTTCTTGTTACTCCCAACATACATCTCTCCATACTTCTTTGAGTGGTCTGAAGTCTCTGTATTGATCTTCTATTAAGTGTCCAAGTCTCAGATCCATAAGTAAGAACTGGTAAAACACATTTGTTAAAAACCATCCTTTTCAAACACATAGGCATATTTCCTTTTAGTATCAAGTTATTTCTACCAAAAGCACTCCAACCAAGTTTAATTCTATGATTAATTTCCTCCATTATGTCTTCAAACTCAGCATAGCAAACCAGATAGCTATATGGGTCTGATCTCAGTTCAGCATCACCACATAGTAGAAGCCTCTGCAATCTATATCATTGCAAGAAAGACCTCAAAGGTACATTTATGATAAACAAAAATGCAAGTTAAAAAACTTGCTAACGCTTGTATTTATGTCCACAGATGGCGTCCTACCAAAAACACCTATCAAGCGTATATTTCATTTACATAAACGTCAGAGTAGTTAGTATTCACTATCTCTAACTATAATTCCACTTGCATTTTTGTTTATATATATATATATATATAGCATAGAAGTAATACTGTGGATTTTGAATACACCTGGGTCTCATTTTATGTGATAGATAGGTTCCTCAGAAAACATGCGCAAATGAAATCGCGCAAAAATAGATGTAACTTTGCTTGAAAAAGGGGGGATACAGACTGTGATTTTTCAAAAATCACATAAAAGCAAAGCACCAATGTAAAATTACTTTAAAATTTATGCAAAAAAAAAAAGAAATAAAATATGACTAATAAAAAATTTCAAATTTGAAAAAATTGATACAAGACAAACTTTTTTTAACTATAATATTTAATTTTATTCAAAACAATATATTTTTATGCAGAATTTACAGTACAGTAATTTACATTTTTAATACACATTTTAATTATTATCACTACTTGCCGATAAACAGGTTCATTTGCAAACTGGTAAAAAATCAGATTCTTCACAAGAGGAAATACAACTAGCGCCAACTTCACTCTCATTTTGTGTTAATGGTTTTCTGGTGACAATGTAATTAGTAATTAATCTTTGATATGATGATTTTATTAATTGTTTATGAAGCTTGCGATATCCAGACGTACAACCATTTAGCTCTCGTTGGAATTTAAGAGCACGTTTGTGATTAGTGTCATTAATAAGAAAATAATTAAAAATAAACTTGCGGACACTAAATGAATAATAATTGATTACGTTCTTTTTTAAAAAGCAAAAACAAAATGTGATTTAAAATGCAAAATTAACACGCACAATGTTTGAACAAATTTACATTATAATCTTGTAAAATTTAATGTGTGTATACATAAAATGTGAAAATCATGATTTTAATTTCATTATTGCATAAAATCTTACTATTATAAAGCACTGAAAATATTGAAATTACTAAGATGAAAGTCGAATTCCAATAATGTGCTATTACTTTCAATATGATGTAAGTGCACAAAATTTACTATTTAAAGTAATAGCGCATTATCGGAGTTCGACTTCCGGAGAAACGTGAATCGCGTAACTTCAAAATCACATTAAATAAATCCGCGTAAAAAGATACCCAGGTGTACTTCTCTTTGAAAATGATTATATGATTGTGTGAATGATAGTCCTTTTTTATAAATTGAGTTGATTTAGAGTCTAATAGTATTTTCGATCTTCTCTTCTCTGTGGCATAATCTATATATGGCATCAATGTTATGGTTTCTTCGATATTAAAAGTAAGACAGTTGCAATTAAGTTTTCATTATTACTCCTTTTAGTACTTCTACATATATTTACATCTCTTATACATTATGAATATGCATTTTTTACAATTATTGTTATCAATTTGGCTATATTGTTTTTACACATGTACATTTTATTAAGTATGATTTTATTTCATTTTTAATGATAAAATTAACAAAATAAAGCAATTATTAAAACACCCTCACTCTCTTTTGACAATTTATAGTATTATTTTTAGTTATCTTTTTGTAAATATATTTTATTTTATTTATTGTTAAAACAATATATTTTTTTCTCTTATTACCATTAAGTCAAGACTATTTGCTTATATATAGTCATATTTTTAATTTTTTAATATTTATAATTTTTAATAAATTCAATCACTTTCATTGGGTGATTATAATGTTCGTTTTTATTTTATGTTGTAAATTATTGATTTTTTATTTAAATGTTGTAATCTAGTTTCTAGTTTATTTTGTGTATTTTACACATAACTATTTGTTATTCTTTTGTGCTTATAACAGTCTTTCCCTTTTAATTTATATACAAGTTAAACAATCCAAAACAAAGCAAAACTCTCCATATAGTAGTGCCATCTTGTGCTAACAAGAGCAATCAATGGATGCCAGAAGGCTTGTGCATAAAATCCCTATCTAGTGCCTACTCATCCAATATCCCCAGACTAGTTTCTGGCTTGTGACCTTCATCAGTGAGGAGCCTTGGATCTGAGAGCACTGCACCTAGATCTTAGGATCTAATGCAACCCTCCAGCATCCACCTTTTAAGTTTATTTAACTACAAAACTATGAGAATGAAATTGAAAACACTATTAATATTTTCAATCCAAGCTCAATAGCTTATATAGTCATATGGGTCTGAACTCAATTCAGTACCCATACATTTTGGTGTCTTTGGCTCTTTAACAACCATAGCCACCACTATCCTATTAGGCAGGATTGGTGTTAAACCACTAAACATCACATGATTATTATCACATACTAGCACAATAATTGTTATTAAATAATCCAAAACAAAGCAAAACTCTCCATATAGTAGTGCCAAGTGGTGGCTATGGTTGTTAAAGAGCCAAAGACACCAAAATGTATGGGTACTGAATTGAGTTCAGACCCATATGACTATATAAGCTATTGAGCTTGGATTGAAAATATTAATAGTGTTTTCAATTTCATTCTCATAGTTTTTTAGTTAAATAGAGTTAAAAGGTGGGTACTGGAGGGTTGCATTAGATCCTAAGATCTAGGTACAGTGCTCCCAGATCCAAGGCTCTTCACTGATGAAGGCCACAAGCCAGAAACTAGTCTGGGGATATTGGATGAGTAGGCACTAGATAGGGATTTTATGCACATGCCTTCTGGCATCCATTGATTGCTCTTGTTAGCACAAGATGGCACTACTATATGGAGAGTTTTGCTTTGTTTTGGATTGTTTAATAACAATTATTGTGCTAGTATGAGATAGTAATCATGTGATATTTAGTGGTTTATATACAAGTTCTATATATATATATATATATATTTTACTTTTACTTTTATCTAAACAATTGATTATGAATTTATTAAACGCACATTGTAATATTTACTGAGGCTATAACCTCGATAATATGCGTGTAAAATGCGATAGTAGGAACCTCTACAGGTGTTTTAACCACAAGCTTGTGGTTAAAACACCTGTAGTGGTCCCTACTATCGCATTTTATGGTTAAAACACCTGTAGAGGTCCCTACTATCGCATTTTACATGCATATTGTAGAGGTCCCTACTATCGCATTTTATGGTTAAAACACCTGTAGAGGTCCCTACTATCGCATTTTACACGCATATTATCGAGATTATAGCCTCAGTAAATATTACTAAACAATGATGAAAATTTAAAGTTAATATTCTCACATTTTACTATATATGTTTAATATCTGGATGTATATATTCTGAAGATGATCTATGTATAAAAGATACAAACGTTGACAATGTAATGAAAAAGTATTCAAAAAAACCCAAAAAGTTTCAGTGCTTTTGATAACAGAAATAGAAAAAGGTATATACAACAATAATACTAAACAGTAGAACTGTGTATTACACTATATTAATCTAAATAAGTTCAATTATATGCTATCACAAAAAAGAAAATATAAATAAACCAAGAAAAATGTAAACTAGAAGAAAAAAACATTGAAATTTAAAAGCTTGTTAAATTTTATGAATCTCAGCAGAGCACCAACTTTTTTTATTGCTAAATATAATGTTCTCAAACCTAAAACATGATTTTTTTTAAATTATGTTTTCTTCATGATTCAATTAGAATTCTAGTTGTAATCATATACAAAATGTTTTCTTAGCAGATTTATTTTTCAGAAAATTTTATATATAGTGTGCACTAGCATATCTTCCATAAAATTCAATGCAATGCATGATAAATCTAATAAAAGTTGTAAATTATTTATTTAAATGAGAAAAAAATATTGATTTAATAAGGAAAAGTAAGAGTCGTATTCTGAAATAGACTGTATGTGTAATAGAACAAATCATCAATCATTGAAATTATAGAAAGACAAAAGCAGATTCATGTTACTGCCACTTGTGCTCTGAAACAGCTTAAGGTATAACTAAAATAAGAGATAATTTTTTAGCTAAAACATAAAAAGCCTAAAATCTATAATTAAATGATATGAATAGTGAGACTGTTCCAATTCACAATCTTGTATTATATTAGAAAGCCTTAAATCTCTTTGAAGAATTTAACTGAGAATCTGGGTAAATAATTTCAAACTATTCGCTGAAAATAGAAGATGGCTGTACAATTTTCCAAAACTGCTTCAATCTTAAAAATATCAAAGTAATCAATAAATCTGCATCTGCCAATAACAAAGCTGCAATTATTTTTTTATTAAAATTTATAAAAATTATTAAATGAGATATTTATTTTATATAGCACTAAGTTTTTTATAAACTGTAATAGTAATAATCAGCCATTAAGCTAATGCACATGCACTTTGTGGATTTGTGTTGAAACATAATTATGAGCAACTGAACACACAGAGAGTATTGTAAATATATATATAAATGTGCTTTTCAATTTATTATTAATAACATTATTTCTAAAAAAAAATTATATTATAATCTTAATTTGCATATGCATACTATACACATAAGGCATCTGTTATACATATACACATGTTGAAACATATTATACACTTACAATGCAATAAGCAATACTTATTATAATAGATAATAAAAAATTATTATACAACAGCTATACAAGTATATATATATATATATATATACTTGTATAGCTATATATATATATATACTTGTATATATATATATATATATACATAAAAAGCTATGTCCCAGCACAGACCTTGTACCCTTTTCAAATGTTAAGCATCTATTTTAGTGTTACTCAATTATTGCAGCTAGAACACCATCTAGTGTTCTATAATAGATGTAAAATAACAACAATAACAAAATAAAACAGAATAAAATTATGGTATAGAAGTTCACTAAATTGCACTATATAATATAATAGACAGAGTAAATAATACATGCACTATAAAACTTTATATATACTACTTTATGTAATTTTCTTTTTATTTTTAATTGAAAAGAGTATTAAAACATGCCAAAAAGAGTTTTTATGTATAAGCTAAATGGGATAATATGCAACCATTAGAAAACAGTCACCACCTAAACATACCAATATAGATAGTAATCAATATTCCTCACTGTTGTCAAGGCAACTTCTCTCCTTTTAATAATAAGAGTGGATTTCCTCTATCTATATTGGTATGTTTAGGTGGTGACTGTTTTCTAATGGTTAATATATATATATATATATATATATATATATATGTGTGTGTGTGTGTGTGTGTGAGTGTGTAGCTGTTGTATATGTTTTTTTATTATTTATTATAATTTATATAAAAAAAACAGCATAATGAACTTCACTAATTTTTTTATGACAATATTTATTATATTCTAATTAAAATTTGTCAACAAAACAATGAAATAAACTGAGGAATCTTGGTAGAAAATATAGAGTATATCGGTCATTTGTATTATAATTAAAATTCAATAAGTTAATAATATGGATATACAATATGACACATATTATATTAAAATATGTAAAATGTGTATATATTAAAATATAAATGTTTTATAAAGCGTGTATGTTCAGAGCAATTGTGTTTAATAAAATGATATTAAAGTAAATATACTGGATGTTTTGACAAGATAACATTAACCCTCATTAATAAATAATATTCCTACATCACACTCACACAAGGTAAGGACTGGTTTCTATCTGCTTTTAACACCTTGTAACCCTAACCTTCAACTGGGTGAAATAACAATAATAATTAAGCAGTGTTTTTTTATTCCTCTAGGTTAGTATTATCTTGTCAAAACATCTGGTATATTTACTTTAATATTATTTTATTAAATACAGTTTCTGTTTATGGTTAACCAAATTCTGCATAATTGGAATCTATGGTAGGAATCTCCAAATAGAATGGTGTTGATGGGTGAGTGCACACTTTCACCATTTGTACAGAAATGACACAAAATAATGATTGCTTTTCAACTCTATTATAGCTACATCTATTTTTTTTAAAAAATATATTCCCAAAGATTTTAAATTCACGGACAAAAAGAATGTTCATTGATCAGCACAACATTTTAAAATTAGCCAGAACAAGAAAGAAAATAGTAATGTCTTTTATTAATAAAATCATCATCATCATCATCAACCAGTATCAATCCACTGCAGGATGAAGGTCTTTCCAAGTTCAATTCAACTTCTCTGATCTTTAGCTTCTCTTCTCCACATCACCCCTGCATACTTTCTTATTTCATCCATCCATCTCACATGTGGCCTATTTCCGGGTCTTTTACAATCTCTTGAAATCCAATTTAAGATTTCAATTGTCCATCCATTATCATCTCTTCTAGCAATATGTCCAGCCCAACTCCAATCTTTTAATTTTTTCAATGAGGTCAGTAATACCTGTTTGTTCTCTTAACCATATATTGTGTCTTTGATCTTTTCTTGTTACTCCCAACATGCATCTCTCCACACTTCTTTGAGTGGTTTGAAGTCTCTGCATTGCTCTCAGATCTATAAGTAAAAACTGGTAAAATCCATTTATTAAAAACATTCCTTTTCAAACACATAGGCATATTTCCTTTTAGTAACATTATTTCTACCAAAAGCACTCCAACCAAGTTTAATTCTATGAATAATTTCATCTATTATGTTTCCATCTGTATTAATAATCTGACCAAGGTAAGAAAATATACATTTAATATTACAACATAAATTATAAGAATATATAATATTCCAATAAATAATAATAATAGAGTAGGTTGCTCTTTGATTTTTATTAAAAGCACTAAATATAATAATGAATAAACTCTTTCGTTTGATATTTATATTTTACAAATTAATTCTTTAATTTATAAATTCAATTTCTAACTAAAGATTATTATTATTCAATCAAGATAATTAATGCAAATATTTTAATACATAAAGATAAATATTCATAAAAAGACTAACTTATTCAGACTGGAATTTATAAATTAATTATGAAGCATCAATATTTTTTTTTAAGTACTAATACAAATTTTGGAATCGTTCACACTCTTAATTGAAGATAGAATAATAAAATAATTAAAATTATAATGAATTTCAGTTCCATAATTAATGCCGATATTAAGTCTTACTAAAATTATATTTGCCTGCTTATTAATTTCCAAATTAAAATACATGTTTAGATATTTTCAAAGTATTAAGTTATTAAATTTGATATATTAGTCAAATGAGATATATTTCCAATATATTATTATTAATAAATGCATTTATAATATTCAAAGTTAATTTTTAAAATTAGAATACAATTTTAAAAAATATAGACATAATATATTTATATATATATTTTCATATGTCAAATGCGCTGACCCTCAATACAAACTGAAGAAAGATGAATACAGATAATTCATGATTAATACATATGAATATCGGGAAACGGCATTATTTCAAAACCAAGGACAAACATTAGTGGCTTCGAAGAAACTTTTACATTGCGGATTTAGTGAATAAAGCCCTAGTGTTGTCTTTCATGCTTCATTATATCAATAAGCTGATTACCATTATCATAACTTAGTCTTTTCTTTCTCTTCTATTAACTTTAAATCTTTGTGTGAGTTTTTGGGTGTGTGTGTTTATATAGCACTTGATTTGTATGATGGACGTTTATCTTTTTATAATTCCTCTAAAAACATTCCATTTGATTAATTCTTGCTTTTTAAAACTAATTACTTTATTTCCAGAAAAAATATTTTATCAAAAAATAATAAATTTTATATAACAGAATAATAATTTTTTATGTATATGCACCTTTTTATATATATAACTTCTGACATTATTAATAGACCTTTGCTACCAAGACAATTTGTAAATGAAAATATATTACGCACCATTATTATCATATAAGATATTAGAATATCTTCATCTAATATCATAAAAGTAACATATTTTGGTCCTGATTTAGTTTGCACTCACAGTCATTTTGACATCTTAAAACCACCTCTGACACATCCAACTGATAAATGATATAAATATTGAATAAAAGTATTTTAAATTCATATTTTAGAAATTATAAGCTAGTAAAAATAATATGCTTTTATTTTATTAGGAATTTTCTTTTTTTTTAAATTTACATTCATAAAATATTTAAAATATGATGGTGCAAAACGCCAGATTTTGCGAGTGGGGGAAGAATGATTTGGCAGATACATGAGGTATCGGTCAAAAGTTACTAGAAGTCTGATCAAACTAAGCTTATAATTTCCAAATACTAAAACATTAGACTACATATCCATATAAAATAAAGCATATTATTTTTACTAGCATATAATTTCTAAAATATGAATTTAAAGTACATTTATTCAATATGGCGGTCGTTTGCTGGTCTTTATATTTCAAAATAGCCATGGGCGCAAATTAAATCGGCATCAATATTTTTATATATGCTCAATTAACATAACTGATCTCTGTAAGAAAAAATGAATTCAAATAATTCATCTAATAGAAAATGAAGAAGTCATCATAAAATCTGTCAGATTACATTATGGATATGTCTCATTATTATTTTTGCCATGATTAATCTTTTTTTAATATTGTCTGGAGTAAGTTGTAAAATATGTGAATTAAAAATAGTGATAGATATGTTTATCACTTCTTTGAATAAAAGCATTTTGTTTAGCTTTTTTTTTTTAATTTTCTTCCTATGACGTCAAATTTATGGGATTTTTTTTTTTTTTTTGTATAAAAACATTGTAGAATTCCTGCAAACACCAAATACGTTTCAAGAAAAAGAAATGATTCTCTCGGTTGGCAATTAGTATGCTGCGCCGACGCCGGGGAGGGGATTAGTATTCATCAATGCGTCTAGCTATAAAAATAGATAGACATTTATTGACTAATATTGGGTAGATATCTTGGATCATTATACACAATTTACTTTAAAAAAAAACCTTAATTGAAATCTGAAAAATGTTTAACTTTACCTATGAGGGATTCAACTGAAATTATCGAAAGGCAATTGAATGTATTATTATTATATTCTAAAGCTCTTTATATATTGATAATAAATAAAACTGTTAGCGTTCAGTTTGAACTAAGTTTTAATAAGTTCATAAAACTTAAATATTCAAAACTATATTTAGTAGTTTAGCAATTAAAATTCGTTAAAGATAATTAGATTGAATATATTAAATTATAGATCCTCCAGGTGTCTAAGAAGCGCTTATTGCAAGGTAAATTGTAAATTCATAAATTCAAGTCATTTTTTCCAGTGCTTTTCGCAAGAAAAAATTGAAAATATAGCTTTCGTCTTTAACAACGTGTTCTGTAAATGCCATACATGTTTTATTCATTTATTTCCATAAAATAATCACGAAGAATAAAACACCTGCTAAAATAAAACATATTAATGTTATTTTTTAAAAACATTCTTGTTTTTAAAAAAATAAACAGGGAAAGACATATTACTTTAAATGGAAAAATGTTTCCCTCCTTCATTTAACCCAAATCAATCGATACCTCAACGATCACCGCTTAGTCCTTTATTATTTACAACCTGCATAAACCAACTATTTAGCAACATACAAAAACATCTTCCAGGCATATATATTCCCACATTAGGTCATAATATAACCTGCATAGCATATATGGACGATATTACTGTTTTTCTTTCAACTAAAAAAAAAGGAATTGTGGTATTTGTATTTAAAATCATGAAGGAATTTACAAACTCCCATAAACTCGAATTCAATCTTGCCAAATCATATGCATGGTATATATACACAGGTAAATTATATACAGACCCATTTCTTGGCTTACCCAGGATATATATGGGTTTTCTTTTTTATGTGAACAATATGGTTATGCAAAAGTAAATAAAAGATAAGTTGTTGCAGTCAACAGAACACATAGTATGATCACATTCAAAAGCATATCTCTCACTCTATTCTAAGGTTGCTCTTATCAACATTTTACTGTTAAAAAAATTGAACGGAAGACTGAGTCCCTCAAGCAGTCAGTTAGTTCGACAACAACAATGACTGATAAACATTGTTATAGCTGTAATGAACTGATGCACGCACAACCAGAATGTCCACACTGCTATACTGTGCCTTCATTTTGCAAGTGAATCAGATATATAAGAGCTGCTTGTTTAAAGATGAAAAGACAATTAGCAATACAAGAAAGGAAAAACCATTCTGAAACATACCAAAGGCAATCTTAATGAAAAACAACAAGTTGCCTCCATAAACAATATCAATAGTGATGAACCAGTATTTAAACACGGGATCTTCATTAATGATATGTCAGTCACAATGGAGCTGGATACAGCGTCAGCAGTGTCCATGTATCAAAAATGACTTGGACTATTATTAATAAAAATAACAAGTATAAGCTGCATCTTAGTGTCAAGGCCATTGCAGACTATCAGGGCAAGAAAATAAAACTCTGACAGAAGTCAAAGTGATGGAGTCTAATAAAAGTACATATATCTATCACTGGTAGTGGCATCTGGCAATTATAGTAATTTATTAGGCTGTGACTGGTTCAGTTGCTTAGGGTTTGCAGTGACAAAGGTGAACCAAGTCACAACTGTAAATAAACTAATGAATGATTACCATGAAGTTTTCAAGAAAGATCTAGGTCTGTATTTAGGACAACAAATTCACTTACTGCTGAATAAAGAGTCTAAAAAATTGCTCACAAGTATGGACACAGGAAGCTGGAACACCCATACTGCCAGAATGTTGTTATCATGACCTTCTACACCAAGTACAGCAATGGGAAAAACTTCAGTTGAACTACTTCTTAATAGAACTTTGTGAACTAACTTATCAGCTCTGAAACTTGATCCAAATAAAGGAAAACAAGAAAAGAACAATATCAAATTGCAAATAGGAGCCAATGTACTATGCAGAATGTATAGTGGATCCACTAAATGGATCCTAACAGTCATAATTCAATGGCAAATACTCCACACCATAGTAGTCAGAGCCGCAGATGGATGTCAATATCATCACCATTGGAATCAACATAGACTGAATTATACAGATGCAGTCACAATGAATGAACCTCCAGGGACAAGGATTGCAAGCAAGGAGGACCAACAAACTGAGAATGGCAGCAAACCAGAAGAACTACCAAAGAAGATTAGCCATCCTCCAGCACACCTGCATGACTATGTTCTCTAGAGCTAATATTTAGCCAGGGAGAATTATGTTATAATTCTCCTCTTCCTCAGAAGTGGACTTTCCCAGATTCCTTTCTTATCTAATTGGATTAAGCATTGTTGGCTGCTGGCCAATAGGCTGATGTACAGCTAAACACATAGGCAATGATTAGTACAAGCCAATAAACAATAGTGATCACTGAATCCAAATGCTTCAGTGAGATCAGGGATCTGGATATAAATGGTCAGCTTTTTGGAGGAAAGGGCAGAGAACTTCTGTCTATCCTACAAAGATGGTACACATTCTCCAGGAGAAGCCCTGTTAACCTAAACAGCAGTAAGAATTCTTATGATAGAAATATACTATTTGTCCTCACAGCTAGGCAAGTCCACATAAGAACCAGATGCTGCTAAGATTACTGCTGACTTGAGGCAAGCTGTATGGTTCTGCCAGAAGAGTCATTGTCCCTACCCATGAGGCTGGAAGCAGTAGATTGTGAAGACTCAGATCCAAGAGTGCACAGTAGGACTATATTATTTTGTATTAGGTGCTAGTATTGTTTTCTTAGGTTGGGTCTGTAATCCAGACCAAACACAACCAAAACCATAGGTGGTGCATCTGTGGTTAGAGCCTACTCTCTAAATGAATCAACAAGTATTGATCATTCCTGGGCTTGTGCAAGTAATATGCTGATTTAAAAATTATTTGTTTATTTAAAGAATAAGCTTTAATGTTATGTGAACCACCTACAGATTTAAAACAATTATTGACGGGTGAATCAATTTTACCCCATATGTGAAGAGTAAGTGCTTCCACGATATTTCAGATATATAAATTGCTATATTATTAATTATTATATCTATATAAACTAATAAAATTCAGGTTGCAGGCAAATGAGAAACTTTGTTTTCCCTGTGATATATAAACTGAATTTGTGCAATTCAATATACCAATTTTAAATCAGGATCATAAAAAGTTCAAACATTAATTTAGAACAGTTAATAATTGTTGGTTTATTTAAAGAATAACCTCTAGCCATAGATGGACCATCTATGGTCTTAAAACAATTTTTACTAGGTTGTCTTTCAATTTTAGTGCTTGTGAAAAATAATTATTTCCACAATATTACAGATATATAAATCGCTATATTATTAATTATATATATACGCAGATGAACATACAAATATATGTTTATAATCAGAGACAACTTATTGCTATTGAGTAAAACATTAAATAAATGGTCAGAATTATATATATATACATCATATTTAGGAGATGATTCTGTACAACATAGAACCCCATGCCTTTTTGAAATAATAACAGTTATGTTTAAAATATTTGGTAACTGATGTAAAGGATTAGAAAAATCAAAATTTAAAAGAAAATAGCATGTCCAATAAATAATTAAAAATAGTATTTGAAGGAAAAATATTATCCTTGATACGTGGAAAAATGAAAGACATTAACATTTTTAAAACACATATTTAAAAGATAAGTGGAGAGGATTTTAAATTATTTATTTAACTAACGCTGATTACATTGATTACATTGATTACATAAGTAATATTTACTAAGGCAATAAACCTAAAGCATGTGCGGTTGAAAATGCGAAGCTAGGGACCTCTACAGGTCTTAACCACAAGCTTACACATTGGAAGAAAAGAGGGAAGTTTTGCTTACATTGATACTCAGTCTTAATTGAATGAAGATTTATCATTATATATATATATTCAAGAGCATTTCTAAACAGACATAAAAAAATTTAAGACAATTATAGAAGGAAGAATTATTGATTAAAGGTACTTTTCATTCTGTATCAATTTTTTTTATTTTGAGCTATAAAAATAAAATTTATTGACAAAGAACAAATAAAAATGATTTATTGATGGTTTTAAATTAATTCACAGATAACATAACTTTCCATTCTCCGCAAAAGCTAAAAGTAAATATTGTGATTTATCATCTAAATTATTTAACATGTTTTTCTTATTTGAATGCAATTAGCCTACTAATTTATTAGCATTCTGGAAAAAAGAAAACCAACAAAAAGTTAAATCATCAAAAAATAAAACTTTTGATTATAATAATAATGATTTAAATAAATTTACAAATATTTTAATGTAAGTTAAATTTTCTTTTAAAGGCTAAATTAAAGCGCTAATAAAAATTTTATCTGTTGAAGACCATATGCTTATATATTACATAAGAATATGCTAGGTTGCATTTTTTTCATAAAAAGAATGGCATTTCATATTTTTAAATTATTGTTTAGTGACACCAATTACTGCAACTTACAGACAGATATATTATGTAATAATCAATGCATTTCACTTGTGCTGTGTCAAATGGTAATTCTATTTAGAAGATGCGATGCACTGTAACTTCTCATTATTCAGAGCCAGGAATTTCTCAGCTACTATACCCAGAGACACCTGTTAGCTAGTTTACCTTCTCTTTCCATTCCCCACCCTAAGGTTTTTCCATATTCTTCTCTATTCTGCTCCAACCCACTTCTACAACATATTCTTTGTCAACTTCATGGCCTTTATATCTAAATCCCCCCTTATCTTTTCCCAAATCCAGCATAAAAACCAAGAACCCACTTTCTGTATAATTACTTTGTTTATATTTATTCTTCCACAACATTGTTGTTTTTACCCTTTCTGCTCACTAATGCCATATATAATATTAAGTCAACAATGTTAGATACAGTTGTTCATTGTCATTTGTTTGTTCATTCTTATTTTCTCAAAGTCTTTATTTAGTTGCTGGAATGAAGTATTCTCATGAAAGTACTCTTATATATTTAACAATTTAACATCATTGGTTTAATATTATATACATGTGATGTGATGTGATGTACTGTGGTTTCTCCTTAAACGGAGTCAGAAATCTCTCAATAATTATTCCCAGAGAAACCTGTTAGCCACTTTATTTTCCATTCCCCACTCTACATTTTCCCATATTCTGCTCATCTCATTTCCACAACATAATTTTTGTCAACTCTATGGCCTTTATATCTAAATCCCCCTATCTTTTCCCAAACCCAGCATAAAAACCAACAATCCACTTTCTGTATAATCACTTTTTTCATATTTATTCTTCCATAACTTCATTATATGTACCCTTTCTGTTTTCAGGCATTTACATTCAATTAACAGATGCCTAATATTTTCTATTCCTTCCTTATACAATTTACAGACTAAATCACTCGTATTTTTCCATTTACATGTATATTCTTTTGTTGCTAAAGATCCCGTTCGAGCCTTAAACAATAAACTACTTCCCTTACTATTATCATATATTAACTTGCACCTAATATTCTGTTTACTTCTATGTATATTTAAACTCTTTATTCTCCATACTAGTTATTCATCTTACTCCCTATTCTTTTATTAATAAATCTATTCTTTTATCCCATTCCTTACCACTATAACACTCAACAATCCTCCAGATATAAATTGTTTATCCAAATCTTTTGCATATCACATTACCTTTCTCACCCATCTTGTTGTCTTTATCTCTTGGGCAATCCACACTATTCATCTCATTTATATCAGTACAATATTAATGCATATTTGTACCTGTAAAATCAGGACCTCATAAATTCAATCAGTGCTAGTGAGGAAGGTTTATTACCCTCTAAACAGAATTACAATAAGATACTGAATTCATAAAGTTCATTGATTATTATATAATTTAACATTTAATATTGGCAGAAGTAAATTATAACATTTCATATACATTAATAAAATTATCAAAACAAATGGATGTAAAGTGAATGATTTAATATATTCATGCTTTCATTTTAAACCTAAGATTAGCCTATATAAGTACAGTAAGGATTAAAATTAAGAAGAATCATTCTTATATTCTCAAAGTCTTTATTTTTTGGCTGAAAGGAGAGTGTCCTCATATTTAAGATTATTACTTTAATATTATGTATTGTGCTTGTTAGGAAAGTTTATTTCTTTCTAAATAAAAAGACAGATATATTATAAAAAAAATTTAAGACACTTTTATGAAGAAATATTTATGATGTCTTATGTGTTACCAGCAAAGTTGCCTAGATTTTCACACACTTCTTAGATATTGCATAAAATGTCAAAAGGGAAGAGTTGGCAAAATATAAAGTACTCCAAATAATAACATTTAATGTCACAAAGATGAACAGTTAAACACATTGTTAATAAAATTAATGATTGAAATTGTAGCAAATCTTATGTTAGTTAATGAAGAGTAGAATGATAATTACTAAGAAATTTCTTACATTCTTCAAGATTTATAAGATTTTAAAATTCTTCACTCTTAGCCCTTTATTTCAAAAATAGTGGTGTAAAAATTCCTTATTTTTTTCCTGGCTTGTTTGATATTTAAATAAAATTCAATATCATCATCACATGCTAACTTCTTATTATTATTTCATCAAAGGGTTTATCAGTAAGAAATAATAATCATACCCTACTTGAAATTAAAAAAGTGGAAACTTTTTCTTAATCTCAGTAATTCAACATATTAGTAAAAGTATATTATTTAATTTAAAAAACATTTTTACATGTATATTATGTTTTTAAGTTTTTTTTGTTATATTATTTTATGATATAAGTTAAATATGAAAAATTCCATGCTGTATTTTGCATTTCTTACATTTTTTCATGCATGTTTTTAATAAAAGCCTTTTTCATACTTTACTGAAAAACTATTTGTCTTTCTTAATAATGCCTAGGTATTCTATATAATATCTAGAAAAAAATAGGTAAAAAAATAAAAATAAAATGTCACATTTCACCTAAAAACGTCATATATAGATTGCCTAGGCATTCTATACAATGTCTGCTTTTCACACTTTGTCGATAATATATATATAGATTGAAAATTATAATCCAGTTAATGATTTATTTATTGATATGTATATAATTGTGAAAACTTATATATATATATATATATATATATATAAACAAAAAAAGACTTATAAATCCAATAAATAATATTTCAACCAGAGGACTGGTCAGATATATATATATATATATATCAATATTCACTAGAATAAAAACTACAAAATTTTAAAAAATGCCTGTATAAAATTAAAGATTAATATATATATATCTTATAGTGTCAAATAAACATATTTAAAATTTATAAGAGTATATTTTTCTGGTTAAATATGGAATGTTGCTTTATATTAACTCAGATAATAATCTTTTCTTTATTAAAATCCATCTGCATATTTTAGCTCATATAAAAATTGCTTAAATAACGTCCGCTCATAATCTAATTGAGATTTTGAACTCAGCATATAACTAACCTCATTTTGTTGATGGGTATATAATTGTAAGATTAATTATAATGTTAGTCCATTTAATTTAGTGATTTAAGGCATTGCTATAATGATTAATTAGATTCTGAGCTAAAAATCCATAAGTCTTTGTTTTAGCTCACCTTACTGAACTTTCTCAACTTAGTCAAGTTCATACTTAATTCATACACCATTTAATATAGAGACTTACATTAATCAAAATATAATTGCACTCTCCTTTCAAGAATATTGTTATCCAATCAAATCTTTTAGATTCTCTGCACACATCTTCAAGAAACCTGTTATTACATCATGATATAATATCCCAAACCAAGTTGTTTACTGTTCATATCAACATTATCAAATAAGCCAAACACTTGAAGCTTTTGAATATCCACACAGAATAGATAGACTGACTTTCTGTTTATATGTCTTAACAATGACCCATTTAATTTAGAATTTGAATGCTTTAGCAGTCCTTCATACATAGGTATTGTGTTTATCCTATTAATGTTTAGCATTTATGATTCAAAACGAATGGAAAAATTTATATCCATATTAAACAATACCTAATGGAAACAAAAATCATAGTTAAAATTATGTTTTTACTTCAGTCACTCTTTTATTTCTGAATATAAATCTTTTAAAATCAAAACAATAATAATTTTATTTTTTTAGTTTTATTACATTATTATAATTAGGATTCAAATATAAATGCTTAAACGTGTTTTGTTTTTCTTAAGTATACAATATCATTATTATTGATGTTTGAAAATGTTCTTTGAATTTTTTATAGCTATGTTGTTATTCTTATTAATTTAAAATGTTTGTCTTTTACCTAGCCATCTTGCATAAAATACAAATATACCAGGTCAATGGAAATGATTTCTTATTTATTTTGTCTTTTATAATATCTCATAAGACCATATAAATGTTATTTTCCATTTTGCATTCAATATTAAGATCATATTTTTTAATTTTCTACATTATTTTTGACAAATGTTTTAAGTTATTGAATCATTACTATTTTCTACTGCTTATCTTATTAAAATTTTACAATATCAGTTATTTTCCCATTAACATATATCATTTACACCTTTCTTAAACACTTTATCAATACTTTTTATTTATATCAAAACTAACAGTTTCAATTGTCCTGCAGTCATCATCAAATCTACAATATTCAAATATATAATTATATAATTGATACACTTATACACATATTCATATACATAATTAAATACACAATATAAACAAAAATAAATGTACATTTTAACCTGACCATTGTATAATCATTTCCCATTTTATTTTTTTTAGCTGTGATATAAATAAAGAGTACTGGTAGTTTAAGAAAGGTGTAAATGGTATGATATGTTAAGGTAGAAATAAATACATATGAAAAGGAAGTAGAAGAAGGAAATTATTCTCCCATTATTATTATCAATATATATTATTACATAATAAATCGTAGAAAAATTCCTACATTTTATAACTTGCTTTTATTTTTAAATAATTCATTTTTTTAGAAGTCTCATATTCTTGCATGATAAATATAAATTAAAAGAAATTCTACTGAAGTAATGAGATGCAAGGCTCCAATGTGTACTTTTTTTCATTTAAAAAGGGTACTGATTCAAGAGCCAAGATATCCACTTTTTTTTTTCAAGTTTATGTTCTGCTCCGTATCTAACACCAGTACTTTGTTGCACTACTTTACTCCAGAAAATTAGGAGGTTGAAAAGTTACTTAAGCATACTAATATTAAACAGATTTATTATATAGCAAATATCTGTTAGTTTTCTTATTCATACTCCTATTTAACTGAATTTATCTCTTAAAAATATATTCAAACGATAAAGATTTTTTCTTTTCATTGTGTTATCTATTTAAAAAAAAACGATGACCAGAAAATAAGGTATATGATATAAAAATATTTTTATTCATAATAAATAAAATATTATAATCAAGACTCAAAGTTCATAGGTCACGGCCAATTCTGATAACTCAAATAAAAACTTGAGTTACATCAGATATATGCAATTGCCAATTTTTAGATTATTATTCAGATTAGACTATCAATTTTATTTATAATTACATCATAGCTGTGGAGAACTTATAATTTCAATGTTACAGCTTGTGACGGTGAAAATATTTAATTTAATATACATATAAATCAATAAACTAAATATTTATATTGTTCTACAAAAAATTTGTAAGTATTTAAATAAGTGGATAGTAAACATTATTGGTTATGGGAAGTTTTGCATTAAAATTACAGAGGCTATTATAAATAAGTTAAATATGATAAAATTGAATAGAAACCAAAGTATGTTTGTAATGGATATTGAAAAGATGTATCCTAGCATTCCAAGAACAAAAAGGATAGAAATATTAATACAGAAATTATATATGCATATTAATGATATAGAGGTAATTAATATTATAGAAGAAGGTTTAATTTTAATACATAATAGTATGTATTTTAAATATAATAGTGAATATTGGAGTATACATAAGGGATGGGTAATAGGGTGTGCAATTAGTTGATTAATGTCATCAATATTCATCAACGAAATGGAAATGAAAATTGTTAATAGTAGAATAGAAAATCAAGATATAATACATTACTTTAGATATGTTGATGATATATTAATAATTGGTAATAAAAGAGCTATAAAGAAAACTTATAAGGAACTTAATAATAATATGGATAATATAAATTTTACAATTATAGAAATTGATGTTAAAATAAAGTATTTAGATATAGAGATAGATGATAATAATATAATTACATTAAAACACTTCATTAAAGAAATAAATTAAGGAAAATAATTTATATGGATTCGCAATAGGCATGGATACAAAAAATGGCAGTTATTAAAAATTTTAAAAATAAAAATGATAAATATAACACAGATAGGAAGATAGCTACTTTGCAAAAAGAGAAATTTATAAAGTTATATACTAGTTACGGATATATCCTAGAAGCATTAGAAATATATTCTTTAATTATAAACAAAATAATTTGGGTAGTAATAATAGTGAACCAGAAAATATAAAATGGTTAAAACTTTCATATGTTCCCAAAATTTATAATACATTATTAAAAAATAAAAATTATATAGATAAAAATATTAAAATAGGATGGCCAAACAGTAAAAATCTTGATATATTAGTAGGGAATTATAAAATAAAAGATAATATAAAATATAAAAAGGGTATAGTATATGAAATTACTTGTGGGGTTTGCAGTATGGTTTATTATGGACATACAGCAAAACAATTAGAAGGGCTAAAAAACATAATAATGCTATTAATAGAAGAGATGACAGATCTGCATTATATGTTCACTACTTAAAATATGGACATAGAATAGATTGTGTTAAGAATATAAGTCCATTAAATTATATTAAAGAAATTAATAGAAGGAAGATATGAAACCAATTACATTAATTATAACATAAATAATTGTATGAACATTTATAAAACAACAATTAATTTAACTAATAATTGGATAATGAAAAATGAATAGAGGGTTGTATAATATGTGTTATTAGAAAGATATTTAAGTGTAATTTATAGGCTTGTGTTAATTTTATATAGAGCCAGTAAATGTCACTATGTATGCAATATAGGTTACTTTTGTAATTAAGACATATTGAAAAGGGCAAAAATTTAAAATTTGATGAAAAGAACTTTTATATGTTATTATTATGTGTTATGATTATATGACTATAATACAGATATTGTCATATATCATTTTGTTGTTAGACAATATTTTATTATATCTAGGGGTGCAATTATACTTGTTAAATGCTTTTATTTTACTTATATCCTCTATTTGTTTGTTTATATACACTTGTAATCACTTTTATTTAAGTTAGAATAAAATTTTAAAACTGAGGTTTAATAGATTTAAATTCAATATAATTTATTAAAATTTATTGTATTTTTTTAAAATTACTACCAGTATCATAGGTGTCATGTCTTACCTAGAAATGGACTATCCCAGATTCTTTCCTTATCTGATCAGATTGAGCATTCACTGTCGCTAACCAATGGGTAAACAGATACATAAAACATCCAATGGATAGTTCTGATTAATAGGAAATGATGCTATTAGAATCCAATCATTCCAGTAAGGTTGGCATCTGGTAATAAAAGTCAGCCACACAAGATTATAATTAATGATATGCTAGTTAATGAAACTGGACTCAGGGTCTGCAGTGTCCATTGTTTCAAAAAAGATCTGGGCTATCATTAATAAGAATAATGAACATAAGCTGCATCCTAGCAAGTCAATCACAGACTATCAGGGCAATAAAATAAAACTGTTGGTCCAAACAACAGTTAAAATTATTATGACTAACAAGACTATATACATACAATTGATGGTCGCATCAGGTGATCATAGTAACTTATTAGGCTGTGGCTGGTTCAATCACCTAGGCTTTGCTGTGACAAAGATGAACCAGTTCACAACATTAAACAAATTAAAGTCTGATTACTCAGATGTCTGTACTTAGGACAACTGATTCATTTGCCACAAAATAGAAAAGTAAAACCCATAAGTTGTCAGTGCAGATCACATCCACTTGCTCTGAGAACTAAAGTGCCAGCAAAAAACAAAACAGCTCAGTGGCTTAAATCTGAAAGGCACTGATCTAGACCACATGTGGATCATGCAGACCCATGGAAAGGCAATCTGCTGTTGATAGTAGTTGACTCTTACTCCAAGTGGCTGAAGTAGAGGAAGTCCCATCACTTCAGTGTACAGCAACAATAGCTTTTAGGAAGATATTTGCTACACATGACCTACTTAAAACAATAATGTTAGATAATGGCACATCATTTACAGCAAGTGCATTCAAAACTTTTTCTCTAATAATGGCGATGTGTGCAGCTCATTATTTTATCCAGAGAGCATGGCCAGACAGAGAGACTAGTTCAAGAAGCAAAAAAGCTGATAACAAAGATGGATACAGGAAGCTGAACACCAGGATTGTCAGAACACTGCTTGTACAGCATTCCACACCAAGTACAGCAACAGAAAAGATTCCAGCAGAACTTCTATTCATTAGACAAGTGTGAACCAACCTGTTAGCCCTGAAATCTGACTAAATATGAACAAAAAGAAAATAGCAAAATAAAAGTGCAAATAGGCACTCACATGCTATGCAGAATGTCAATGGATCCACAAAAAGGATCATAGTTGTGGTGACATAACTGAAAATACTTTACACTGTAGTAGTTCAAAAATCAGATGGTGAATCAACATCAACACCACCTAAACCAACTGAGACTGAATCATATAGAAATTGAATGCAACAGCAAACCAAACAAACATCCAGGGAAAAGTACATCAAGCAAAAATAATGATCACCAAACAAGACAGCAAAAACCCAGTTGAACATCCACCATCAAGCAAGAATGATGATGAACAAGACAAGAACAACAATAAATCTGAGAAACCAACAAAATGAGCAATATGCCCAACTTATCTATATTACTATGTTTTCCAGGGCTAATTATAGCCAGGTGGATGAATGTAATATCTCATCTTGCTATCAGAAGTGGGCTAACCCAGGTTCTTCTCTCATGTGATTGGATTGAGCATTCATTGCCACTAACTCATGGGTAAACAGATACATAAAACACACCAAGGGTTAGTACTGACCAATAGGCAGTGATTCTCTCAGAATCTGATGACTGCCAGTAAGGTTGGGGGTCTGGTAATAAATAGTCAGCTTTTTATGATGCAAGTAGAGAATGTCAGTCTAACCTAAATGACTAAATGTGCTCTCAATTGAAGCCACTGCCAACACTGTGCATTTCTATTATAGTCATTATGCTATAAGTCTGCTGCATAGGGCTGGAAGCTGCAAAGACTAGGACCAACTCGATGCAAGCTGTCTATTACAGCCAGAAGAATCTCTGCTAAAAATCATGAAGCAAAGTATTATACACAGCTGTAAGTGAAACCAATCATTCAGGCATGATCAGCCCAATATTAACTAAGTTTAGAGATATATTATATTTTATTCAAAGCTTGTTTTAAGTTAGAATAAAATAGGCTAGTTAAAAATAGTTTTGTTATGCTTTAAAAAAAACTTTTCAAATAAAAAGAAATAAATGTCAATCACTTTTCAATAGAAAGGATGTTTTCATATTTATAATTACTTAATGCTTTCTTATGTACATATATAATTATGTACACATACTAAATATGATATATACATAAGGAGTATACATATTAACTTATTGTAGAAATATCTAGTGATATAAATATGAATTAGATCAAGTCAATTTAAAGTATAATATAGTTTTATATTTTTATTTATTGTGTCAATATTCAAAAGTTAAAAAATAAATAATGATAACATTTTTATATTAAATTTTTTTATTTACCATGCATTAAAAACACTTAATATAAAAAAAAGTGTTTAGCACTATTTATAAAAATTCAGAAACTGAAAAAACTCTATTCAAAATTATTATGAAATATACAGAAATGCAATTTCATCAATAAAAATACTTGAAATTACTAAAAAAAACTTAAATTAAAATGAGATATATAACAAGAAGATTTAAAAATGTTTTCTGTAACTTTCTAAAGTCTTTTAAAGTTTTAGATTAGGATATATCAGATCTAAGAGTGATAGCAATAAAGCACATGATTTTAGATTTGCTATATTATTTTTTAACAATTACAGACTGGTAACTTATATTTACAATTTAAAAACTAAGGACAAGAATTTGAAAATAAATTTTGGATTAACAAAAATGAAAATAGCATTTAACAAGTATAGAGCACCTGAGAATATTATAGTCAATGAAGAAAAATTGAATAAGTGGAAAATGATGTTTTATTGTATCAGTGGTTATCAACTAAAGAAAACGGAAAAAAATTAAATTAAAGTAGCTTGTAATGCATTTAATAAAAATAAAACTATTTAAAGTTATCACACCCTTATCATTTAGAAAATTCTTAATTAGTTAGTCTTGTCTACTTTATCTAATGGTTTCTAAACGATTCATAATTTTATATGAAATGAAAGTTATAATTTCCACTGATGACTATGAAAAGACTTATATTGAAAATATCTAAGTGTTAGAAAAAAAATGTAAATGCAAATAGCCTGATCACATAGAAAAAAATGTTCTTTGATGTGGTAAGGTTAAATAATAATGGTTTTCTGGATCATTATAGAGGCTTATGGCAAATGAATGTCAAATACTGGTGAAACTTTACATAAGGCTTTACCTAATTGAAAATAATAAAATTTTGCTTATATGCCAAGAACATAAATTAATAAAGAATAACTAACACATTATAAATAGTATGACTGAACTTAATTAAACATTAGTAGTTATGAATCAGCTGCATAGATTGGGCAACTTCTTGTATTAGTTATATAAGCTTTAATCAAATATAACTAAATTTGTACTTAATAGTTTACTAACAAATATTCATGAATTATGTAATAAAGAATTACAAAGCAACTAGCTTTAATAGAATAATCACAAAGAACTAAAAGCCATATATGGTTAGGTATAAGTCAGTTAATGAGACAAGAGAGAAGCTTACTTCAATTAAATATACTATATTGTTAGTGGGTACATCCAAAGTAATTTATTCTTTAAAGACTATCCTTTAGTGTTCTCACATGTAAAACGTTGTCTGAGAAGAAAAGTCAAATAAACCTGAAGAATTGTTGACTGAATTTCAATTAATGACTCACAGATAAAGAAAATGGTCATGGTATAATAAAATTTAACTAAATATCTAGTTTATAGTGAAAGGTAATATTTAGAAATTGTGTCAAGAACATTTTACAAGTGGTGTTAAATATTAAAAAACGTGAATACATTTTGAAAGTAGATTTCAAAAATAATTTATTGATAAATAATAATATTGATGTTTTAAGTGCAAAATATTGATGACCATTAAAAATAATTTAAAATATAACTTAAATTAACTAAAATTCTATTGATTATAGTAATTGGCATTAAAAGAATAACATTCCTTTTTTTTTAAAATTTTAATCATAAAGTTTGGAATTGCTTAGATTAAACAATATTTCAAACATAAATGCTCATGATTAAAAAACATTTGGTGAATAATCATTTGAGATTAGTGTTATCCCTTCCGGGGTCATGTTTAAAATATTATTAATCAAATAAATAAAAGTTTTTATAGAAGACAATGGGATTTTATTTTGAAAATAATTTGTCTTTATTTATACAATCAAGTATTTTTATTTTATTATTTTATTTTAAATGTAATAGGTTTTTATTTCACAAAATTTGCATAATAATTGCTAAGGGCACTAAAAAGTTCTTTACTGGGGAAAATAAGTCCTAATCTTGAATTATTAAATAATTACACGATTCAGCGTTCAGAACACATCTATAACAATACAATTGAGTTTATACTTAAAATAGAATAATCATCTATGAGGCTTATTAAAAAACGCGAAATATTGGGATGGCTCTTAAATGAATTTAATAGTAGTATCAATTTATCTTCAGACCAATTTTTTCAAGAAATTTAATGGGGGTTCCAAAGTCAAGACAACACCTTATATGCAATAATAAATAAATTTTAAGTAAAATATTATTTTATACATTTTATGTTCAGTACTATAGTTTCCTATATCGGATGTAAATAATTAAGTCCCTATTTTACAAGATAAAATATTTATGTCAGTTTCATAAATTCAGTATTTTGAATATTAGTTAAAACGACATGTAGAAAGAATCATGGCATTTTTAAATATATATAAATAATCATGGCATTTTTAAAAAATGCTTAAAGAAAGAATTGTGGCATTTTTTTAAAAAAAAAAATGCTTAAAGAAAAAATAATGGCATTTAAAAAAAAATGCTTAAAGAAAGAATCATGGCTTTTTTTAAAAAAAAAATGCTGCATTGATAAATAGAGTATAAAATATTACATAGGTCAAATCTATTTGACTCTACATGAATATTTAATGTTTTACATATAAATCGACAAAACTAAAAATATCATGTACATGCAGCATGAAAGGAATTTTTCCACCATCTTCATATAGATGAAATTTACTATTTTGAATTTGATTATTATATGTAACTGTTTTTTTATTTAATTCTGTTTGCTTTTTGTGATAGATATGCCTAAAATATATTAAAAATTATGAAAAAATGATGAAAATGATTTACATGTTATAGTTCTTAATGCTGAAATCTTATTTTAAAATGAGTGAACAAGTTAGTAATGAGAATTTAGATATGCATATTTCACATAATTATTCTTCATTATAGTCTGGTTATTAATGACATAGCTCAATGTAAATTATTTCATAAATGTGGTAGTAGCACATACTACAGATACTAATCCAAGGTCATGAATGTTTGGGGTATATTTTATATTTATTAGCAATAAATATTTTTATTGATTTGTTATCTATTAACACAATGTGTATGTAAAGTATAAGTCTAATAAGAATGTATTCTAAATTTGTATAAATCATAATTTTAAAAATTGAATATGATGGTTTTTTAATTAGTCAATCTGGAATTTACATCAATCTTGCTAATTAATTTATTTCTGTCAAAACATTACATGATCACCATTTCGCTGCTAATAACAGTAGGACTCTCTGCCGCAAAGTGCAAACTTGTGTAATCAACGGATGCAAGCATACAATTCCTATCTAGTGCCTACTCATCCATATCCTATCAGACCATGGGATAATGATGACTGTAGTTTTTGAGAAACCGAAGAAACCAAAATTCATAGATGCTGAACTGTATTCAAGTCTGTATGACTATACAAGAAAACGAGCTTGGATTGAAAACATTGGGTTTTCATCTTGGGCTCCTAGATTTATAGTTAATCAAATAGGTAAAAGGTGGTCCAAGGCTTCTCATTGATGAAAGCCACAGGCTAAAAACTAGTATGATAATATTGGATGAGTAGGCACTAGATAGGATTTTATGCACAAACCGTCTTACATCCATTGATTATGGAGGCTTGTACTTGGTGGCAGTAATGTGTCGGGGTTGATACTATTATTAACTTACTTTTGTTCATAGATATTTGGGGATTAAATTGCACTGAAAAATTTGATTGCCATCCAGAATGTGATGTTATTTTGCAATTTTTAGCATAAGATTTTATTGTTTTGTACTTAATCTCTCTAGTAGATTAGAAATTGTTTAATTTTGTTGTGATTAATTTTGCTATGCATTTATTATTCATATTGTGTGATAAATGTTACTGGTTATTGAGAAGCATATTTGACATTCATTTCATCATATTTTTTTATAATGTGCTGGGATAAAACAAGCAAGGGGCAGGATATAATATGATTGATATTGGGAATTAATATAATCCAGGATTAAAGAGAAAGAAGTTTTGATTCAGAATATAATTATGAAATCAACAAGGAGTATCCCAATAGATAATCTCTTAAATAATAAATAACATACAAAATTGTCTCTCTTTTTTGCCAATGGTGAAGTTTTTCAACATTAGTTATATAAAAATTACTATTAAGTTATCATCTTTAAAGACATTTTAAATAAATCTTGATTCGTTTGGGAGGAAAATGAAAAGATTAATAAGAAATATTGGTATATATCCTAATGTAATAAATTTAATAAAAGTTCTGAAGAAGATTGCTGGGTCAGTCAAAACTGTAAACTGTAAAAGAGGGTGGTAAATAAAGCATTGTGTAACAGTAGTAAAGTGCATGGATGATTTAGTATTATATGGTATACATTTGGCAGTGCATTAAGAAAGAGTAGTTATTATATTTCTTGAAGAAAGACTGGGATAATACTAATTGAGAATATGAATCAGGAGATAGATTTTGAACTGTAGACTATAATTATTTTAACAAATCTTGTTTTTAGGAACTGTTTCGGTTGACACTTGAAATTGCCCAAGATAATGCACAATAAGAGCTTACTAGATTTATAATATTTCATATAACTAATATATCTCCTTATATCTTAGATCACGTATACAAATCACATATACTTTTTCATGATTCAAGGTAGTCCCTGATAAATGGTTGAATATTTGCTACACATGAAGTAAATGAAGTATAGTTTTTAATAATTATACATCCCTATAATAGAAAATATTTTAATGGTGCTTGTCTGAAAATGTGTGATGTTAGTACTTTAGAAATAATTATATATTGTAATGGGCACACAGCTGTTACATTTTTCTATAAATAAAATTAGAAATTAAAAGTAAAAAGTTCGCAAATAAAAATTTGTTTTAAAAATTGAAAATTAAGTCATCTAAACTCGTATATATATAAAATCGCACAGATGAAAAATTATTAAAAGAAAACTTTATTAAAAAAAAGAAAAAGTTTTAAAACTAAATTTTAAGAAAAAAAACTTAAAAGATATTAAAGATAAAAATATATCTTTAAGAATGTAAAAATATTTAATTAATTCTATTGTATAAAATGGAAATGATTATTTTTAATTAGTCAAAGTAAACTAGCCCTTGGGTATCTCAAAATTTTTAATTAAAGGTAAAATAAGAGAGAAAAACAATAGGAACAGAATAGCCAATAAAAAAAATCCCTCAGAAAATGGGCCACAGCAAAAGGATCATCATTATCATGATGTCATGTCCATTCAATCTGCAATTTTAATATAAAAAGGAAAAGATTGGAAATAATTTATTAGGTTTGCTATATGTGTTAAATCTGAAGAGTTGAAGGAGAAGGGATTGAAAAGATGCACTTTCAATCCCTTCAGTTTTTCTAAAAGAAAAAATGAAATATCATGTTCCTAGATTGTGAACCCCAGGACATCAGGGTCCTGCAATAAAAGCCTGCAAAGGACCTACAGAATTAGAAACAACACTGGATATCAATTACAAGCAACTAGAAAGTATGGACTTTTTCTCTTTAAAACCGTAAGAACTCTATACCTAATGAACTTTAACTATAAAACTTTCCGAGTATTTAAATAGAAATAGAATTCCTATCTGACCAAACTTAATCATTTATTGGTAATTATTTTATTGAATGTATTTTTTTTTAAAGTCATTTCCATTATTTTATTTTTTCTGTTCTTTTAAGTGTTTATTATGTTTTTTTTTTTTCTGTTAAGCTAAACTTTTAATAAATGTTAAATTTAAGTCTGGCATGAATAGCTACATAGATTCATAAAGTTATATTAGTTTAAGGGAGGGTAAATCTTAGGTTATTTGTTTCACAGTTAGATTGGGTCAATGGATTGGATGTATTGGTGTAATTAGTAAATGTAGCATGAAGATCCGCTACATACAGGATCACATTATATGCCATACTTGGGCAAAATAAGTCCCATTTCTTACTGACCATCAGAAGCAGACGGTATTCCCTGCTTCTTGGATCACCCCTTTAGCCTATAGAATAGGACAGTAAGATGGCAAAAAGGACCGCAATTTCTTCCTATGGAGTTTTCTTTTTTATTGTTTTTCTCACCAGACAGTGCGGTATTGTGCTGTCATATTCATGCTACATTGAATACATTGATATATCAGGTAGACTGGCGTTAGTTTGATTGCGAACGTTTGGCCTAGGGTTAAATAAGGCAAATAGAATATTTTCTTTTTTGAGTGCAATCTATGTAGTCTATCCATACTCAACACTTTAATAAAATATTAATAAATTCATCTGTGCGAACTTCTAAAATATAAAGTTAAAATGTAAATTAAATTCTAAAGTAAAAGTTATACTAAAATAATTCTAAATTTTATATATGTGCAAAATAAATGTTTCTGTGTATTGTTAATCTGGCAGTGGCTTATTTTTATTTTTTATAATCTTTATTTCTTTAAAATTAAAATATATATTATCTCTGCTGCTCTGCGAGCTGGTAACTGGGGCATAATGGTCAATATAGGGTAAAGTTGAATCTTAAGTATCTGCCTACTATATAAATTTTCCAGGTTCCAATGACCTGGTGGCGCTCTTGTATGGCAGATACAGTAAGACTTAATCTTTCCCTGACCATTATAATATGGTTTAGTTCTGTCATCTAATATTAATTGTTAAGTGTTTAAAAATTTAAACATTATTAGAACTTTGATTAGTGTATAACATATGGTTTCGAGTAGTAGTATTTTCCTCACTTCTTTAGTTATTTCTATTCTGCTGTTCATGTTAGCATGGTAATCAAAGGAGAAACATTTAAGTTTATGAATATTGAATTTAAGTGAATCTAAAAATCCCTAATCGATTGCCATGATAGTATTGTTATTGGAAGGCCTACATCACCCGAAGAAGAGAGGAGAATGATATTGCTAGAAGCGTTATGATGTGTTGCTACAAACAGTTAAATGTATTTGAAAAAGTTTGAATTTTTTTAAAACCATTAACAATTAATTTTAGATGATAGAAATAGTACAACATATAGTTACAATTACTTTGAATGTATTTATATTTGTTTTGTATTTAAAGTAAATCAGACTAGATTTTTTTTTTAAAAAAATCATAAATTTGAAAATGTTAGTTAAAAATTTCAACCTTTGTATATTAAGTGCGATAAAAATAAAATTGCTGTATGTTTTTTTTTTTTTTTTTTAAAGTGTCATAGCATCGGCCGGGACGCGAACCCGCAACCCGGGCAACTGCCTGCAAGTGCAAGGCAGTCGCGCTGATCTCTCGACCACCAATGCAAGACAAATTGCTGTATGTTGTATCCGTTTAGTAGAGTTTATTTCATCTCAAACTATGTTTCTTTTTGTATTTTCAGATGTATTGATATTTATTTCACAAATAAGGAATATTATTTTATATAATTATTGTAAGGTTTTTATTTGCTTAAACTTTCAATCATAGTTTTACGAAAGTCAATTTTTTTTACTTTATTTATCTTTTCGACATATATGTGTTCAAGTGTTTCATTGTTATGAGATAGAGTGGTGAGTGGTGGGTCATGTGAAAGTCTGTGCTCATATATCCTATATATTATATATATTGATACAGGTATATAATAAGCCGGTATTTCAGTTATTAGAAAATTAAAAGAATCTGTCAATAAATAACCAGTACTTTGAAGAAAGAATGGAATAATTTGTTTAATAATGAATATCTCTGTATTTCATTGCTCTCTTAAGAGAGATATTTTATTTTACACTTAGAATGACATATTTTATTGTTCACATTCATTGTATTTATTATAAATATAAAAGCATCATGAACATTATCTGAAATAATGTTTATAAGGTTTTTTAATTTATTTACTTTTAGCCATTTATGTTTTTTTTTTTTTACTCTTCTAAGAACCTATTTTAATATTAAAAACATGTAATCTACTCTACAAAATCGCTAGAGTAATTAGTAATCATATGGCCAGGTCTGTAACAGAATAAAAGACTAGACTATATAGTGTTTTCCTGAAGGTTTTTGATGATGGTGTTCTAGTTGTATTTTTATATTGGACTATTTCCATCATCTAATATATGTATTGGTAGACCAATCGTCTCATCGAAAATCGCTTGCAAGAACACAAGCTGATGATTAGAAGAGAGAAAACAGATGTGTCTAAGGTAGCAGAACATGTATGTGCCAATGAACATATGTTCAATTGGGAAAATACAAAAATATTGGATAAAGAAGAAAAGGTAAAAATGTAAAGAAGCTGCTCACATGACAATGGCAAAAAATCCCATAAGCCACCTAGTGTGACTATACATAATGCATGGAAAGCACTAATCAACTTTGCTCTTAGGAAAAAGTGGAGAAATCAGGAGGAACCTCATAGATAAGTATATGAGATTACTACAGAATGTTGCCTTTGGCAGGATGGCTCAGTGGTTAGAGCATTACCTTAAAATTGAAAACAAGAATCTAAGGACCCAGGTTCGAATCTCAAGCTAGTATTGTCACTGGGAAGGCCAGCAACATCTGAAGACTAATACCTCTCGAAATGTTGTTCATATACTAACCTGTTTGATGTGCCATTATTAACAGTTGAATGTATTTTGAATATGGAATATTTAAATAAAGTTAAATTTTTCTAAAGACATTCAATGCATATATTAGATGATGGAAATAGTTCAATATAAAAATACAACTAGACTATATACTTTTAAATTGCAATATGCTTTGAGTTAATTTTAAGGAGATGTTAAAGTTATTTATTATAATAATTCTTTTTACCTATAATCAACTTTGAAACGATGTAGATCTAGTGCTGATGAAATGTTTTCAAAAGCAAAACATAACATCATTAAAATGAAATTCATAGATGTGTGATAGAGTTTCTTGTTAATGGTAAATTTTGTTATCAATTCCGAATTCGAATATTTTCCTTGTTTAATTAATTTTCTATGACTTATATTTAATTTCAAGAAATCTTTTGTATATTAATAAAAAGACAAAAACAACAAAATTTATAGCGCTTTATATTAATGTATTTTTTAAAAAAAAATAGTTAATGTAATAAGCTGGTCCTATAAATAATAATTTTATGTATAAGTATCAATAGAATGTATTATCAAGAGGAAGGAATTTGGCTAAATTAGGTACATCATCTCAATAAGCATTAAATTTTGAATAAATGAAAAATACTTATTTTAAATAAAAGACAATTTAAATTGATGTCAAAAATCCTAGTATGTTATTATAAATAGCGGTTTCAGTGATGGTGATATTTTTATTAATTTGGTCAAATTTTTCACTCCTAAAAATCTATTAAGTATAATCATTAGCTTTCATCCTTTTCAACTTCAATTAAGCAAGAAATATTAATGTTTCTATCCATAGATGAAGTATCTGTAGTAATTTTGTTATAAATGATTCCAAATTCATTATTGTTATTTGCGACGATTATACCAAGTCTCTAATAGGACAAAAATATGTTAGCATGATATTCTCATTGTTTAAAAGTATTTTTGTCCTATTACTAGATAAATAAATTACTTTTGTTTATAAATCGTATATTTTTATAGTAATATTACAGAAATCCATCTCCTGAAAATGGTTTCAAAAAGAATGTTGTTCTTTGATTTATGCAGCAGATATATATATACATTGGTGCGGAAGTTTTGAAATGATCAGCCTCGCTGTCAGTTCAATTATATCAATAATTAGAATATTATTAAGGAATGTAATTAAAAGCATTTGAAAATCGATTCCCAACAATTCGGTAATTTTTCTCTGACAAAACCAAGAGCAACTTTGATATCTTTAATTATTTTATTTATATCGCCAAACTTATTTAGTAAAACTTACGTTGATATTTTAAAAAGTATAATGATTTTATAATTATTGTAAATTTAATTACAGATAATTCCAAAAGTAAGATAATCAATTTAAAATTTCTTATATAAGCAATAAATTGATTTTTTCTTGCATCTATGTTATGAAATTTTCACTTTTGTAAAATAAATACATATATGTTTTAGATTTATTTTTAAAGTTTTTTTGCGACAAGAATACTTTTTTTAGATTTTATTTCACCAAATAAAACCAATACTTTTAGAGAAAGGCTTTAACTTTTATCATTTGCGCCTTGAATGTCTATAATAGTCAAATGAGTTTTTTTCTTTTGACTATAGAGGGACCTTTCAAATTTTTGCACTAGATAGCGATTATATAAAAATAAGAATGGCCATTTATGAAGTATTGAGGCTTGGGATATTTCTCTATAGTCAAAAACAAAAACATCGTTTGACTATTATAAACGTTCAAGGCACATGATGATGATTAAAGCATTTCTCTAAAAGTATTTACATACTTTCTATATGCTTAATAACTAATCACAATTTTAAAATAAAACCAAGTAAGTTATGAACTGAAGCTAAATATGTATACAGAACAGATATTTTCTGAATAATGGTATGACTTGAACCACCAGAAGTTTTCTGAATTGCAAATCAATAATAGTACCGTATCTATGATCTTAAGTATAAAGGTCAATTATTCATAAAATTGATTTAATGCAGAATAAAAATGGAGGGAAACTTTCAAAGAAAGATATTTATTTATTTATTCTTTTTATATAAACTTTTGACTTTATCATTAATAAGGGTTGATACATGAATCTGATGACCTAGTTTGTAAGGCTTAAACTTCGTCTCTTATACTTAATTAGATATTGTCTACGTTTTAACATTTATCAGTCCACTTCAGAATAATGATCTGCTTACTTTAATCCATGATTTTTTATCAATAATTTATTCTTTCCACTATGTTTTTTTTTAAATTATCTTATTCATTTATATGATAAGTTTGGCCTTTTTCTGTTTCTTTTTTTTTTAATGTTTATGATCTTTGTATGGGAATTTAGTTGTCCATTTATTACCATTTATATAAACAAACATTTCAGACTTTTAATTTTTTAATATTAGTTATAGCTAATTGATCAATTATTTACTTATTTTTGAGTTTTTTTGTTAATTTTAGCATACATGTTATTTGTATTTTTTGTTTAGATTATCAGATATTGTATTACATTCAAATCCATAACTAATTGCTAAATTCATAAAAAATGCATTTATTAAAAAATCTTTTTTTTTTCAAGCAGTAGCCACATTTCCTTTTATTATTTTTTCTTAACAAAAATGCACCAATCCAATATTAATTCCATAACTAATTTCATTCATTGCATTTGTAATTGTTAACTTTTTTAAAACTCATTTCCATCACTCTTTGTGCTTTGCTGCCTTAGAAAGCCACTTAACTGTACAAGAATCTTTTACATTTTTATTATTTTCTATATACCATTATAACTGATAACCTTTATTTGTAATGTCATCATATTATTTAATAAATATTTCTACTGATTGATGAATATTTTCAAAAAGTTGCTAGTGACCTTGATTTAGATTATGAAGTTTCAAAGGTCAATGACATCCTTATTAGGGATCTTTCAAAACGCGCATGTTCCACATACCAAACTAGACAACATTTTTTGAGCTAAAAACTGTTTAGTATTAGCTGTAATATACAACCACTTTCCTTGTATATTTCCTAAAACTATGTATTTTTAAAAATTTTTTGTCTCCACATTCAAACTTACAAATTTTCTATCTTTCAAATACTTGCAATTTCACTATTAAAATATTGTAATTTTGAAATTTATACATTTGTATAAAATTCTCTGCTTTCCTGAATGAAAACATGAATTTATATTCTTTGCAAGCAGTATTTTTCTCTTTGAGGAATTAATTTTGTTATTCTGTGTAATTTACAAATGCATTTTATTTTCAAGGAATTCTGAATTTTTTTTTCCCCAAATGCCACACTATTCTGTTCAAGTTTAAACTTTTTTTTTATAATTTTTGAAATATGAATTTTTTTCTACAGTACAGACTTTTTCATACCTGCACTTCTATATGCAATATATAGGGGGTTTGAACTCAGACTTTCACACGACACTCAACCATCCATGCTATCTCATACCGCTGATACACTTGATCACACACATGGTCGAAAAGATAAACAATCACCAATGCACATATTTTGTGCTAAACCAGCACTCATCAGTTAGTCCAGATTATCATCTCCACACATATACACAATCAAAGCTCAGCTTATATTATGATAGCCAATCTTCATAATTTAATGAACAGGCTTCAAACCACTCCACCTGACAACTCTTCAGTCGTCCATTTCATTGTAATTTTGCTTGATTTAAAAGGTATATAATTAGTTATAGATGGCCAAATAAATGATTATCAATGTTTATATATATATATATATATATATATATATATATATGCAAAGAATCATTATATATATATATATATATATATATATATATATATAATGATTCTTTGCATTCTAAAGATTCTGGGATATGAGGGCCATAATTTATTTTTCATTGTAATGTGTAAATAAAAAAATAGTCCTTTACTTATTGTGCTGACAAATAAATTTTGTCTTTTAAAAAAGACACATCCTCATTTCATTTTGGGATTATCAAGCACTAATGATTTAAGGCCAATGTATTTTCTTGCTCTCAAATTTAGAGATTATGGATATTTGTGAGCACAATAACTTGATAATAATAAATGCAATACCAAATGTGGATGAAAGATTGAGAAAAATTCCTATTAATTCCTTTAATGCTTCAGAATTAATGCCAAATTCCTTTTATTTAATAGTTATGTTTTTTGCTACTTTATATATAAATATGATTTTTTGGTTTCTATTTTTTTTATATGATAAATTATAATATTTAAATATAAATATAGTATATATACTTAACCTAGATGTAATTAAAAATGATTGACCCAAATTTTCAAGCCCCATTCAGTCATTTACTCCATTTTATACAAATGATACACATGACCACATACATATGAGAAAGATAAATGATCTCCAATATACGTATTTCGTGCTGAGCCAGCACTCATCAGTTGGTCTGGATCATCATTTTCCACACATATATATAAACTGAGCTCTCTCTCTCTCTCTCTCTCTCTATATATATATATATATATATATATATATATATATATATACATATTGTTATATATATTGTGCCCTTTTGTATGGGTCTCCATAAATTGTTGTATCAATCTATTAAAAAAAAAAATTTTAATTTAAGATATATTTAGCTATATGATGTTAATTTTATTTATGATAATCTTTTAAAAAGTGTAATTAAAGTAATTCATGAGTATTTGATATGTGAAAATTGTGCTGATGTTTGAGAGAGACGTTTCAATAGGAATGATAATAGTATATGGTTGGGAAAACTGGCCATAATCAATACTGCATTAATAAATTTAATAAATAAATGTTTAAAGTTAAAGTTTTAAAAAGACAAGTTAAAATTAAATGCATATATTTATTGTTGATAAAAATTAATATTTAATAAATGAATATAAATATTTTAATTATTAGTAGTACATGATAGAAGATTAATATTTGATTTTAATAATATCGAATTATTATTTTAAAAATTGTTATAAGATATTATTTATTTTAAAAATATTTATTTTTAAAAAATGAATTGTTAGTTTATTTTTAGATTATTACAAGCGTTTGTAGCTTTGTTGTAAAAAACAGATGTTAATTAGACACATACACACATGCTTGGGAGTTTTTTTTTAGTAAAGTTGCAAAACTATTTTAAAATTCTGTTATAAAATTTATAAGTATTATATTGGCTATCACGAGATAAAAATAAAAGTAGTTAATGTGAAATATTAAATCTGATTTTTAAAATACTGTTTTAAAAAACATAACGAATAAAAATAGACTTAATTTGTTTATAAAAATAATCTTATAAAAGTTAAAAGTGAAATTAAGTAAGAAAGAATATTTTAAAAAAATGTTTAATGGATTTAAATAAACGATAAAGATTAATTTAAGAATTTAATAATGTGATAAATAATAAATATTAAATAAGTCATTATTTATTTTTAATTCTGTCTTGTTGGTAAAATATGTAAATAAGCTAGCAAGTTGATTGTTTAATTCACCAATCAAGTGAGGAGTTTCTTCCGGTATAAAACCAAGGTTCAATTGTTCGGAGGGGAATTGTGATTGAAATTCTTAAAGTAAAGTATGCTATTAGAAATAGCTAAGTAATTATAGATGCTCTCAAAATTGTTTTAAAATTATAAGAGAGTAATTTTAAAAAATAATTTATAAAAGTTACCGATAAATATGCAGTGCTAATTTTAATTATAATTTCCTATTGATCGTTTCTATTGAAGCTCAGTTTATTATCAAATAGTCATGAGAACATCGTATAAGGATAAAATGTATTGGAGACTTTATACTGAAAATTTAACAAACGCTGGATTAACTAGGAGAGTTATTAGATGCATAAAAGTAATACGTTGGACCTTATATAATTTTAAAAGCTGATGGTAATTAATTTTTATAAAACAGATATTTAAAAGAATGAGAAATACTTCTTTATGAAGAAAGTATTTGCAAATTATAAATCTAAGTACATATTTTGGTAAAGATATGGTAAATCATAATGATTATATAAATACTTGCCTTGTTAAGTCTTTATGGTTTAAAAGACTAAATTCTGACAGTTTTAAAAGGCAAATAAATTGATAAATTTAATGGGTAAAGAAATACCTATAAAAAATTATTATATTAGTAAAGTCTGAACGCTGGTCGTACAGAAGAATCTAAAAGTAATCTTACCTAAATATCTGTTAAGGAATGCGCAAAATCAAATATACGTGGATATCCAAATCAATTTAAAATAATTAAACAAGAACTTTGTAAATTATAGACTAATTCTAAAAAATAATAACTTTTAAATAATATTTTTTTTTTCTCTCTTAAAAAGAAATAAATCCGGATCTTATAAACTATTTTAATTTTATTTTGTTTATGGTGGAACTGACTTTTTCTTTATTTTTTAAAAAAGAACGTTTTCATTTATTTCATAAAAACTTTTAAAAAACACGTGATGTACCGGAAAAGGAAGTAATGTTTGGTGAAACTTTGTGCCTAGGAAAAAGAACAATTATAGTGAAAAGAAGACACCGTTGGATTTTATGTAATATGTTTTTTTTTTATTTATTAACTAACATAAAGATTTAATTAATTATTAATTTATTAAAGATAGGAAAGGTACATTTACATTTTTTTTTAAAAAAAACTAAATATTAATATAACATTTTATTGCATAAAGTTTATTTTATAATTATACAACACGTAATATTTTAAAGAATAATTGTTGAGTGTAAATGTGAAATTATTTTGAAACTGTAATCTGGAGGACATCGTGTGACGGACTGTACATTAAAGTGTCATTTATGGTAAAAATTATGTAATAATAATAATTTGATGTATTTGCTATGTTTTCTTTAGATCAACCAAATGTTGTTTAATTGTTGAATGAATGTATTAATATTTAAATAATATACACGCATAAGATTAATAATAGCAGTTTTATTTTAATATGCATACTTTAAATTGATGACATAAATTTAGTACAACGTAATATGAGAACCTAGAAATAATTATATGATTCTTTCGTGAATAAATTTTAATGTTTCTGTTACAATATTAGGAATTAGATTTATTATATTATTTTAAGTTATTTATTTTCTTTTTGAGTTAGTAAGAGGTATAAAAATCTATATTTTTTTTTATATTTTTATTAGATAAATAAGTTAATTTTATGTAGAAATTTATATTTCGATTGAAGGTTTATCGGATATAGATGATGAGGTATAAGAGTTTGGATAGTTATTATTTTTTTTAAAATTGGTCATCTATTTTTCTGAAGTTAAATAAGGTTAATATGACTTTTGTAGATAGAAGTTTTAGGAAGGAATAAAAATAACAAGTAAAGAAGAGTAATAGTTTTTAAAATAGAAAAGAATCATAGAATTTTATTTGATATAATACTTTATAAAAATTTGAAATTGTTGAATAATTTTAAATATTATTTTAAAAGAACATATACGTATTGCATATTTTGATAAGACATGTAGTATGACATTATATCGGAACATAATAAATAATTATAAACAATAATTATTATTATGTTACAAAGTTATATCAGTTTATACATTAATTAATATTTGAGTAATACTGATAGTAAATGTAGTACATCCTAGTACATTATAATATAAATAACAGTAAGACTTAAGTGAAATGGCATTTAAATTATTAAAGTATGTTTATTTACATATATACTACATGAATGATATTTCACATAAAACCTTTTCTTATATTAATTGATAACAAATGATGTTTATTAAAATTAAAGTCATAAACTTAATTAAATGTTATTGATAGAACATTTTAAAAAATGTATAAATTATCTACTTATGATTATGGAAATAGTAACGGTGTAAAAATCTTGTATTATTATTTTCTTATTTTTTGTTTTATTTTCTTAAGTTCCATTTGTAATGTAAATAGTGTAAATAAGTTATTTTGTTAAAGTTGAGGTAAATAAATTTGTTGAGTTGTTTAAAAGTGTGTCGAATTCATTATTTTACACTACAGCATTTGACAACAGATAATTTGAATGTACATAATATTTGCACAATATGAATTTATTATTTTATTATTTAAGAAAGAAATACAATATTGTATTAATATAATTTATAGAAATTGATTGACATTAACATATAATATTACAATGGTCACAAAATAATTATAATGCACAATATAAGAGTATAATATTATTTATTGCCACAGATTGTTAAATTATAAGACTTTAGTATATTTTAAAATTAAGATACTATATGGAAATGAAAGACATGTATATGATTTACTTATTTTCTTAATGATTAATAGTACAATAAAATAGATAAAATTAAGCTATACACTAAAGATTATTATTATTATTATTAGAATAAGTTAGGTGTATTTAGGTTTGATATTAAATCCCTTATCATTCCTATCTGCACGAATTATCATTACTTTAAGATAATTAGAAGAACCTGAGATCATTTGATTATATTTCCTTAACAAAAGATTGAGATTTATTTATCTATTATTATTAAAGATAATTCATTTATAAAAGTCATAAGAGTGCTGTAGAGTTAGTAATGAGATAATAAAGAGGTAATAGTATTCTTATGCCATTGAGACAGTGTCTTGGAAAGACATTGGCTCAATGTAAATTCAATTACCAATTGTAACTTCACTTCACAGTCTCATGATTTTAATAAATACTTATTTAATTAGTACATAATATTGAACTATATTAATTTTTGATAAGTTATAATAAATCTAATAAGATATAGTATTATAAAATATATTAAAGATATTTATACATATTTTTAGCCGAGCATAATGATTTAATTGAGCTAGTCATATTTTAAATTATATCATATATCGAGAAGTGAGGGTACAATATATATATATATATATTTATATCATATATTGAGAAGTGAGGGTACAATATATATATATATATATATATATGGGAAATGATGATTCGAGCCAATTGATGAGCGCTGGTTCAGCATGAAATACATATATTAGAGATCATTTATCTTTTTCACATATATGTGGTTATGGGTGCCAGTTTTTTAAGATGAAGTGGATGACTGAAGGAACTTGAAAGTCTGAATTCAAATCAACTCTAATGATTAATTATAATAATTATTTTTATATTGACTTAAGTCAACTAAATGCCTATTATTTCATAAGAAAAATTGCAATATTAAAAATATTTAATCAAATTTATTAGGGCTGCACCGATGATGATGATGAATGAATTTAACGATTTGGGTCTACATTATAATAAAAAGGCTTTTTTTTAAAAAAAAAAATTATAAGTGAATGTATTTTTATATTGATTAAAAACATAACTAATTTATTTTGTTTGTAAGTATAATATATAGATAATATCAAGCATAGATAATAATTATTGCCTTAACTTTATATATATATTTTTTCATTTGTAAACTTGATTTGTAAACAAGGTTTGGTTTAAATAATTTATACATTAAATTAGTTAATCTTTTTGTTTATTTAATAATTTTTTTATAATAAAAAATAAACACTTAGTTGTTTTGATAAACAATTTTTGTAAATGTGTATGATTACAATATATATGTATAAGATATATTTGTCTACATTACAGACTTGTTTATACCTGCACTACTATATGTAATATATAAGGGAATTGAACTCAGACTTTCGTACGACCCTCAACCATCCATGCTATCTTGTTGAGGGTCGTACGAAAGTTCTGAGTTCAAACCACCTATATATTAAATATACATGAATGTGCACTATTGATTGCCTCCTTGTTGGCCAATCAATTCCGTGTTACTGAAGCGCCCTATAAAAATAAATCGAATGATATTTATGGAAAGAACATCGAGCTCTCAAAAACATTCTATTTGGAGGTCTAAACTGAATATGCCATTACATAAAATTGATTTCCTATATAAAACATGAATGTACCATTATAAATATATATGTTTGTGTAGCTATAGCAAACAATTAAAATAAACAAAATGGATAATCAATATTTCATAATCGATATCAATATTTAAAAATTGATACTAGCAATATATATATATATACAAAATTTTCATTACACAAGTTTTTTCACTTTCTTCATGATGACTTATTTTATTATGGTAGAGATTAGAGCATATTTTATTCAAAGAGCACAGTTTTGTTTACATGACATGGATATAAATAAAGGGACTTGAACTCAGGATTTTTCAATCTATTCATTCTTTGTTATACTTCAAGCAACTCATATACATGACCATACACATGCGAAAAAGATACATGATGGCCAAAATAGATATTGTGGTTATGTATATCAGTTGCTTGAGATAGGGTGGAGAATAAATAGACTGAAAATTCTGAGTTCAAATCTCTCTATTTACGTATTTAAGAAACATTCACTATATCTAAATTACATACTGCCTTAGAATGATATTTGAAATTAATCCAATATAACCATTATCTAAAATAAATATGTAGTACTAAATTATAGACAATTATAGTAAATATTTGAAAACCAGGCACTCTTCACAAACCTGGGAACTTAATTGTAAGTATAGGGGATTTGAATTCAGATTTTCAAGCACCCTTCAGATATCTTCACTATCTCATACAACTGACACACATGACCATACACATGTAGAAAAGATAAATAATCACCAATATACATATTTCATGCTAAACCAGCACTCATCATTTGGACTAGATTATCATCTCCCACACATATTTATAATCAGTGTTCAGTTTATATTAAGATAGAAAATCTTTATACTTTAATGGACAGGCTTCAATCTACTCCAACATCCAACTTTTCAGCCATCCATATCATTAAAAATCTGATGATGAAAACCCAAATCCCATGCTGATGCCAATATTATTGCCATGGACCAACTGATGAGTGCTGGTTTAGCATGAAATATGAATATTGGTGCTTATTTATCTTTCCTACATGTGTATGGTATGGCCATGTGTGTCAGTTGTATGAGATAGTGTGGATAGTTGAAGGGTACTTGAAAATCTGAGTTCAAATCTCTATACACCTGGGTCTCATTTTACGCGATAGATAGGTTCCTCAGAAAACACATGCAAACGAAATCACACAAAAATATACGTAACTTACATTGAAAATGAAGGGATGTGGTCTGTGATTTTTCAAAATTCACGTAAAAGCAAAGCACCAACGTAAAATTACTTTAAAATTCACACAAAAAAAAAAAAATAATAAGGAAATAAAATATGACTAATAAAAAATTTCAAATTTGAAAAAAATTGATACAAGACAAACTTTTTTTAACTATAATATTTAATTTTATTCAAAATAATATATTTTTATGCATAATTTACAGTACAGTAATTTACATTTTTTTATACACGTTTTCATTATTATCGCTAGTTGCCGAAAAACACGTTCGTTTGCAAACTGATAAAAAATCAATTTTTCACAAGAGGAAATACAACTAGTGCCAACTTCACACTCATGTTGTGTCAATGGTTTTCTGGTGACAACATAATTAGTAATTAATCTTTGAGATGATGATTTTATTAATTGTTTATGAAACTAACAACTAAAAATTAAATTTTTATTTTATCTTTCATTTTTTAATTTTCAATTCCATTTAAAAATCAAATTTCACATCACATTAATTTCAAGTCGCTGTAATTTTTAAATTGTTAATTACAATTAAAATCAGATTTTAATTTTTAATTGTCAAATTTAATTGTGCCCACTGCTATTACTCACCTTTTAAAAATAAACTTGTGGACACTAAATGATTGATAATTGATTATGTTTTTTTAAAAAGCAAAAACAGAATGTGATTTAAAATGCAAAATTAACACGTGCAATGTTTGAACAAATTTACATTATAATCTTATAAAATTTAATGTGTGTATACATAAAATGTGGAAATCATGATTTTAATTTCATTATTGCATAAAATCTAACTATTATAAAGCACTGAAAATATTGAAATTACTAAGATGAATGTCGAATTCCAATAATATGCTATTGCTTTCAATATAATGTAAGTATGCAAAATTTATTATTTAAAGTAATAGCACATTATCGAAGTTCAACTTCCAGTGAAACATGAATTGCATAACTTCAAAATCATGTTAAATAAGTCTGCGTAAAAAGAGACTCAGGTGTACTCACAATTATAGTAACTAAATTATGAACTGCTCCTACAGTTAAAATTTATAAATTTTAAATCATAACAAAATTAGGTAAAAATGGAATTAATATTTCGATCATAACAATAAATTTTCAGCAGCATTTTGAACATTTGTATTTAATAATAATTAGGGATCACTCAACTACAATCCCTTTTAATGACACTTAAGAAATTTTTCAAAGTGATTATTTAATATCTTCACCTCTCATTTGTAAATACTTAAGATTTGCCTATACATATAGGTTTAGGTTAAAAAGATATTGATTCATTCTATCTTTTCAAAAGACTTTGCCTTGTGTTTGGAAAGGATAGTATTCATTAAAAGTTTAAATCTATCTAGGGCATGTGCAGTGGAGTGATCCTAATTATTAAAAACAGCACTATATAAATAAATAATTTGTTATATATGTTTAACATTTCATCTAATAATGACCTATCTATCCTAAATTGTAAAACTTTTGCAAGCCCATTCATTAAGACTTAGTAAAAGGAATTGAAAGTGATCATTTAATATCTTCAGCTCTCATTTGCAAATGCTTAAGATATGCCTATACATATGCATTTATGTTTAGGTAAAAAAGATAAAGTGATTCATTTTATCTTTTCAAAAGACTATCTTGTGTTTGGAAAGGAGGGTATTATTTAAATGTGTAAATCTATCTAGCGCATGTGTAGTGGAGTGATCTCTAATTATTTTTACCTATTAAAAGCATAGTGCTATATAAATAAATAACTCATTATATATGTTTAACATTTGTATTTAGTCCATAATTATTTTCGGTACTGTGGTATTAGAGCTGCGACGTGAAGAATTATAATCGTTTAATCATTAAATTCATTAGATTATTAAATCAAGAACATATTTTAAAATCTACATTAAAAAAAAAACCAATTTAGCAAAAAAAAAATACGAATGTTAATGTGAAGAATAGTTAAAATGCGTGTTTAAATCAAATTGAGTGTGTGTTTGCACATGCATATTCTCAGTAATCTATTTTAATACATTGTACAGGCTTACACCTGCATTTATATACTTAATATATGCGGGATTCGAACTCAGACTTTCACAGACCTACAACTCTCAGTGCCATCTTATATTGCTGACTCACCTGATTACACACATGTTGAAAAGATATTTCTTGCTAAACCAGCACTTATCAGTTGGTTCAGATTACCATCTTCTCACATATATACAATTAGTACTCAGCTTTATATTAAGATAACCAATCTTCATACTTTAATGAGTGCTAATTTAGCACGAAATACCATTATTGGTGATTATTTATTTTTTCAATATGTGTGTGATCAGGTGAGTCAGCAATATAAGATGGCACTGAGAGTTGTAGGTCGTGTGAAAGTCTGAGTTCGAATCCCGCATATATTACATATATAAATGCAGGTGTAAGCCTGTACAATGTATTAAAATAGATTATGCAGAATATGCACGTGCAAACACACTCAATTTGATTTAAACGCGCATTTTAACTATCCTTTACATTAATGCTTTTCGTATTTTTTTTTGTTAAATTGTTTTTTTTTTTTTTAATGTAGATTTTAAAATATGTTTTTGATTTAATAACCTAATGAATTTAATGATTAAACGATTATAATTCTTCATGTCGCAGCTCTAATACCACAGTTTTCATATTCTTAGCTCTATCAGTCAGTCTATATAATATAAGTGAGTCTGTGCATTTTGCAAGTGTATTAACGTTTTTTAAATAATAAAATCTATTGTTGATCTTTTTATTCCAACATTTTATAATTTCGCTCTAACAAGATTATGATTAAAAAAATTAAAATATATATATAAACTTAATTATAAAACATATTTGATTGATTATACTTAAAAAAAAAAAATACAATAAATAACAAATAAAAAATTGAACTATTGCTACCCCTGGAAAAACAATCAAATATCTAAAGTTTATATATTAAGTCTTTTAAGCTAATTTATGTAAACACAGTTGCGTGTTCTTTACTGATAACAGAATGCCACGTTAAAATGATTATTACAACAATGTTTGTAAAACACAATTATCAGTTCGAATTTATTTGATAGCTTTTATATATTTATAAAAGTTTGACAATTGTTTTAGTTAAAAAATAATACTTAATTTAAAGCGCATGATTTACTATTCCGTATTGTTTTTTACATATTTATAAGCTTAATTCCTAGTGAAATTTTAAAAAGGCAAAAAGACGGATTTATATTTCATTTTATGCACCCTTTCTCTCTGTAATTCTTTTTATCATTAGCTTAATTTCAATTATTTTAATTTACATAAATATGATAATCCAGTTTTTGTAAAATAATTATCTGTTTTACCCAAAAGTATATCGTATAATTTGTTTTTATGCATAGATGAAAGAAAGGAGGGATTATTAAAACTTTTTATTTGCTTTTTTGTTTCCCATCAAAAAGATTCAATTAAGTCTGATATTGAGCATTCCACCATCAGATTTTCAATTGGATGGACGGTTGAAAAGTTGGAGTGTGGAGTAGATTGAAGCCTGTCCATTGAAGTATGAAGATTGTCTATCTTAATATATATATATCTGAGCACTTATAGCATATATGTGTAGAGATGATAATCTGGACCAACTGATGATTGCTGGTTTAGCATGAAATACATATATTGGTGATTATTTATCTTTTCAACATATATGTGTTTAAGTGTATCAGTCTTATTAGATAGAGTGGAGAGTGGTGGGTCATGTGAAAGTCTGTGCTCATATACCCTTAGTGTTTAGCAAACAAATATTATAAAGAATATTAGGAAAAAATCAAAAAGTTTTTATGATTAAAATAAGACCTTTGGTTTGTTTGTTTGTACTGAATTATGAAATATTTTTATAAAAAAATCTACTTTTGGGATGAGACACTAAAATTAAAAAGATTATTGTGGAACAGGTTGGTTTTATACTAGTAAAGAAGTTAGTCACAACTGCATATTGTTACCCCATCTTGTGGACAAAACAGTTACTATCAAAATCGGAAATTTATGACTATAAATAAAGAAGATCTCAAGTCACTTATTAAAAAATTCAGCTAAATAGGAGAAAAATTATCACGATGACCATGAAAGTAATTGATATTAATAGAAGTTGTCAACAGTTTTTGTTTTTCCTGATCAATCTTTAATAACAAACATGCAGTAGTTAACATTCCTATTGCAGCACAACTCTGGATAGATTAAATTAGAAAGCCAAAGGAATAAATATAATTAAAATTAATTCAGTCTCTTGTATTTTTTTAGCATTGTAGTTATTCGTACTGGAATTATTACAAAAGCTCTGACGTATTTTCAGAATAGAAAAAAGTAGAGACTTATAATAATAAAATAGAAGTTAACATTTACAAAGATGTTAAATCTGTTCTTAGTATAAATGGAAAAATAAGAGATGGAATTAATGGTGAAATTAATCATTTTTACTCTATCTCTTTATCCATTTATCTACCAGTCTATTGTACCAACTGAAAATTGAAATAAATTTCTGTTTGTGATGGAATGTTAGTCATAATTTTTTTTCTCTCTTCTTGTTTGATTTTAATGGTGAATATATTAATCTCAGGAGTATTGGAATATGTTGCTATGACAACAATAATATTGGAATAGAAATGTTTATTATTAATTGTAGTTTGTAAAAAAATTGTGAATTGACTTTATTCATTTTTCAGTGAGGTCAGTAACACCTGCTTGTTCTCTTACCCATACATTGCATTTTCAATCTCTTCTTGTTACTTCCAACATATCTCTCCATACTTCTTTGAGTAGTCTGGAGTCTCTGTATTGCTTTTCTATTAAGTGTCCAAGTCTTAGATCCATAAGTAAGAACTGGTAAAACACGTTTGTTAAAAACCTTCATTTTCAAACACATAGGCATATTTCCTTTCAGTATCAAGTTGTTTCTACCAAAAGCACTCCAACCAAGTTTAATTCTATGATTAATTTCATCCATTATGTTTCCATCTGTATTAATAATCTGACCAAGGTATTTGTAACTGTTAACTTCTTTTAATTCATCATACTTCTAGTAATGCATTCTAAAATATTATTCAATGATTTTCTTTAAAACTTTTATAATGCTATTTTTTGTTAGTTATCTTCACAATAACTGTAAACCAACTCAACCATTATATGTAAGATCACGTGGCTGATCATAAAATAGATAACACATTATCTGTTCCCATATATATATAGAGAGAGAGTGTGTGTGTATGCCGTTAGTAATTATTATCTTACTAAATGAAAGTACTTCTGCACTTTAAAAGTAAAATGTTATTGTTATATTTTTATTTACAACTGTCAAACTTCCTCCACTCACAGCTTTGACTCCATCCATTTCAGATAAATAAAATAATGATTATTACTAATCATTTTCGGAACTAGAGATTATCTCTAGCACAGATATAAATTTCAAACCTCAGAAAAAGAGTAATATATCTGATTTTTTTAAATTTATACACACACACAGTTATTCACCTTTCTCTTTCCCATGTGTAATATCTTTATAGATATAATAAACACCTCCATACTTCCTCATTCTTTTTAAATTCTTATAAATAAAGATACAATAAAAGACAAATGACCCCCAAGATTCATTTCATGTTAAACCAGAACTCATCAGTTGGCCCAAGTCACTAGCTCTCATATGTATATATATATTATATGAACAGTGTTTATCTAGAGTAAATTGTTACATTTTCATTTACTATTGTCAAACTCCCTCCACTCACAACTTTGACGCCATAAATTTCAGATAAATACAATAATGATTACTACTAATCATTTTCGGAACTAGAGATTGTGTGTGTAAATTTAAAAAAGTCAGATATATTAATCTTTAACTGAGATTTAAAGTTCATATCTGTGCTAGAGATAATCTCTAGTTCCGAAAATGATTAATAATAATCATTATTGTATTTATCTGAAATGGATGGCATTAAAGTTGTGAGTGGAGGGAGTTTGATAATGGTAAATGAAAATGTAACAATTTATTTTAGATAAATACTCTTCATATAATATATATATATATGAGAGATAGTGACCTGGGTCAACTGAAAAGTGCTAGTTCAGCACGAAATGCATCTTGGAGGTCATTTGTCTTTTATTGTATCTTTATTTATATAAATTTAAAAAGAATGGGGAAGTATGGAGGTGTTTATTATATCTATAAAATGTTATTATGATGTATTTATTATATATATAAATTTAATTTTTTAATGGTTAATATACATGTAAACTAACTAGTAAATAGTATCACTTATATATATAGTTAAATCCACAGCCAAGGTATATTGAGGTGCAACAACCATTCAGATGCGATTCTCCAGGCTGAATGAAAATAATATCAAACCTGTCCAAAAGTGCTTAACAAGTTTGCTATTGTTTTCATTCAGCCTGCAGAATACACCTCGGCTGTGGATTTAACGTCATATATATATACAATGATCCCATATATATAATGTTCAGTGAAAGACACTTCCGTCAACTTTGTGGATTCAATCCCAAGCATCCATCATAATTGCAAATGGCCTTTACTCAGGTGATTGATAATCTGCTATCGGAATGATATTCTTTAATTTAAGTGATATTGTTTTTATTTAGATAATCTAATCTCAATCCAGTGCATTATTAATTTTTACAATTGAATTCATATGGTTGTCTGAGTCATTAATATTGTAATTATTTGAATCAAGCGTTGGTGGTCGAGTGGTTAGCTGCCTTACAAACAGTTGTCCCGGTGTTCGTTTCCGGCCGACGCTTTGACACATAAAAAAAGTGTATAAATGAAAAAAATAATAATTTGTTAATCATAAATTTAAAACAATTGGAAATAATAATTTGATTGATTCAAAAAATCATCCTTCTGGCTACAGTTGTTAATGACAAACACCTATATATAGTCAGCTGAAATAGACCATTCTCGTCTTGCACAAATTACCTAACTCTAGCTAGAGATCAGATTAGCTATTCAAACACAATTGCATTGGGGAAAATAAACTCTATAAATTACAAATACGTTAAACACATCTTTCTAATATGATGTTTTAATCCTAGCTGTGTAAAACTTGGATTTTTTTTTTCCAGATTTCAAATAGATTCAGATTTTTTTTTTCAAGAAACGGATCCACTGCTATCCAAGTAGATACCTTATTATTAGTCAATAAATTAAATATCTAGACACTGATACCTGACAAGTAGCCATCTTCATAAATAAAATCTTCTTTCTATATCCCTTTTTGTGGGTTGTTGGAGAGCTGTTTGTCTTAAAAACGAAAAAAAAAAAAAGATTTATATATATATTTATTAGTAGTCTAATAGTTATCAAAATTTATTTTTAAAAAATTGTGAAATTAAACTAGAGCATTAGTACATTGTACAGGCTTACACCTGCATTTATATATGTAATATATGCGGGATTCGAACTCGACTTACTCAGACTTTCACACAACCTACAACTCTCAGTGTCATCTTATATTGTTGACCCACCTGATCATACACGTTTATCTTTTCAATATGTGTGTGATCAGGTGGGTCAGCAATATAAGATGGCACTGAGAGTTGTAGGGCGTGTGAAAGTATGAGTTCGATACTAGAGCATTAGTTAAATTAAGGGATTTTTTTTTTTTTTTAGTTTTGTACTATTTTATTCACATACACACAGACAATATATATATCACTTAAACTACAACAAATAATTGTTTATATTTAAAAAAAAATATTTGAGATATAAGGTCAACTTATATTTTGAAGTTCACTAAAAGTATTTTACGTTTTAATAGTAAATGAACTTATTTAAAAAAAAAAAATTTTATAAAAAACTTTTAAAATTCTTTTATGTTCATGCAAAATGGGTGCATTATAAAGTCTAAAAATTTATTTACCATTTAAGCATAAAATAGTTGGCTATCACTTAAAGTTTTTATTCTAAAAAAGAATGAAAATTAAGTCTTTGGCTTAGATCAAAATGCTGATGTATTCCTTTCTATAACTTTATTTCTTACCACTACGTTTTCATTTTAATTATGAGTCTCTATTGTTGGTTGAAAAAATAATGCATAAAATGTTTCCTGTCTTTTGTAAAGGTATAAGCTCTATTTTATAACTTTAAAATTTCAATCATTAAATATCTAATCACTTTATATTTTTCTTCTAAGATATACAATAAGCAAAATCAAATAGTAACCTAGCAACTGAATCCGATAGCATTTTTCTTTATATAATTTGTCTAAATATATATATAATTTTGCATAAAAATATATATTTTTTTTATTTTATTTTTTTACATTTTATTTTCAATAATATTTTAGATTCTTTAATATAATAAAAATAATATAAAATATTCAGACAAGTTTATATATTTGATATAAGTGTTGGAGAATCGTGAAGAATATCCGACACGCACGTTATATCATTTTATAAAATCCCTTTTTCAATTTCATTTTGTCACTTGATATTATATTACTTATAGTTTTCTTCGTTATTATCATCACTTCTTCGTAAATATGAATTTATAATGTGACATTAAATAATTATTATAGTAAATATATTATTTGAGTAATCACACTAAGTTTTGCATTGAGATTTGATAAATATTTGTGGATAGTTTTGTGTTGCCAAATCAGAACAGAAGAGAGTCACAAATTGTACTTTTACTATCAATAAAATACAAAAATTTAAATCAATTCAACTGCTGATCAAAAGATTCATCGTTCATCAATACCCATCTCCCTTTCTTCTTCATAAAGATATTTACATTGGGAAAAAAAGTATTACTTATGCGGCTTGTTGTTACGTTGAGCAATTTATTTTTTATCCTTGCCTTATGTTTTAGCTAGGAGTAGCTACATATTAATTTACTAGATGATTGTTTATGATTTAGCTACCTGAATAAACCTTTCCAAATCGAATTTTAATCAGATAAAGTTTTATTTAATCAGAATTTGAACTTATCATCATCTCTATCAAAGAAGACTCTTTCATAATTAATTATTACAACTTGATTTTTTTTTTTTAACTTTTATATGAAATGACTTAGAATTGAACATTGCGGAAATTGATTGTCTTTTAAATTGGTCAATTGACTGGAATTATTGAGTTCTGTTTGATTTGCAGATAACTTTAATCTCTTTTTGGTTATTTCATTCTATAGTGCAACCATTATATAAATGCACAAGACTTGTTGTTAACATTATATATATATAAACAAACACAATTACGTATCTACACAGTAGCTTTAATATCTCAAACAGAAGATTGTTTTCCTTAGAAACTGCAGCAAAATAGCATTCTGTAAAACATTAAAATCATTTGCATATATGATAAGGCAATTAATTCTTGTAGGTTTTTTTTTTTTACAACCCCCCCCCCCATTCTTTACAAAAATCTTCTTAATCAAACAACTGGTGATCTATTATGATAAATATTTTAAAGTTATTTTTAGAAAAAGACAAAAAAAGGAAAACATTAGTTACATTCTTATTAAACTTTACACACAGAAATAAAAAATAATAATAATTACATATATATCTACAACTTATACATGTCTATGCAAAAATTGCATACAAAAATAATGCATATTTAAATTAAATATATATAAAACAACAACATTATTTACACATATATATATCTTATTGATTAACATTTGAACAAAAATAATTGACTTTCATAATACATTATGAAACTAGGTATTACAAGAATGTAATAGTCTCTACTATGTTCAAATTCATGCCACGAGAATATAAAGTTTTAAATTTATAAATGAAAAAACTTTGTTTTCTCTAACAATGAGGATTGCCAATTCCTCAACAAGCTTTGTGATAAAAGCTTAGCCAGAGCCACCATTTAAAATATCTCTGTCAGGAAACCCCCCCCCCCAACCCCTGACCATGATTTCATGCTTTGGCACTCCTCAGAGAGGTGCCAGGGTAGGTTCAGACACTAGATCTAAAAATACCAACCCAAAGCCAAGCACTTATCTAAAAGTTATCTATTGAGTGGAAAATCTGAAATTTTCAGACACCTACATGTCTTCAAACCCAGCTATCCAATTCAAAATATATATGGGGCTGATAGATCTTCAGCCATACCATATATTAGTAATCTTAGCAATATAACATCGCATAAGACTTAAGGCAGAGACTATAAATAGTGAAAATAAGAGTCATAGATCACATGACCCTATTCTCTTAAGCTTGTAAGTTATAAACAATGAGGATTGCCAATTCCTCAACAAGCTTTGTGATAAATGCTTAGCCAGAGCCAGCATTTAAAATATCTCTGTCAGGAACCCCCCAACCCCTGACCAGGGTTTTGCACTTTGGCACTCCTCAGAGAGGTGTCAGGGTAGGTTCAGACACTAGATCTAAAAGTTATCTATCTGAGGAGTACCAAAGCATGAAACCATGGTCAGGCATTTATGGGGGCTCCTGACAGATATTTTAAATGCTGGCTCTGGCTAAGCATTTATCACAAAGCTTGTTGAGGAATTGGCAATCCTCATTGTTTATAACTTGTAAGCTTAAGAGAATAGTGTCTTGTGATCTACGACTCTTATTTTGACTATTTGTTTTCTCTCTCTTGTAGAGAAAAAATCGTTCTACAAAAGAACAACTAACTCTTAAATCATCAACTATGTGATCTGTTAAATTGAAGTATTAAGAAACTGGTCTTTCTTCATTTTTATGTAAAATGTCAAACCTATAATTAGTTATTCTAATATATAGACCATTTACTGATTCACTTACATAATAGATCAAGCATCTGTTAACATTTTATTAAGTATATTAATTTCACAATTGACATAGTTTGGGATATATTTAAAATTATTAATTGTATTAATATCTTTAGCCATTTTTGTAACCCTAATATGTTTACATGTAAGACATCTTTAACTTTCACATGAAAAATATCCTTTTCAGAATGCAAAGTTAAAATAAAATTTGTTTTTACATGTCTATCTTTAGTGATTTTGTCTCTTTAATGTACAATTCTAGATGGGTTGGGAAAAATAAATTTTAGATAATCTGTGCAATTTAATATATAATAAATTAAAAAACGTTGGACCATTTAAAAAAAAACAGGAAAGGTTATCGATGGTTTAAATGTCTTTATTCAGTTTTGGCTTTCAATACTATTAGTGTCATAGTCCTAGCTTTATACACTGAATTTGACTAAAAGCTCATCTTATATAAATTTTATTGTGTATAGGATTTGCATAAAATTGAATTTGTTATATTCAAATCTATGTAAAAGATGTTATAAAAGCCATTTTTTGGATAGAGGAATGCTAGCTTTTTTATTTAATGCTTGCTTGTCTATGGCTATAGTCCATGTCTTTTTCATCTTTCTGTTGTCTGTTTCAGTGCATTTAATATGTTCATGTATTTCTGTAATATTTAGGTAAGAAATCATGGTGGAACATCCAATTGGTCACTTCTTTTCTTAGATAGAAAAATTTCCTTTCTGTCAACTTGTGGAGATTTTATTACTGCCCAATTCAACAGTGTTTTAGGATATACTTATAAATTTATTATATATAATTTTATTATTTTGTTGAAGAAATTTTTTTCTGCCACAAATTCTTTTAATTCTTAAAAATTGACTATAGGGGATATTAAAACAGGCAAAACTCTCTATACATATTGCCACTCAGTGCAAGCCAGAGTTATCAATGAATGCCAGAAGGCTTATGCATAAAATTCCCATCTAGTGCCTACTCATCCAATATCTCCTGACTAGTTTCTGGCTTGTGGTCTTCATCAGTGAGGAGTCTTGGATCTGAGAGCACTGCACCTAGATCTTAAAATCTAATGCAACCCTCCAGCAACCACCTTTTATCTCTACTTACCTACAAAACTATGAGTCTTAAATTGAAAACACCATAATATTTTCAATCCAAACTCATTACTCTCACTTGCACTGAATGGCAATATGTATAGAGAGTTTTGCCTGTTTTAATAACAGTTATAAGCAAGCATAAGAAATGGTGATCATGTGATGTTTATGGGATATTAACCTTTATGTGTTTAAAGTGAGTGCTCTGAAAATGTAGATAGCTACGACTGTCAGTTGACTTATTATATATATTACTTCTAAGAATTGTATTACTATAAATAATTTGAACATCAAGAAAATAGTGTACTGTTTTCAAAAAAAAAAAATCATTGTAAATTGTATATTTTTATTTAAATTATTTGTGTAATCAAAGAAAGTATGAAGTTCCTGTTTCATTATATAGTCAAATCATAAAGACATCATCTATATAGCTTAGCCAAGTATGACACTAAAGCCTAACATTTTTAAGTATAGAGGATTTCAATTAAGCAATAAAAATAACATAATTCGGTGCTAGTTTTGTCCCATTTGTAGTACTTTGTGTAAAAAGTATGTAGGGTAAAAACAAAATAGTTGTTTTTAAAGATCAAATACATGAATTCAGTAATAGTTGTAATTTGATTCTGATACTATTTCTTATTTTGTAAAGCAGACTTAATAGCTTCAATTCCATCATTATGAGGTATTAGCATACAATAATGGAATATTTAAAGTAACTAAAAACATACATTAGGTAGTTGGGATTTGGTGTTCTCTAAAATTGATGTTGGAATGTCATGTATAAGGACATCAAAAAATGCCACAAATGTTTACTGTAGGACAACCAATGGGTACTACAGGACTACCATGGCAATCAGGTTTATGTACTTTGGATAGAATATAAAATTTACTGGGTTGATTTGTATAATAGAAAATTATATGTATTTTTGTCAAGGAGGCCTCATGTTTTTGTATCTTTTAGGCTGGTAAGTTTTTAAATAATTTATTTACAGTACTTGTGTTATGGGTTCATAAAATTTTTCATCATTTAAAAGATGCATAACTTTAATAATTAAAAAAGCAAGTCATATATAACGTGACATTACTTAAAATATGGTAGATCTTAATTTAGTTCAGTCCCATATAGCTATTTAAGTTAGACAGCTGGATTTAAAGACATTTTCATGTCCGAAAATTTCAGAGTTTCTATTTAAATATACGTATGATATAAGTGCTGGTTTTTTGAATTGATATTTTAGGTCTAGTGTCCGAATATTCTAGCTCTTCACTGACATGAGCCATAAGCTTGAAACCAGTTGGTCTGGAGATGGGAGTGTTCTGGATAAAGATTTTAAATATTTTCTCATACCACACTTATTAATTAAGAGCTTGTTTGAGCTAGTGGTACACTCTCTGCAATGCATAACTTTATTTATGTAGTCATCCCTATCCATAACTACTATTATTCCTCCTTTATCAGCTGGTTTTATAATAATGTCTCCTCTGTTTTCTAAATTATATAATGCATATTTTTATTTAATGTTAAATTTCTTTTATATTTATTATGTTCTTTAAACCTAATTGCTTTAATAATATTCTGATAGACATTATTAATGTATGTATCACATGGATGTGTCCAATCAGATGATTTTTTTTAATGGTGTTGCAGTTGTTATTTCCAAAAAGAATTATCTCTTAATCTTAGTTGCCTAGTAAAATTATCTCAAGTCTTGATATATTCTAAATTCATTATTTTAATAATATGATTAATTTGTTGGGCAAAAAAGTAGACCTATGTTTAGTAATGAACATTCTGATTCATTGAGTATCACATTAGATAAATTAATAATATTTTTGTTCTTCTCTTTAACTAAATCAAGGGATATGTTGACATTATTGTTAGAGTAGTATTCAGATGTATTGGACTGTTCAATGGTCATTAGGTTAGTATTATATATAGAAGAATTAGTAGTTATATGAATTTTGGATATGTCAGTACTATTAGGAAAATTTAATAGATTTAATGATAAATCTACAATTATTTGATGTATCCGAAGAAGATGTACAGGATTGGATAATACCAATATTCAAGTCACTAACCATTTTATTATTCTAAATATAACTACATTTGATGTATTAAGATCTTCAAAAATTTACTAGATTCAGAATAGTTGATATCTTGTTTAAAACCCCACTTTGTCTTATTAGAAATGTTTTCTGCATTTTTAAACCAATGACTTAATTTTTTATCGAATATTCTTAATATCCTTTCTTTTGAATCAATCCATTCTTGTAATAGTTTTTGTACATCTATTTCCATTAAATTGTGATTATAAAAATCTTTAGTTTCTTGTTTAATTATATTAAGTCTAACCAAAATAGAATCTTTAAGAACATGCATTAGTGTGATGTATATTTGTTTTAATATACAATTCCATTTAATTTTATGTCCTCTAGGAAGATGATCTGTGACAGGATTAATTTTTATTCTTAGACTATATTATTGTCAATAAAAGAACATAAAATTAATAATGTGTTCTCTGTATATCTTATTAATTTATGTAAATAAGCATTTATTTTTATAGAGCTGTGTTATAAATTGTAATACATTAAATATCAGCCTTTTCAAGCTATTGTGCATGCGCTTTTTACGAGTGTTAATAATAAATGAATACTTTCATTCCCAACACAAAATATAGTATTTAGGAAAGAATATGTTTAAGTTTCATTTGAGAGTGACGTTTAGTCAATTCTAGATAATTTCATCGACGTCATTCATTCAGACATCATAAACAGTAATTTAAAGTGAGTCATCTATCCTCACGCTTTCACTTTCAGTACTTAAGATTTGCCCATATATAAGCATTTGGGTTGAAAAGTGTAAGTGGATTCATTTTATTCTTTCCTAAATACTATATCTTGTGTTGGGAGTGAAAGTATTCATTTATTATTAACACTCGTAAAAAGCGCATGCACAATAGCTTGAAAAGGCTGATCTTTAATGTATTACAATTTATAACACAGTGCTATAAAAATAAATACATATTTACATATGTTTAAGTTTCATTTGAGAGTGAAGTTTAGTAAATTCTAGATAATTTATCGACATCATTCATTCAGACATCGTAAACAGTAATTTAAAGTGAGTGGTCTATCCTCACGCTTTCACTTCCAGTACTTAAGATTTGCCCATATATAAGCATTTGGGTTGGAAAGAATAAGTGGATTCATTTTATTCATTCCTAAATACTATATCTTGTGTTGGGAGTGAAAGTATTCATTTATTATTAACACTCGTAAAAAGTGCATGCACAATAACTTGAAAAGGCTAACTTATTAATTTATACTATTTTCTAAGTTTAAAAATTGTTTTACTGCATAATGTCAGTCATATATCCCTATGCTTGTTTACTCTTAACCTGTTTATTTTTCAGATGTGTAGATATATGCTTATAAATTGCTCCTGTATTAATTATTACAAAATTATCTGATTCCTATGAATTAAAATAGATTTATTGTGGTTTTCTTTAATACCAGAACTAGAAATATTGTGATTATATGCATCTAAAAAACAATTAATTATTGAAATTATCATTTTGTTGAGTAATATTAACATCTAAATTATTTACATGTAAATTACTTAGTTCTTTTGTAATAATAACCATCTATTGAGCATTATTAATATTACATATATCCTGTTCCAATTACTGAACCAATTATTATTTTGTTTAGTTTCAGAAATAATCATTGTGAAGAAAACTTTCAGTTGTGAAATATTAAAAATTAAATCATCTAAAGAAAAGTCAATGGAAGCATCTTTAAGTTCTGTCTGAACTCCTTTATTATCTCATGGTGTTACTTTAATTGGTGATTGTGCTAAATGATTTAATGTAAATACTAAACCATTACTGAACACATGTCTTCAAGCCTAGGCTGTACTTCTCTATTGTCACATGGTATACTAATTGCCAATTGATCATAAACAATGCAGCCATTAGAAAATTAGATTTGGGTTTCTTTTTTACAAGTTTCTATAGCCTGCCTGAATCTCAGTGTTGACCAATTTATAATTCACAGTAACATTTTTTGGATTTTAATTAAATACACTATAGTCTATTAAAGAAAATGTATAATTAAAACCATTGGATAAGCATTTAGCACCATTCATATTCAAATAGGGTTCAAAATGTAAAGAAATTTTATTTTCTTAAGAAATCTAGAATGTTTCAAGTAAAAAATATTGCTCTATGTATTGCTTTAAAAAGGCCAAAATCTACTAAAAGCATATATTCCATTATTAATAATACTTAATTCTAAAGGATCCATAGCATAATAGTTATTTCCTAACCAATGTCAAACATGTGAAATTATAATCATAATACTTAGTGAATAGGACTGAATATGTTATATTAATTTTGAAATCTGTATATGTTCATTATTCCTATGTGGTGTTTATTTGTCAAGTTATTAAAATTATCAATCCCAAACAAATTAAAAGCTCAAATCTATAATTAATTTGTATTTTATTATGTATATTAAACCTGGGGGGGGGGGATTAAGTATAAACTTTAATACTGAATTGCAGATAAAAGCCACTTGTTTGAATGACAATAAAGTCTTTTTTTCCTTAGCTTATGAAGAACCCATGAAAATAACAAATATATTAACTAACTAAAGAAAATAAAAATAAAAACAAACACAATTTATATAACTATTATAATATTTTAACCAGAAGAATAAAAAAGATCCCAATCTTTAGTGAGGGTAGTTTTCATATCGTATTAGAAATATATGATCATATAACAACATTTTTCTAAGTAAAGAAGGGCAAAGTAAAGATGGCACTGATAATTAGAAATCTGCATAGTTAAGTATTATTCTACCTCATTCATCACTAATTCCCTTAAAATGTAGTAAAATGGAAAAAAAACTTTCCCTTCTTATGTGGTAAGAGTTGTAATAAAAAGGTAAAGTAATAAAACAGCTGCTTGATTAATAAAATTTAAGCTTTAAAATCAAACAGATGGCATTTATAATGCATATAAAAATATCACACTATATACTTAAGTGAAAAATCCAAGACTTTTAAGCCTCTAAGTTACAATAGTTGTGAAGATTGTTCACAAAATACAAATATAATGAGAGAAAATTGTACGAAACATTTTTATACTGATGATTATTTGAGACATAATCTACTTTGAGATAGAGAAGAGGCTGATAAAAAAATACATTTACTTGATTATGTGTTGTTGTCTCTTAATTGCTACATATAGTCATTGGATTACATTCCACCAATGTGCTATGGAAAGTCATAATTATTCTCACTTTGTGTAAAAATGATGTGACAACAAGTTATTTTTTTCTAAAGAATCAATATATATATATATATGCTGTCTCTAGTCTTGTATAATTGATTATGAATATAATAAACTCTTAAGTGCAATTTTCCATCTGGCTAATAAATTAATTTTAGTCTGAATTTCCAACAATGTTGACAAAGGTACGCTTATAAATATCAGTTACCAAGAAGAGATGGATTCATTCTATTCTTGAATTTTTGTTCAACATTTAGAGTGCTTTTAATTCATAACCTGGGGAAGAGTCATTTACTCCCTTTACAGTAACATAAATTTATATGAAGTTTCAAAACTTTTATCCACCTTTGTCAACAAACTCTAATCCTTTTTTAAGGTATCTTCAAACATGCTTTCAAAGATTAGCCTTCCCACAATTCATTAATCTTAACATTTACCGCCTGTCTATTTATTAAATAATGCTTATATTTATATATTAACATAGCTTCCTTTATTTTCCTTTTATTATTGTTTTTTTTTCAATTTGTAATATGTTCACATTATTATAGTCAAAATTAAATATATATATATACATAACCTATTATGATCATAAAAAACAGATGTTGAAATGTTATCATTTCCATTACAATTTTGTTTAGTTTTTTGAACTTTTTTTAATAACCACAAGTATTCTTTAATTCCTTTCTCCAATGTACATCTTGCTTCCTCTATATATCCACTACCATATTTACATCTCAATTTATATATAAAGCAATTTTGATTTAAGAATGAAGTATTAACTTTTGAATTATTTATTATTTTATTTAATCTAGGAGGTACATAAAATACAATTCTGCATATATCTTTATATATTTCCCTTATAAAATTCACTTGTTCGTTTGAAATATATGTAAATTGATATCCATATTTTTTTTTATTCTTAGAATCAACCTTTTTATGTATATCTATATTTTTATATTTCCTATTAAAATTTTTAATAGTATTATATTACAGATGATAATTATATCCAACATTTAATAATTCCGATATATACTTGCAAAGATTGTTATTTCTAAACAAAAGGGACTTCAAACCTGATATTTTATTTGATATTGGACTTATATAAGTAAATAGGGCCAATATCACATAAAATAGCAGGTTTGAAGTTCTTTTTATTTAGAAACAACACACTTTGTTAGTATACATCAGACAAAGGCAAAAATATTAAAATTTATATGAATGACTTATTAAATGCTGGATATAATTATCATCTGTAATATAATTCTATTAAAAATTTTAATAGGATATATAAAAATAAAGATATAAATAATGAGATTGATTCTACTAAGAATAAAAAAATATGTATATCATTACTATATATTTCAAATGAACAAGTAAATTTTATAAGGGAAATATATAAAGATATATGCAAAATTGCATTTTATGTACCTCCTGGATGAAATAAGATAATAAATAATTCAAAAGCTAAAACCTCAATCTTAAATCAAAATTGCATCATATATAAATGGAGATGTAAATGCTATAGTGTATATATAGGGGAATCAAGATGTACATTAAAGGAAAAAACTAAAGAACACTTGCAGTTATTAAAAAGAGTTAAAAAAAAACTCAACAAAATTGTAATGCAAATGATGACGTTTTAACATCAGGTTTTATGATCATAATAAGTTATGTATATATGGTTTTAATTTTGACTATAATAATGTGAAAATATTACAAATTGAAATTAAACTGAGAGACTGCAAACCTCTCACACTTATTAGCCAATCAGGTGTTATTAATAGCGATCAAATCATAAATACAAGACAGAGAATTTAATAAGAAGAGGGCATCCACCCTCTTCTTTACTTGTCTTTCTATATATACAAGCCAGTCTAAAATACTTAGATTTGAAAAGCAAAGAAGAGGGTGGACATCTTCTTCTTATTAAATTCTCTGTCTTGTATTTATGATTTGATCGCTATTAATAACACCTGATTGGCTAATAAGTGCGAGAGGTTTGCAGTCTCTCAGTTTAATTTCAAATACTGTCTGCGCTTTATAAATTAAATATTATTTACATTACAAATTGAAAGAAACCATAATAAAATGAAAATATAGAAAGCTATGTTAATATATAAATGTAAGCATGACTTAATAAATAGACAAGCGGCAAATGTTAAAATTAATAAATTGTGGAAAGGCTAGTCTTTGAAATCTTGTTTGCAGATACCTTAAAAAAGACAGAGTTAGTTGACAACGACTAATAGTCGATGGATAAAAGTTTTTAAACTTGTGCTTTATATATATTATTGTATTTATTAATATTTAATTATAAAATTATGTTCAAAGAAATACAGATATCCAATAAAAATATCATTACATATATATATTCTCCAAATAGAATTAATACTTTTACAAGAAGTTACTAACTTCTAATTAATGCAAATTTGAATTATAACATCATTGTGAATTTAGTACTTGTAAATTTGTAATGTCTTGTTTTAAAAAAAACAAGCAAGTATTATATTTCAATTTTGATTTTTTAATTCTTTTTTTTTGGAGGAGTGGGTAATTATATGAATAATTCATATGAAACATAATTTACTAACTGAAAGAAAAAAACAATGGTAAATTGTGTGAGCTTTGTGCCCATAGAAATATGAACCTTTAACATGTGGTAGTCGTTATGGGGTATTACAATCATCATATAAACATTCATCTAACTATTCCAGATTAATTTAATGTGTTTAGCTTATATTTATAAAACCTAGTAATCTCTTTATTGATCAATAACTATCTGGTTAGGTAAATGTAGAGAAATAGCGTATGTTCCTTAAAGTTTAGAAATTATCTGCTTTTTACTTTACTAACATACTTGAGTCTAATATACATTATTCTACATATTACTGCAGACAATAGTTTGTGTGTGTGTTGTGTGCTTAAGATTCTAAATTTAATGTTTAATAGTCTTATTTTATTTTTTACCTAACTCTTTATGTTTTAAATAATATTAATAATAAAAAAGAGAAAGTAAATTTTGTTTTAAGTAGAATCAATAATAACAATGCATTTTATATTTTAACTGAAATATTTTTAAATGTAGCTTTTATATAGTTATAATGACAGATTTGCAGTCTCTTTTTATATATTTTTATTTTTTTCCCATAAAATTTAGTTGTTTAATTTGAATAGTGTAATTATTATTTTTTATTTAAAACTTCTATAATTTTGTTTAACATCTTTAATTGTTAATATTATGTATTAAAGGCATTATTTAGTAATTTATTATAAATGCAAATTTGTATCACCTGTTTTTTGCATATAGTTTTATTTTTTTAAGCTTTTGACGTCAGAATTATTATTAGCATGTGTATTTCTTTATATATTTTATGTATATTGTGTTTTAAACATAAATGTACCACGTTGTTTTAACTTTTTGTTCGCATATGATGTGTTGAGGTTTTTTTTTTTATTAATTTTTTAAAGAATTATTATTATAATACACAGGATATATGAGCACAGACTTTCACATGACCCACCACTCTCCACTCTATCTCATAACACTGATACACTTGAACACGTATATGTCGAAAAGATAAATAATCACCAATACGTATTTCATGCTAAACCAGCAATCATCAGTTGGTCCAGATTATCATCTCCACATATATACATCCTAAGTGCTCAGATATATATTAAGATAGACAATCTTCATACTTTAATGGACAGGCTTCAATCTACTACACACTCCATCTCTTCAACCGTCCATCCAATTGAAAATCTGACGATGGAATCCTCAAGGCCAACGTGAGGTCGAGATTATTGTCACACCCATGTTGACCTAAGATCAATCTGAATCCCACATGTACAGGACATAATCCATTTAATACATATCCAAGGAATGGGCAGACATCTCTACAATGTAATAACTGAAACACAGGCTTATTATATATATATATATATATATATAAGGTATATGAGCACAGACTTTCACACGATCCACCACTCTCCACTCTATCTAATAACACTGATATACTTAAACACATATATGGTGAAAAGATAAATAATTACCTATATATTTATTAATTGATAAAATATTTCGTGTTTTATTTACTTATCCCCCCTGCCAGCGATTAACTATTGCACATTTATGATCATATACTTTCTTTACTACTAATAAAATAAATTCAGTTGAATAGCAATTTTGAACTATTTTTTTTTATAACAGCAGTTTTACTTATGTTTACATTCATTTTATCACTGCATACTATTGATATAACTGTCCTATACATTATTTTCTCTTACCGCACTTATGAATTCAGAGCTTGTTTGAGCTATTGGTACGCTCTCTATATTATATAATGTAATTTAATAATTTGATATTATATACATGTATTATTTTACTAATTTATACTACTGATTGTATGTTATATATATATACACGTTATTAGTCCATAAGAAGTGTGTGTGGGAATGAATAGGCTATAAACTATATTACTTTGTTGTTGTTGTTTTTCTTGTTTTATTAAATATTTGTTTTTAAAATAAAATTCAACAATCTTTATAATTCTTTCTTTACATATAAAAGTGTTAATACACTTAATTATCTTGAGATATTTGCTTGGGGGACATTTCCCAAATATAAAGAAAATAAGGAATAAATTAGATAGCTAATACTGAGACATTGCATTAGTGGAACAATTTGGTGGCTCTGCTGCCTGAAAAATAAAAGCTGGTTCAGATTTAAAAAGTGATATTAAACCATGCACTAATAATTATTCTGGAATATGCAATATTAATACTTAGGGACTGGATAACCAGGAAAGATTGTTGAAGCTTCCAAGTAATTCATTAATTTGTTATTTGTATGAGGCCACAATTTGGTTATTCTAAATTTATGAACTATATATACATGAACTATATATATATGAGAGTGAGAATGATCAGTGAAAAAATGAAAGAATCAAGGTTGAGGTGGTTTGGTCATGTTAAGAGAAGAGAAGAAAATTACATTGGAAGGAAGATTTTGGAGATGGAACCACCGGGGAAAAGACCCAGGGGTAGACCTAAGATCAGATGGATTGATCGAGTGAGAAAGGACTTGCAGGAGATGTCACTTACGGAGGAAATGACTTTAGATCGAGTAGCCTGGAGAAGATTGATCCGCACCAGCGACCCCACTTGATGTGGGATTAATCAAGCTGTGGAAGAAGAAGAAGAAGAAGAAGATATACATGCATTTAATAACTAAAAAAAAAACAAGTGTATACAAGCAATTATATGCAACATAAATATAAACATACAGTTTGATATATATATATATATTGAGAGTAAAATGCGTCTATTTGACCCATTTTAGCTCTGAAATTTTATTTTAAACTTTTCAATTTGAATTTTCATTTTTATTTATTTATTATTTTTTTACCAAATAAGTTTTAGAATTGCTACAGATCAATATAGCACAGAGGGTGACTTTCCTTAAGCTACTTTTCATTCCAGACTGTCAATGTTGATTCCAACAATCAAGTGCTGTGTGATGACCATGAGGACAACACTCCTTTCTGGTGATATAAGGATTTTGAAATGAGACAGATGCAGAACTTACCAGCTTAAACTGACTTACATGTATATAAAATGAAGCTTCTATATGCCAGGTTTTCATTGGATGTTGGAATGCACTGAGACTATGAAACTACATCCAAGAAAGTAAAATGGGGTTGCTGTGAATGGCAAGATTCATCTTCTGTCCAATTTGACTTATGCTTTGGAAATGATGTATGAGATATGGGGACCCCAAGAACTGACCTGCAGTTTACTCTGGTTGTTCCCAGCATGCATATTTAAAGAACAAATGGATGGGCCCAGAACTTTCTGAGAATCCTCACCCTGAGAATATTTCCCTAATAGTCTGTTATGGATACTATTTTCACACAGCTGACACTTGCTCTACCTTCCTGACTTTACCTATACACTCCCTCCATAACTCTAATAAACCACATACAATCTATACCTACTTGAAAGATTTTATTTTATTACATTTTATTTTGTTATAGATTTCATTTTATTTATTATATGCTTTATTCTTTTTTTGTTTTCATTTACATAACTTGATTCTCTGCAATGAAAAATTTTTTTATTTTATTATCTTATATTTACTCTAAAATATTATTTTATTCTTTTCCTTTAGGTTATTAATTCTCAAAACCAAAAACATTTTATTTATCTAACTCTATCTCACATTCTTTCCATTGTCAACTCAAAAAAAAAAAACTTTTATCTATTTTTAAATCAAAGCAACTGTTCTACTAAATATTTTAAATCAAACGGAAGTGTTCATCAAATTCCAAACCCCCAATAATAAATTATTTATCATTTATGACCACTTTTTCTTCTCTTTCCTTTTTAATTACATTTTATATTTCACTATTATTAATTATTTTATCAATATTACAACTTGTTTGCCTTTGACTATTTCTTTTTTCATGTTGCTCACTGGTTTTAAATTTTATAACTATGCAATTTAGCATTTATTTTGAACTTTAGTTTCAAACTTTTTTTTCCCAATTTTAAATTTTAATTATGATTTTACCTTTTTAACTTTGCTTATGCTGAGTCAATTTATGGGACTTTGGCCCCAGCTCATGTTGGGCACCATTTGAACTAGGTCCGTTTAATAGAAATTGTTTAATTGGGTTTAACCTTTTTTAATATAATTTTAATTTTATATTTTTATTTATTATGTGAATGGACTGGCCCTTCAAGCAGAGGGGAGAATACCATCGATACCAAAGCTATCAATGATACCCACAGTCAGACTGAGCTATGCAAAGCATAACATGATCACATGTTCAGACTGTAGCCCACAATGATTGCTAGATTCAAACCCCTACCATCCAAAGCATTTTATTTGTTTAGAGGTAAATCTCAAGTGCTAGCTCATTACACAAAGTAACTAACATGCCTGGATGGTAGGCTCATAATCCATGCTTGAAATATCCCATGACTAGCTCATACTCTGTCTCAGGGTCCAGCATATATATTTAACACATAAAGTAACATATAATAATTAACTGGTGACAAGAGAAAAAGAGAAAATAGACAAAATAACAATTAAGGCAAACATTAATATTTAATTAGACATGCACATATCTAATATAACACAATAATATCGAAATTTACATATAAAATCATATAAATAATTACTCAGGCTAAATTCTAATAGTCTTTCATTAATTAAAGTTCATTCATTTAAATATAAAATGTCTATAGACAGTGATAAAGTATCTTTACCTAGGTTTTCATTTGTGTGTATTTTCCAACCGGTTGGCTTTTTGGTCAATGGCTTCATGGCTTGTTTCTATTCTATGACTCAGCAATTGGAGAGAGAGAATAGTGGTAGCATTTATTTTTGATTATGGCATCAATCTAGCATTTGTTCCAGACAGAATAGTTGACTTGCAGAGGTTTGGGGCATGAAACCCCATCAGACACATCAATGGCTTATGCAATTTCTCCATTAATGTTGACCACAGCAGTAATTGATTGGCTTATTACTGCATTCTGAATATCTAGATCTCTGATTGTTTGGATTCTGCATTCTGTTCAAATTGATGAACGATCTAACAAACTGCATCTCTGACTGAAGAACTATAGAGAGATCGACTTTATATACTTTTTTCCTATAGTTGTAATTTATTATCATTATTTTTTAATTTAGATATTACAATATTTATTTTTATCATAAATTCTATGTTTGCATCCATACTATACCCACTTCTTGTACTAGGAGATTTTAATGTCATATAAAAAAATTTGTTAATAACTGACTAAATGGTCTAGCATTCTCACTAATGAGTGGAGAGAAGTTCTTGTCAATGAATGCAATTTTCTTCCACAATGGTAGATTTACATCCCTGATTGATTTTGATATTTTACTCATCGTCATTACATCACCTAATTAATATATCCTTTAAAATACCACAATTCTCTGATCATCACCAATAATTGTTACACTTGATCTGAACTTTACTAACAGAACAATGATAAATAAAAATAAAACAATCAGAATACTTTTTTTCTCCTGTAACCTGAAAGCCTTTTTTTCTGAAATTTACATTTATTTGCACAAAACTAAAAACTTTGTAATGAACCCTGTTTAAACCTCAATTACTTATATAAATATGATATCCTGTACAATAAACTGGATTATCTGATCAACTTCATCCACAGGTTTTATGAGACTATTATGTGACATCCAGAAAAAATATCCTTATTTCTTCAGAAAATAATAATCATATGAAATTAGCAGTTTTAAAATCCAATCACTTAAAGAATACTTAACAATTAAGAAAAAACACTCTTAAGCCAACCTCATACATAGTCTAGGCAATATATCAGATGGGAATTAGGACACCCACATCCAGTTTAAGTCCCAGGTGCCCTCAAGATGCAAAACAAATTAATTTGTGGGGAATACATGCTATAATCAATCTATCTATATTTTAGAGACAAAACTGCAAATGGGCAAGTCTTTTGACTCTTATCCCTTCTCTCTTGGCACATCTGAAGAAGGGACTATTTTCTCACCAAAAGAAATCACACAAAAACAAAATTAAGTACCAGATTCCTGTCATCATGATATATATGGAATAACAAGATTTGTATTTGTTCAGCTAAACCATTTTACCTCCCAATATCTTTCAAACTTAGCAAACTTCTTAAGAAAAAATGTATATAGAATACAAAAGCTCTCTAATATTTCTAGTTCCATTTTTTAAAAAAAAACATTGATAAAACTAAAAAATATTAGATCAATATCTATGTATCCACTAGGAATAAAGTTGCTAGAATGAGTCATCAAATACAAAATAAAGCCATACCTTTTGCCACAAATTTCACACATCCAATTTGCAAAAAAAGTCTCCTCAATCAAGCAAGCAAGTTTTATATTCAAAACAACAACAGATTATATCAGATGCAACAATAAATACAGTCTGATTATAATTCACTTAGATATTAAATCCACATTTGACAAAATCCCAATAGATATACCAATAAGTCTACTAGCCAACACAACCATTCTCAAATCCTTGATATACATCCTCACAAATTTTTTTACTACATAGGGAAATATATGTAACCCTAAATGGAAAAATGTCATTTTCAACTATACCCCATATCTCAATCCTTTAAGGATCACCTCTATGTGCATTCCTATTCACCACATATATTAAAACACTAATTAAAACTATAGAAAACAATATTAAGAATATATGTGCCTAGCCTTAATACAAACACTTCATATATAGCCTTTATGAATAATATCTCACTACTTCCACAATCCAAAAAGCAAATGCTGCAACTTCTTGAGATACTGTCAAAATATACCAATGAATATAAACTTGTCTTTAATATGGAAACATCTTGTGCATGGACAGATAACACTTGAACATGTCTTAAAGAACATTTTAAAGGAATGCCTAATACTGTGATGGGTTTTCCCTTTCATCTAAGCAAAACTGTAATGTGGTTTATAATACAAGAAAAGCTTTAAAAAATAGGAAACATAATTAAATGACTTGGTAAATCATACCTTTTACTTTATGCAAAACACATTCCTCTTTAACATACTAACAATAGTACTCCAATACTACTATTTACCAAAGCCTTTAATAAACACATTTACTCACTATGAAGAAAACTTTTTTGTGGTAAATGTCCATCAGCCATCTCAATTAAACATTTGTTCACAATGGGCTAGGATTACACAATATCTTTACTTTCAGATTACAAAAAAACATTTAACATAATTTCATAATCTGCTAAAATCTTTCAAAATCTAGAGATCAACTGTAAAATAATGCTCAAAATATTGGGAAGAACTTTTAAAACTTTTATTATTTATTCAAAATCTTTACTTTTGCCTTACCAAGCTCCCCAATGTGAAGAAAAGTCAATATTAAACATCAACAAACAAGTATATCATAAATTTAAATTCTGGTCACTAGAACCAAAATATTTTGACTTCTTAATAAAACTAAACTTAGAATCCATGCCCACATTATGCTTTTCCTGATTCAAATGAGGACCCATAAATATTGATACTCAGTATGTTCTATGTCACAAAGAGATTGAAACACAATTGTACATATTTTTTAATGACAGGATCTTGGAAAAATCATAATGATCCCAGAAATATTCCACAATGAAAATAAGAATATCAACAGCCTTTTAGAATCATTTTCCAAGGGTTTCTATTCCCACATTCATGCCAGCAATCCACCTTTTTTTCCATATGGTATACCAGATGTACATTAGTGTATAATAACAATTATAGAAGACATCCAAATATTTTTATTAACAAAATAGAAATAATATGCTAAAGGGATAAAAAAAATTGCTAAATAAGGTATTTATATACAAATATATGAGCATTAATATGCTTACATTCAAGCCTTTAACAACATGCAGTGATCTCTGAAGGGATACAAATCATGAAAAAATAATGTGATAAATATCATAACCTATTTCAATTTTCTTTGTAAATCTATCTGAAACTTGTGAGCTACATGTCTGTTGTCCAATATTAAAAAGTGTTAAATTATTAGTTTTTGTAATTTTACTCATTTTCTAATTTATGCTGTCTATAATGTTAATCCAATGTTATCACTTAAATATGTTTTTGCAATATCATGTGGACAAATCTACAATATAATCAAAGTTATATATATATATATATATATATATATAATGTTTTCATGGTTGTATGATATTTTGGGAATAAACCATGTGCTATTTTGCATTACAAACCAATATTTCGACAAACTACCACCCACCATTGTCAAGGTTGACTTTTGAAAGAAAAATCATTAGATCTCAAACATTAACATGACTGAGGGTGAGATGAGAAATGAGATTCTACTTGAAGTAGTTCAGCATTCACAATATGAGGCTTATCAAAATGTTTATTTCCCTCAGATATTAGAAGACAGAGATAAAATGAGAGGTTTTCACATAGCTGGAATACATTGTGCTTTCTCAGCCCTATTCAAACCAGTAGACCTCTTTAATATTTCAGTTGACTTTCTCGTGGTTTTTAAATCATACCTTTCCAAAGTAGCAAGTATTCTTGCATTGTCAAAATTGGTCACATATCTGATTTTCACAATGCAAAAATACTTGCTAATTTGGAAAGGTATGATTTAAGAGCCATGAGAGAGTCAATTGAAATATTAAAGAGACCTACTGGTTTAAATAGGGCTGATGAAGCACAATGTATTCCAGTTATGTGGAAACCTCTCATTTTATCTCTGTCTTCTAATATTAACTTAAAATTAATAGGTGAAAAAACTGAGTGAAATAATGATAAGCCTCATATTGTGAATCCTGAACTACTTTAAATTGAATCTCATTTCTCATCTTGCACTCGGTCACTTTACTATTTGAGATCTAATGATTTTTCTTTCAAAAGTCAACCTTGTAAGACTAAATTTGGTTATGAAAAGCTAAATATTTCTTTTTATACAAATATTTTTTTCTATCTGTTTTCTTTTCTTTTTACTGTCTTCAATCATTTGTGTTAGCATAAGTCCAGAGTTGTTAGTAATAATAATAAAATAGCTTATTTATTTAAATATAGATAGATAGGATATGCCATATTTACTTGCTGTTTCAAAATGTGAAGATAGGATAGAACTTATAGCGAGGAAGCAGTGAATATTTTCTTAATTAACATCTGCAGGGGACTATATAGTTCTTAGTTTAATTGATCAGTGTACTAATGAGATTTTCAGCTATTGTACCATTTTCTATATTAGCTGCAGTTAAATGGTTTGCAAATTAACTGCTACTTAATTAACTGAAAATGCCATTCTAATCAACTTAACATTTTGAAATGCTGTTACACAGAATTTTCACTGGATGAGGTGATCAAAAAAATCCTTGATTATGATGATACTACCTTTTTTTTTAAAACAAAAAAAACTCTCTAAACACAAAAAGGTTATAAAACAAGTAGCATCTCTCACAACTTTTTTTATTGCAGCACTATTCACGATTTCATAAAATAAATCGATATATTTTTATTTATTGTTATAAATTAATTTTTATTTAGGACATTCTTTCAAAAAAAATTTCTTGCTGCTATAAATAAGAATAAAAGAAGTAAACAGCTTGTGACTTTAAAAAAAAAATTCCAACTTAGGTTTTTTTCCTCATCAATTGATGCCTTAAATGGCTTTATTTCTATCCTTCTCTTTTGGAATTCAATTTTTTACTAATTTTCTTATTTTCTGAGCCAATGTAATATCTGGTAAAATGAAAATAAAGGAAAGGTGGTTTTTTTTTAATATTTAGTTTTATTACTGTGTAGCATGTTTTTAGTATATTTTTGCTATATCATATTCATAGCATATAGTAATGTAATCAAATAATTTTTTTTTTTTCCATGTGTCATAGCATCGGCCGGGACGCGAACCCACAACCGTCTGCAACCAACTACTTGCTTGCATGGCGGCTGCGATACCTCTCGGCTAACAACGCAAGACAGATCAAATAGTTTTTTATATCAACTTGTAAGTAATGTTTCATTAACTATTCATGTCTTCAATTTTAATTTAAAATTTAAATCTGAATATTCAAGTAGCCGGTTTCTTTGAAATGGGTACACTTGCTTCTTTTTTTGTTAATAGAAAAATGGACACTAGCTATTGCACATGCTTTTTTGATCTTCTGTTTTCTATTCTCTCTCTGTCTGTTTACACTATTTCTGCTTTTGTTAACTCAAATTGATGACCAGTTTTCTGTCATGGTCTGTAAATATTGATGCGTGTTCTTTGTCTCTGAGGACTCTATATATAAATATCTGTTGGGCAAGTCTTATTGGCAGGTTTGCCCTTGACTCCCTCCATAAACAGCATTGCATCTGATTAGCTTCACTTAATGTTATAGATAACTGAATGTGTTGATTCATTTGGTATAGTGTCTTTAGAGTTATTGATTAATTGGTTAAGTGGTGGATGGGTTTGAAAGCTTATCATAAATATATCTTAATTTATGTGCAATCTTTGGAATGTAAGGTAGAATTATCTATTTTTTAAATTCCACATGTTTATTGGGATGAGGATTTCTTATTTTTTATAAAATCTCTTTATGGTGTTTATGATTTTATCATGATTATATTCCATATTTCAAAGGTCACTTGTGTACTGTTCACTGTTGTTCTCTTTATCACTTTATAGTGTTTGATTTCTGTGTAAAAAAAACCCCTTTCAATTCTGCATATTTATGTAATATTAGGATTATTGATTTAGGATGGATTTCTCCTCTTATATTTAGGGGCTTAATCATCATTCTGTATTCTAGCATTATGACCCGGTCTTTGTAAATATAAGTCCAAAACATTATTCCTCTATTATTGTGTTCTTTCTTCAAGGTGCATGACAGTGTCAATGCTAGCTCCAATTCCTGTTGTATTTCATTAATCTGTATGCTTGTATAACATATAAATGTGTTGTCCACATATCTCACCTATATTAAAGTTGAATTTAAATATTTGTGTTTAGATATAATACCTTTTCCGATTTTTGCTAGAAATAGACTACTGGAGATACTGCTGATGGGTAGCCTCTTTGGATGACCATTATTCATTTTATAATATTTTCCATTTGCTGCTGTTGTAAAGTCTTTGTCAATCCATTTATATACCTATTTTAATATGTAGTTGAAGGCTTGTAAAGTCAGACTAGCTTTATTTTAAATAGAATGGGGTTTATATATATATGATCAATAGATGGAGCTTTACCAAGACCTCCAAACAAGCGTATTTGTTTACATAAACATCAGAGTCAATATTCACTGTCTCTTTCATTTTGCTCCACCCTCAGATCAGCTGATTGAGGGTGGAGCAAAATGAAAGAGACAGTGAATATTGACTCTGACATTTATGTAAACAAATATGCTTGTTTGGACAAATCAGCTTGAAATCAGCTGATCTGAGGGTGGAGCAAAATGAAAGAGACAGTGAATATTGACTCTGACGTTTATGTAAACAAATACGCTTGTTTGAAGGTCTTGGTAAAGCTCCATCTATTGATCATTAATACAAGCGATAGCAGGTTTTTACGTATATAAAACTTGTTTTGTTTTTCATATATATATATATAAGATTAACTAACTTAATCCTTGGTTTTTGCAATGATATCTGTGCCAATATTATTAGTTCATATGACCTAACATTACACACAAACAGGTCAAAAAAGTGAAGTATCTATTCTTTCTTGATAGTATTATTATATAAAATATCATTAAAAAGTCCAAACTTTTTATTCTTGTAAACTTCAGCATATGAGCAGGTAAAAACAATAAATTTTGGCTCAACATTACTACTAGAATTATTTTTATTGGTTCTATGAAATTAAATGAATTTTTGCACAATAAATATAATGATTGCCTATTCCAAAAATTCATTTAGATAAAAAGTCATTACAAAGAATTTTCAAAACAGTGACAATTAACAGGAATTAGCAGGCAAAATGTGCATACTATATAAATCTTTATGAGATCATATTGTTGAATAGAACACAGACTATTGCCCTTAATTGTTAAAATAAGTGTTTCATTAAGCAAATAGAACCTACTTTAAAACATATCATGTTATTTGTTGATTCTTTTGAAGTATTAGAAACTCTTGATGAATTTTAACAAAAAATAAAATAAAATTTCCAACTTATATTCATATAACTGGGTTATTTGTTTAAATATTGTGTTGTGGATACCAGTAATTTCATCTTAAAGAACCCTGATTGATTATCTGATTGTAATTCTATTATAAATGGCTCTAAAAACCTGTGGAAGCAGTATAAATATTTAAAAACAAAAGTTCAACCCATTGCTTTAAAATAATCAGTAGACTGGAACTCGAATGAATATATGGACACTAGTTTATCGTTGTGTGTTTAAATCATTTTTGTCTGCATTTGAACTAACATATAGACCTAAAAATATGATCATTCAATCCACTAAATCCATATGTACTACTTTTATGTCATTTATTTGCAACAGATGATTAATAATCTTTTTAATAATAGTTACCCTACACGAGTACTAATGTATAATAGGAATTGTGGACTTAATCAGTGAAGTATTGAATAGCTTCACGCTCTCAGATCTAACCGCTTCAGCTTCACCTATTTATATAGAAAGTAGGTTGAAGTCAAGAAGTTCCCCTCTTCTCTTCCAATGCATAAGCTTGTGGTTAAGACCCCTAGAGGTCCCTACTTTCTCATTTTCAACTGCACATGTTTTAGGTTTATTGCCTTAGTGAATATTACCTACTTTCTGATTTAAATTTGGACAAAGATATTGAGCTTAATACAGTTAAAAGTGATAGCTTGTTCTAATTTTAAAATTAGAATAGTTGAAAATTCTTATAAAAACCCTAGTGAAAGTTTGAAATAGTTTAATAATGTATTAACATTATTGAAATTTTTTAGGGATATATGAAAACAGAACATTGTGCCTAATCATTTTAAGGGGGTTTCTGCTTTCTAACTTTAAGAAATAAAAGGGGTAAAAGATTCTAAGAATTATTTTGGAATATTATTTTTATCCACTATTGCTAAAGTTGTTTTAATTATTTTGTAGAATGCTATATTTCCATTCATAGACAAATGGTTATAAAATCAAAAAGCAGTAATAATCGCTAAGTAAATGTAATAAAATATCAGCAGAAAAAGTGGTGGTATTTATATATTTCTCTGATTATATTGATCAAAGCATGTGACTCAGTTATTCCAGAAAATTTGACCAAAATGTTTTAAATTAGCTGGTAGTTTACAGAATGAAATTGGAGAAAGCAGTTACTAATGTTAATAGAAAGTCCATAGCATTTTAAAGAAAATTGATATTAAACAGGGATATGCTCTAGCTCCAAATTTGTTTCTCTTATTACTTGCAGTAGTCTTTGAAATAATTTATAGAAAGCTTCATGAAATAGCGACTAATAATGTTTTCCTGAAGGTTTGTGATGATGGTGTTTCTATTGGAGTATTTCCATCATCTAATATGAGTTTTGAATGTCTTTATTAAAATTTAACTTTATTTAAATATTCCAAATACATTCAACTGTTAGTAGTAGTATACAGAATTAGTATATGCACATTTTGAGAGGTATTATTTTCTTTTCTTCAGGTGCAGGCCTGACCAGAGATAGTATAATATGGGAATCAAATCTGAATTCTTAGATTCTTAAATATTAAATTTTAAGATAATGACCTAACCAACTGATCCATCCTGCCAAAGGCAACAGTCAGTAGAAATTCCATATACTTATCTATGATGTTCATCCTGATTTCTCTACTTTTTCCTAAGATCAGTGTTGATTAGTGGTTATCATACGCTATGTCTAGTCACACTAAGTTGCCTTATGGGATTGTTTGCCATTGTCATGTGAGCAGCTCCTTTAAATTTTCATCTTTATACCTTTCTCTCTATCTTTTCCCAATTGAACATATATGTTCATTGGTATATACATGGTCTGCTACCTTAGACACATCTTTTCACTTTTATTCAGCCTTTATATGAATTTGATGGTGACATTTTTAATTTGAATCATTTAAAAGCAAAAACAGATACTTCAGTTTCTTGACAGTTTAGATTTAGAATGTGATCATTCAAAAGATGATATACAAAATGGTTTCGTGTTTTGACTGAAATTTATAAAAATGTTGATTTCATAATTAATAGTTAAAAAAATTATATTTTTTGCTATTCAATAATAGAAGATAAATCGATGCAATTTGTAGTTTGGATTGGTAACCACTGCATTTAACAATTTAAAACATAGGCTATTTTATCATATCATTGTCCTAAAATTATTTGTGCATGTTTGGAATTAAAACATGGATTTCATACTAATGGCTATAAGGCAGTAGAAAACATTCAATTAGTGATGTACCATACACTTGTAAAAGTTTGTAGCAAAAATTGCAACATCAACCAGTATATTATACAGCTTTCTAATTGTGATGATGTAGACATTTCATTGGATTAGGCTTTTGATAATGAATAATATTAAATTCTATAAAAATTATTTTATAGAGTAAGTATTGCAAGTTTTTAAATAAACATGAATTGGTATTTTATCGATTTGTTTAGAAATTCATTTCATTATCTTTTTATATTCTTTGTATTTCTATTTGTGCCACCCTAGAATTAGAATGGCCAGCCTCATTATGAGTAGCAGTTATGTAATAGAAATACATTATTTCTCTTTTGTTTTATTTAATATAAGTTTTTAAATAAGAATTTCTTTTTAGTAAAAGAATTCATTGTATCAGATTGACTTACAATGTGACAGTACTAACCCAAAGTTAGGAATAAAATAAATTGTAATGTAGAAATGACTGACTGTATAGCATTTATGTGATAAAAATAAAATTTACAACTAAGGCAATGAAAATAAATGGTGAAATCAAAGTGATCTTTAGATAGGACTTGAAGTATTTTAAAACATTTGGAAATTTGAATAAATAATCAAAAATGAGAAACAAATCATGCTAAATATTGATTCTTTTGATCATGAAAATTAAAGTTAAAATTTGTTGCATGTTTTGTTTAGTGTTATTTTTATACATAACAGAAATAGAAGGAATGATTAAGAAAGATAAAGAGAAAAAAATAGTACATTTTAGAGATATGCCTTTGGAAAAGATTGAAAATATTATTTGCAAAGATAAAATTTAGTGTTGCAAATTGACAAAAGATTAAATAAAAAAGTAATTTGTTTTTAAGAAAATTATGAAAAGTTATAAGAACTACATTGATTATGTACTTAGAGGGAGAAAAATTTAACAATGTATTAGAAGGAATTGTAAAAGAACTAAAATAATAATAAAAAGAATAATTTTAAGTAAAAAAAAAACATGTTATTTTGAAAAACTTACTAAAAGATATAGAAAGTCTTAGACAAATTGGCCTGGTATGCATAAACTGCTCTAGGAGATAAAAAATCATTATTTTACGTGTAATATTAACCTTCCATGCCGAACAGTACAAATAACCTAGCTGCTAAGTTGTACTACAAATTTTTTGAATTAATTTTTGCTTTATATTATTATTGTGTTTAAGAAAATATTTATTCGTTCTATTGTTTGTAATCTTTACTAATATTTAAGAGCGTAATTATTCTTTTTGGTTTCGTTTTCTGAGAAATCTTTTAGTACGTAATATGAATCTTATTTTACTGAGCAGGTTTAACTATTCATTTATGTTTTAGATATAAGTTATAGTGAGTTAAAGTAATTATCATTAATCGTAATTTACTTATTTTTATTACTTTTTTTAAAAACTTTATCTATTACACCATATAGTTGTTTTTTTTAAGTAACAATTTCCATTCTTAATAATTTTTATTAGTCATTCCTTAGACTAGAGATTATCCAGTAAAGATTATCCAATAATGAATAATAGTTCTGTAGTGTAAATATTTTACATTATTGAATAATCTCCATTCTACTTCTCAAACTGTTAATTGTGTCGTCAAGCATTGGTGGTCGAGAGGTCAGCGACGGCTGCTTTACAAGCAGTTGTCCCGGGTTAGCGGGTTCGCTTCCCGGCTGACGCTATGACACATGGGAAAAAAACTGTTAATTATTTTATGAGTTTTATTTAGAATTCACGTCATGTCATTACTTGCAGGAAATTTTTGCACAGTTTGAAATTCGTCAAGCGTTGGTGGCCGAATGGTTAGTACAGCTGTCTTACAAGCAGTTGTCCCGGGGTTCGCTTCCCGGCCGACGCTTTGATACATTAAAAAAACAAATATTAGTTAAATTGCGGATTTCAGAGTAGCCAGAAAATTAGTAAAACATCATTTTAATCTAAATTATAGTTTTATTAAAATGAAAAAAAAAAAAAGATGGCATTGGTAAGTAAGTAATAAGATTATATATATTGCAGAAAGTTTGAGATTAAATACGTTTAAAAAAATTAAAATATTAAGTTGTACATATCAGAGTATCAGAATCTAATAAAATTATCATTTAAGACACTCATTATTATTTTATAAAAAAAAAACATATTTGTGTTTAAATATTTTTATAAAAATTAAAGGTTGTATAAATATTAAGCATCTTATGTATTTTATTAAAATTTATGACGTAGTTCTAACAGGAAAGCAAACTAATGCCCAAATTTCAATCAGACTTCTGACAAAGAATTTAATATATATAAACAGATTTTTTTTTTTTTTTAAGTGTCATAGCATCGGCCGAGACGCGAACCCGCAACCCGGGCAACTGCCTGCAAGTGCAAGGCAGTCGCGCTGACCTCTCGACTACCAATGCAAGACTATATATAAACACATTTAAATATCCTAATATTATATTCTAGATATATAAGTACAAACAATTTTTTTGTTCGAACTTTTTCATTAATACTAATAAAAGCTTGCTAATTAAAATTGTTTACAAGTTGCAATTAAATTAAATTTTCCATTTCGATTCCCATAGACAACTTCGTTTTAAATTTAGATTTTTTAATCAATCACATTTTAATTAGAAGTTCTTAAAAAATTAACTTTATTTCTATTGTTTTATTATATATATAATTAATAATAAATAAGAAAATAAAACTTCCAGAATAACAAATGTGACAGAAAACTAGCTTTTTAAAGTTTTTAGTAAAATAGAGAATCCTGTCAAGCGTTGTTAGCCGAGAGGTCATCGCAGTTGCCTTGCAAGCAAGTAGTTGGTTGCAGACAGTTGTGGGTTCGCGTCCGGCCGATGCTATGGCATATGAAAAAAATAATAGAGAATCTTACTTTTTGATCTTAGTGATACATCAAGAGATTGGTATAGACTAATTTTTTTTTACCTACATTTTCATATATTAACCAAAATTTAATTGTCCATATTATTGTAACTAATATATTAAATGAACAAGTTGGATTTTTTAAGATTTGAGATTATTTTCAATATAAAAAATAATACATTGTACAGGCTTAAACCTGTATTTATATATGTAATATCTGTAGGGTTTGAACTCAGACTTTCACACGACCCCCCACTCTCAGTGTCATCTCATATTGCTGATCCACCTCATCACACACATGTTGAAAAGATAAATAATCACCAATATACGTATTTCATACTAAACGAGCAATCATCAGTTGGTCTAGATTACTATCCTCACACATAATACAAAAAGGAATAATGATTTATCATTTGAATGCATTTTTTCATAGTCAAATAGTTTATAATTCAAGAAACATTATGCTGCATATATATCATTATCATCATCAAACATTATCAATTCACTGCAGGATGAAGATCTCTCCAAGTTCAGTCCATCTTTTCTAATCTCTAGCCTTCCCTTTCCACATCATCGTTGCATACTTTCTCATTTTATCCATCCATCTCATATGTGGTCTTTTTCTGGGTCTTTTACAATCTTTGGAATCCAGTTTAAGATTTGAATTCCCCATCTATTTATCATCTCTTCTAGAAAAATGTGCAGCCCAACTCCACTTCAATCTTTTCATTTTTTCAATGATGTCAGTAACATCTGTTTGTTCTCTCAACCATGTATTGCATTTTCGATTTTTTTTATTACTCCTAATATGCATCTCTCAATATTTCTTTGAGTGATTTTAAGTATCTGTACTGCTCTTCTATTAAGTCTCCAAGTCTCAGATCCATAAGTAAGAACTGGTAAAATGCATTTATTAAAAACCTTCCTTTTCAAACACATAGGTATATTTTCTTGTAATATTAAGTTATTTCTACCAAAAGCACGCCAACCAAGTTTAATTCTATGATTAATTTCATCCACTATATTTTCATCAGTAGTAGTAATCTGACCAAGGTATTTGTAGTTATTAACTTATTCTAACTCATCATAATCAATCTTTATTTTCATCTTTTGAGAAAATCCATTGAACATTACTCTAGTCTTTTTAACATTTACCTTTAGTCCTACTTTCGACCTTTCATATATTAACTGTTGCAACATTTCCTGAAGCTCTGAAGCATTATTTGCAAAAGCAACTACATCATCTGCCAAATCCAAATGACTTAAATAATTCCCATTTGCTTTTACTCCTTCAGCTTTTTATTTTAATCCACAAAATACTTCTTGCAGCACTGCTATAAAAAATGTGGAGACATGGAGTTACCCTGTCTTATACCTTCTCAATGTTGACTTTCCTAGTATCATTATGTAATCTAATTGTTACTGTTGCATTTTTATGAATATTCTTCAGACTATGACAATATCCTTGGTCTATACCTTGATGATTCAATGTTTTAATCATTGAAGAAATGCTTGTAGAATCAAATGCATTTTTATAATCTACAAATAATGGCAATTCATATTCATTGGTCCTTTCTATAACTTGTCTCAATACTGGGATTTAATTTACTTTACTAAAACCACTTTTAAATCCAGCTTATTCTTTTTGTTGGTGGAAATCCAATGTTCTCTATAGATGAATTGTAATTATCTTGGTAAAAAAATTGTATAAAACTCATAAAAGACTAAACTCAGACTTTCAAGCCACTTCAACCATCCATGCTATTTCATTCTATTGATGGACATGACCACACACATGCAGAAAAGATAAATAATCACCAAGATATGTATTTTGTGCTGAACCAGCACTCATCAGTTGGTCCAGATTATCATCTCCCATACATATGTACAATAAGTGCTCAGTTTATATTAATATAGCAAATTCTTATACTTCAATGGACAGGATTTAATCTACTTCAACTCTTCAGTCATCCATGCCATTGAAAATATGATGATAGAATTCCCAAATCCCATGCTGATACCAATATTGTTATCATGCCCATGTTGACCTCAAGTCATTCTGACCCCTCATGTATAAATCAGTATCAATTTAAATACATAGAAGAGTAATGGGCAGAATGCAGGATTAATATGTAAGATTTGAAAACCAGGCATTATTAAATGGATACTGTCCTAAACATGAGGGGTCAGAGTGACTTGAGGTCCACATGAGCATGATAACAATATTGGCATAAGCATGAGATTTGGGAATTCTATCATCAGATTTTTAATGGTATGGATGGCTGAAGGGTTGGAGGTTGGAGTAGATTGAAATCTGTCCTTTGAAGTATAAGGATATGTTATCTTAATATAAACTGAGCATTGATTGTGTATATGTATGGGAGATGATAATATTGACCAACTTATGAGTGCTTTCTGCATGTGTGTGGTCATGTGCATCAGTAGCATGAGTTAGGGTGGTTGGTTGTAGTGGCTTGAAAGTCTGAGTTCAAATCCCCTATATTTACAATTGGGCTCCAAGTATAAGAGTGCCTGGTATTTCAAATCTTTCATAAAAGACTGATAGATCTGTAATTTATAATATCTGCTTTATCACCTTTTTTGCATAATAATATTAATACTACAATCACCCAAATATCTGGCATATTTTATCATTTTGAAATGTGGTATATAACTTTGCCAAAAATATCCTTCATCTGCTTCTTTTAATATATCGTTTATAATTCCATTATTACCTGGAGCTTCTCCTTTCTTCGTAGATTTAACTGTATGTCTCACTTTTTTATTTAAAATCCTAGGCAATTCATAAGATATAATTGATGTAGGAGGTACTTGTTTTTTACTGCTAGATAATTCTTTATAGAGCTCTTCAACTCATTTCATGATGTCATCTCTTTTTTTAGTAATAGTTCTTTCTTTTTTCTTATTGCAGAAATAAGTTTCCTACCAATATACCAAAATGGTGTTTAGACTCTTGAGAATTCAGTTATTTTATCAACTCTTTTTTGTACCATTTTACAAAATTTCAAGATATTTAATCCTTCTTAATGCATCATTTTTATATATCTTTATATTCCTTCTTTTCTTCATAAATTTTTTAGTCTCAGTAGAAATTTTATTGGTCAATTGCTACTTTTTTCTGAAGTTTTGTATCAGATATTTTTATATTAATATCCTTCAAGTCTGAATTATGTCAAAATCTACTAATACTTGAAAATGATTTGAAAGTTCTAATTTAAATTCATTAGAATGTTTTTGAAGATTAGGAATATCATCTGTAAATATTGGTTTTTTTTTTTATAATTTTTCTCTCTCTCTAGTTTTGCATTACAGTATCTTACATCTTACTAATTGATAATCTTCCTGTATTGAATTTATTAAGAACATACAATCTTGAAATATATATTTTCTGCTAATCAAAATGCTTCCATGGCCCTTTCCTTTTAACATTTTTTTAAAAAAAAAATTCATAAAATAACATCTTTCTTTTTTGCAAGCTCCACAATTCTATGCCCTCTCTCCTTTCTAATACCAGAACCAAGTTTACCTACAGCATTTGCATCGTTAATTTGTTGACCAATTCTAGCATTAAAGTCTTCCATAAATAGTTTAAAATGATATTTAGTCTGATCAAAATCCTTTTGTATATCCATATAAAAGTCTTCTAGTACTTCATCACTGTGAGAATTTGTTTGGGCATAAACCTGAATTATCTGCATTTAGTACCTGCTATTAAGTTGAGTAACTAATCTTTCCACACTCTCCAACATACTATCAATCTCCACAATGTTTTTTTTTCACTTTTTATTTATAATGAATCCTATTCCACTTAAACTTCCAATATGTATGCCTTTGTAATAGAATACAGGCACTTTTTAAATCAGTTATCTCTTCTAATTTCACAAAGTCCAATAATGTCTCATTTAATGATACAATTCTTCTTCCAATTCTTGAAATCTTCCTTGGACTTGAAAGTGATCTGAAGTTGTTAGTACATAAATAAAAAGTCATCATAAAATGGTAGCCTGGGTTCACTATCAGGGGATTCTTAGCAACCTCCACCTTCAGTCACCAAATACTGCCTTGGTTGGTGAGCTTACAGTCACTTGAGAATAAAAACCATATTCTTTGTCTGTCATGATTTTATACATCTATTAGAAAAAAATGTGTGCTAATATATATTAAAATTTAATAGAAACTAATTCCTACTTTCATAAAAATGATATAATGGAAGAAATATCTAGATATCAGTACAGTTTAGAGATTCTAATATGGGGTACTTCTAGCTCACCTTATGAGCAAAGTAAAAGTTGTTCATGCATGCATAGTGAGGTAGGTTGATTGAGTGCTAGTGGATGCTTGTAATGTAGTAAAGATGAGATGAGAGATTCATTGAAAAAAATTATACATAAACTATATATATATATATATATATATATATATATATATATATATATATATATATATATATATATATATATATATATATATATATATATATATATATATATATATATATATATATATATATATATATGTCTATTGTACCATCTGTGATTAGACTTAAAATATGCATTGTGATATTTAAAAATATATATTGTCATGATTTTCTGTATTAGTAAATGTTTAAAATCATCAAGTGGTGTTTATCCTAATTTTGGAGTTATTATAGATATACCCAAATGCAAAATAAGTTGATGATTTATTTTCCTTTTAGGTTTTTTAAAAGTAATATGATAAGTAATTTATTGTTGAACTTAATATCTTATTATTAAATTATTCATAAATTTAAAGATGTATATTTTGATATGTTTTACAGTAACATTTTGTTTCTTTGCATATTTTAACAATGATGGCTTTAGGAAAATCAATAAATTATACTTTTATGTATGTGTGATTACATATGTGCATGCATATTTAAATTATTGTGTAAATTTAAAAATCATGTATTTTTAAAGTAGTATTATTATTAAAGATATATTATTTGTAATAATCTTTTGTTAAACAAATAAGTGTATTTTATTTTCTGATTAATAATTTAAGAAGAAATTAAAAATCATTGCTATTGTTTTTTATTTTAAAATATTTTTCTTTTAAAATTAAAAAATATATATATTTTTTAGAAATGCTATGCATTTGAATGATCTCTAATTAAATTTATTGTGATAATCTCTCAATAACTTAGAATAGATGAATTCGAGTTAGTCATTAGCTACTGTTTCTAGTCAATGACCTAAATGTTATATCAACAGACAAATGTTATAAAAACGTGTGATTTTAAGTTCATATGGTCTCTCTACATATATATCTATTACTTCAGTGGTGTGCTGCATTTTCTCAGTACTATATATATATATATATATATTAAAAATGTTTAATAGCATAATAGAAAACTAAACAGTAAATAATGTTTTAATCCAAAAGTCAATTTAGTCTTTTGAGAGGTACATCAATTAACAACTTTATTCAATTTATTTATTTTATCACTGTATATTCACTCTAAAATATTATTATTTTACTTTACTCTTAAGTAATAAATTCTTATTTTATTTTATTTACTTAACTCTATTTCCTTTACGTTATTAACTCTCAAAACAAAAAACATTTTATTTTATTTATTTCACCGTCTTTCCATTATTAACTCTCACAAATAAATATTTTATTTTATGTTCTTTCTATTATTAACTCTCAAAAACATTTTATTTTACTGGTTTAATTTTATTTCCATTCTCATAATTCATGTACACTAAACTTTTTTTCCCCTAAAAGTCCCTATAGTTAATATAAATCCTAAACCCAAACTAACCTTTGTCAGGTAGTTCTTTTAGTTTCTTACATATCTGCTCAGACCAGGAAATCTTGATCTATGTCTAGGCTTGGCTTCATGTTCTGGGTAGTTGTTTTTTGGATCATTGTTAGTGTATTTATCATTCCCCTTTCTAGGATTATATGACTCCTTATATCTATTTATTTTATCTCAATAACTTTTATACAAGCTGTAATTCACAATATTTATATTTTCCTCTCTTTCAATGAGTTTAAATTCCTTTTCTTTGGCTTCATAATTTGGTCACATGCTGTCAAATGCACTAAGTAACTGGGCCATTTTTTCAACTGCTTTCTTTTCAGAACATATTTTTATTTTCATAAATTGCTTTATTAAACTGAGAGAGTGCAAACCTCTCAAGCAATTGGCTAAGCGCTTGAGAGGTTTGCACTCTCAGTTTAATTTCAATACCATCTGTGCTTTGTAAAAATAAATATTATTTTCATAAATTGCTTTATGTTTGCAGGACTATTCTTTAAATGCACATACATATTTATACTTTTCTCTTCCCTACCCTCAATACTTATGTTTATACTTTCTACTCGATTCTCATCTTCCTCACCTTTTAATTTTACAATTTCTATTCTTTCTGTCACTTTATTATCCTCTTCCTGTATTATTTCCTTCTCCTGGTTATTTTCTCTTTAATCTAATTTATCTTCTAATTGTTTTATGCTCATTTTCATACTTTCTATTATTTTCTTATCTTCTAATCAGGCTATCATCATTTCCTGTATTAACCATTCTGTTTGTTTGTTGAACATTTCTGTGCAATTCTCAAACTTTTCCTCAAATAACTTGATAATTTCATTTTCTTTTATGTTACATTTTTGTACTTTATCAGTTACTTCCTGTTTCTTTATTTTTATTATTTTTAACTATTTTAAACCGAACAAAGTGTTTGACAAAATGTTTGACACTGCTCACCGATTTTACTTTTATTATTATGCCATTTAGTGTTCATTTTAATTTCTAGTTTGGGGCTTTTTTTAATTTTTAACTTTAATTTTTCTGGGCCATTTATGGCACATTGGCACCCACATTGGACTGCACTTGAAGTGGGTCCCCTTTTTTATTAGGTTTAAATACTTTTAAAATAACTTTTGGGACAACTTTTACTGCACTTTGGTAGCACTTGTATTTATTTGTTTTAACAGGCTACTGTTTATTTTTAATACATTAGTATTTTATTATTATCAAAACAAGCTTCATTTATTCTTACTAAGCTTACTTTATCTTTATATAGTTTTACTTACTATATTTTTAATATCCTTCTAATATACTTATTATCTCACATTTTATATCTCTTGACTTTAACTAAGTCTTAACATTTATTTTAATAAGCTTATTATCACACTTAATACATCTTTCTTGGTAATTATTATGTTATATCTTTTTGTTTGATGAGCTTATTATCAAGCTCTTTACATATTTACTCTTTATACTTTTTTCTTCTATTCATAACATTATTTATTTAACAATATATTTTACATTTATTGTTTCATTATTTATTACAAGACATTTCTTTTATTATTATTTCTGTTATGCAATTATTCACTTATATCTTTAATGCTATCATAATGGACTGGCATTTCAAGCAGAGGGGTGAATACCATTGATAACATAACCATAAATGATACCCATGGCCAGATTGAAGCTATATGAAGCATAACAATGATCACATTTCCTGACTGTAGCCTACTTCAACTGCCAGAATAAAACATTGCCATCCAAAGCATTTTATTTGTTTTGGAGAATCAAACTCAGGTGCCTTCTGACCATATGTTATATAACCAGCATGCCTGGATGACAGATAAACTAATCCAGTGCTTGAAATATCCCAAACTAGCTTCTAATTTTATCAGGGTCCCAGCACATTTACCTTAATACAATAGATATTTATATCCTTAAATTAATGGTGACAGAGGGACCAGAGAGAGAGATAATAGACCAAATAATAATTAAGCAAACATTAGTAGTTATTCATGCACACACCGTATAACATAACAATATAAAATTTTACATAGAAAAAATATAAATGATTAGTTTCAGGCTAACTTTTATGATAGTCCTTCATTAAAGTTCATTTCACTTAAAAATAAAGTGTCAGATAGTTATTATTGAAAATATATTTACCTAGGTTTTTATTATGGTCAATTTCCAACCAGTTGGCCTTTGGTGTTCCATCGATGCTCTCAGGGCTCATATTCTTTCTTCAGCTCAACAATGGGAGAGAGTACTGTGGCAGCATCTCTTTTATGACTTAAGAATTGCTTTTGGGCATTGATTTCAGGTGAGAGCAGTTGACTTTGCAGAGAATTTGGGGCATATTGAACACTCCTATGGCTTTCTAGCAATGCATGATGTTAATTCTGAAATTTCTTTACTAATATTGTCCATAGCAGTAATGATTGGCTCTATATTGCACATAGATTTCTGAATCTCTAAATAACTGAATGAATCATGCAATGAATAATGAATCAATAATGGAATGAAAGATGGAAAAGGAATTTTTAATAATATATAGCTGTGACTTTTATACTTTTCCTCTCCCATTGTTCATAGATTTTATTTTAACTTAAATCAATTTTTTTAAAATTAATTTTTACAATTTTCTTTAATCTAATCTTTTTTCTAGATTAATCTACTATTTTATCCCATTTATGCCAATGAGATAGTTTACATGGTTTTTAAATTAATTAAATTATCAATTTTATTGTCAGCCAGGAATCTTATTGGCATTCCAAAAGTTCTCTTTCACTAATTAATTATATCCTAATTTTTCATATTTACTTATTTTTAGACATTTTATTTTTTTAATTTCTTTTAGTTTATAAAAAGAAGAGAGTGAGTTTTAAATCTCTATTTTTTCTTCAAATTCATTTCCTAACCCCACTCTTAATAATTAGCTTTATTCTATTTTAAAAGAATAATATAATACAATCTTTTATTGTTTTACAAACTTATGTTTTAAAATCTACTTCTTAAATATATTACTTTTTTTAAACTATTCTTGTTTTTTCTTTCTTAATAAATTTGATCATTTATTTTTAAATTATAAAATATGAAAACAGATATATATATATGTGTGTGTGTGTTTTAGAACATATATCTCACTAGCATTACAATATGTATGAAAAGAATGTATGTATATACTTCAACAAAAATCAATAAATCAAAAACTAACTGTGATAAAACACAGTTGTTGAAGCTTTAAACATAAAATTAAAAATATAAAGCTGAGCACTTTCAGGGGACTTAAGCCTCCATAATCATAGCTCAATACAAAATAAATAAAAAATATAAACACTTATTCACAAGCAAAATGCATACCTCAAATAAAATGTAAACTAAATCTAAATAAATAAATAAAATATAATATAAATAAATATTATAATGTCTATAGTTTAGAAATATTAAAACAAGAATCCTCTCTATTAATAGCATTGGGATTACCAGCTATAAAACAAGCTTCTTTAATCTTATGCTTTACGCCATTCTACTCCATACACACTAATTTTGCCTCTACTGGTTGACATAAGTGTCCAGCCTTATTTTCATGTTCCACAAACACTGAATTACCCAAAGATTTAGTTTTAGTATGATGATATAAATATGTATGCTGTGAAACTCTATTTAAAATATTGGTTTTAGTTTCACCATAATAAATAGAACAACAATCTTTATGAGGACAAGAGACACTATAAACCACATGCTGTGTTAAATTAGATTCAATTTTAAATTTTGAATTGTTAATCAATCTATTCAAATTTGGAGGTGAATGAAAAATTACTTTAAAATCTGGAGATAACTTATTAATTAACTGTTTTGCAATAGAATGAATATATGGCAAAACTATATGAGGTTTTTTCATCTTGTCAGGTTTAAACTGCAAATTATGTAAAAATTTTATAACTCTATTATTGATAATTGAATGTTTATGTCCAAGTTTCACTAAGTCCTCAATAAAACAAATAAGATTTTCTTTCCTATGTGCCTCAAATTTACAAAGATGGTAGTTTCTATATAAAAACGAATTCAAAGATGCCAACTTGTAATTCAGTGTTTGTGGAACATGAAAATAAGGCTGGACACTTATGTCAACCAGTAGAGGCAAAATTAGTGTGTACGGAGAAGAATGACATAAAGCATAAGATTAAAGAAGCTTGTTTTATAGCTGGTAATCCCAATGCTATTAATAGATAGGATTCTTGTTTTAATATTTCTAAAATACGGACATTATAATATTTATTTATTTATATTGTATTTTATTTATTTATTTAGATTTAGTCTACATTTTATTTGAGGTATGCATTTTGCTTGCGAATAAGTGTTTATATTTTTTATTTATTTTGTATTGAGCTATGGTTATGGAAGCTTAAGTCCCCCAAAAGCGCTCAGCTTTATATTTTTAATTTTATGTTTAAAGCTTCAGCAACTGTGTTTTATCACAGTTAGTTTTTAATATATATGAATACTAATGGCACCTACATTTATACTTCTAAAAAAATTGTATTTAATTTTATTATATTATGGATAATTATTCCATATCAATTTGTTGGCCTTAAAGAAGTGCATCAAATATAGTGAACTTCTCATGAATTAATTTTGAAATTAATCTGTCATTTATTTGAAATGGTTACAATTTATTTATAAGTGTGTATTTTATTAGATGACATCAAGTTAATATCATCTTCCAAGGATAATATTGCAATATTTTTTCCTATTTCTTACATTTTTAGGATATTTTTTTTTTGTATTATATTTTTAAAATAGTAATCTGTACTTTTTGTAATAATATCTATGGGGCATTTAAACTATTATATATGTATGTATGTGCTTGTGTATACCTATGTGTTTCTATAATTAAATGATTTTTGATTATTTATGTCCATAAAATAAAATATGACCATCAATCTGCAGATGAGAATCATCTTATATCTGTTTTTATATATTAAAAAGCCTTGAAAAATATTTGTTATTAGTTTGAAAATGATTTTATTTTTTATTTACTATCTTGATATTAATGTAAATATTATTTTATATTTATTATCACTAAAATCTAATATTTGATTTTAAATACGATTCTGCTTATAATTTTTTTAAAAATATTAATATATTAAAAATAGTTCTACTTTTTGTGTATGTTTTAAATTTATATGCTATCTACTTTTAAAATTTTCAAAAAATTAAAAAGCATTATTGTGTAAAATCAAATAAAGTATATAAAATTACAGCACACTTCAAAGCACAAAATAAATAATTTCTGAAAATTACATAAATAAACTGTAATTGTTTTTGTATTTGAAAATGGAAATATTTTTAAGAACATATGAAAAATATAATTAGTGAATAATAAAAAAGAACTAGTCTTGCATTGGTGGTTGAGAGGTCAGCGCGACTGCCTTGCACTTGCAGGCATTTTCCTGGGTTGCGGGTTCGCGTCCCGGCCGATGCTATGACACTCAAAAAAAAGAAAAAGAACTGAAATGCAAGTGTAATTACACCTGTGAAATCAGCAATGGTTTTTATAAATATAAAGAAAGATTCCTGGGAAAATGCACTCAATTCATCAAACAGCAAGCATCTTTCATAAGATATGTTCATTTATTCTATGTTAGCTAATGATATTAATAAATCACTACAACATGTTTTTATAAGTTGGACTGTTGAATGACAATACTAATAATAAAATAAAAATAATCATCATATGAACATTTTGTCTAATAATCTTGTGATAGTTTACCATTCAGATGAGCATGTAGCTCTATTCAATTATCAAAACTAAAATTTTCTTTTCTCAGATAAAAAAATGTCCAACATTTTAACCCTGCATTAAAATTCAAAACTCCAGTTATCAGCAATTAAAGAAAATGATATATGCAAAATATAAAAAAGTTGATTTTCATTATTAAAATGATCCCTAAACAAACAGTAATAATAAAAAAACTAAAATGAATATGTAAATGAGGCATTTATTTATATAGTGCTATGTTTATAAATTGTAATAAACTAAAGATTAGCCTTTCAAGCTAACTTACATGTGCTTTTTACGAATGTTGATAATAATAAATGAATACTTTCATTTCCAGCACAAGATAAAGTCTTTGTGAACAAATAAATGAATCCACTTATTCATTCAACCCAAATGCTTATATATGGGCAAATCTTAAGAACTGGATATGAAAGCGTGAGAATAAATCAATCACTTTAAATTACTGTTTACTATGTCTGAATGAATGACATCAACATTGATAAAAAGTGCATGTACGTTAGCTTGAAAGGCTAATCTTTAGTTTATTAAAATGAATATGGTAAATAACCAATTATTTACTATTTTTGCTCAAGTATATATATGTCAAACCACACACAAACTTTTTCTTTATAACTTTTGATTTATTATAATATGAACTATTATAATAATATACTCCAATGTTTTGACTATATTATTTTATAGTCTTTATCAAGGAACAACTAAAAAATGCATAAAAAACAATAAATACAAATATTCCATAATAAACATCACATGATCACCATTTTTTATGCTTGCTTATAACTTACTAAAACAGGCAAAACTCACTATATGTATTGCCATCACACAGCAAGCTAGAGTAATCAATGAATGCCAGAAGGGTTGTGCATAAAATCCCCATCTAGTACCTACTCATCCAATATTCCCAGACTAGTTTAGTGAGTTTTGCCTGTTTTAATAACAGTTATAAGCAAGCATAAGAAATGGTGATCATGTGATGTGTGGTGGCTTAAAACCAATCCTGCCTAATAGGATAGTGGTGGCTATCGTTATTAAAGAATCAAAGACACCAAAATGTATGGGTTCTGAACTGAGTTCAAACCTATTTGACTATATAAGCTAATGAGCTTGGATTGAAAATATTGTGGTGTTTTTAAGACTCATAGTTTTGTAGTTAAATGGAGATAAAATGTGGCTGCTAGAGAGTTGTATTAGATCCTAAGATCTAGATCCAGTGCTCTCAGATCCAAGGCTCCTCACTGATAAAGGCCACAAGCCAGAAACTAGTCTGGGGATATTGGATGAGTAGGCAATAGATGGGGATTTTATGCACAAGCCTTCTAGGATCCATTGATTACTTTAGCTTGTTGTGAGTGGCAATACATATAGTGAATTTTGTCTGTTTTAATATTCCATAATACATATAACAAAATACAAATATCTCTTACCTGAAATCACTTCTAACAAACAATCTTAACTTTTCATTCAAGCCAAGATGCTTAAGACTGGCTTATATATATAAAAAGTTAAGAGAAGGGTGGTATCATCCTTTTCTTGTCAAAATCTCTGTCATGTGTCTAGGCCTGATCGCTCTTCAAGACCACTGTTTAACACCTGATTGGCTGTCTGAGAAACAACATTAAGCACATGTGAAAGACTGGCAACTTTCAATTTATTACTAATTTAATAACAACATGCAATTTATACAAATATTATTTACATTCGTTTCTTAAATACCTTTCTTAAAATAATTCTTCTAATTAATTAATTAAATCAACCTATTATCCTCTCTTTTTTCAATTAACATCCTATTCATTACAGGTTTCATTTTATTAATATAAATTCGTTTTTTTATAATTATCTCATAATACAATCTAATACATTCTACAGGCTCAATTTTAAAATCGTTATGTTTCAATTTACTCATATAACCATAAACAGCAGAATTTGTATCACTTAAATGTTGTTTTAATCTTGTTGCCAATGTATTCTTTGTAGTTCCAACATATGGCATTTCTTTATTATCTTTAAAACAATCTAAACATTTTATAATATAAACTGAATTCATAACTTCTAAATTATTACAATCATTATCATTATTAATTAACAAATTTAAACATTTTGTCTTTCTATAAACAGGACTAATAATAACATATTTTTTATTAATCATTTTAAATAATTTCTTAATTTTTAACAAACAAACCTTTTGAAATATTGAAGCCAACATAAATTACCTTACTACTATTAAGTTTCAATAATATATTTTATTGTCAACAAATGTTACATGGTGTTTATATACTTATACCCTGGTTACAGTGGCATGATGAATTTTACTGATTTGGATTGCCTAAGATTTTCATTGCTATTTACATAAGTATAGAAATGATGAATAAGCACTTCATCAGTTAACCTATTCAATTACAATATTTTAGAAACCCTGGATGTGCATGATAGATTTTTCACATTGTAAAATATTTTTATTGCTATCATTGTTTAATTTTTACTGTTATTTGTTTCTGATTCTGTTGTTAGAGTCCCTCCTTCAATCTCTCATTACTATTCTGTTATTGTCTTTATTCATTGGTCAAACATTTTATTCATTTGTTCAGCTGAGTGAGTATCCACATTTCATATTGTACTTTTAGTTTCTTGTTTCTTGTTGGTTTTGTTTGAATAGGCTGTGCTTATATAATGGCTAGTTGTTGTATGCTCTAGTCACCAGGTCGTCACATAGACATCTGGATATGCAATCTTTGCATCTCTGCTTCTTATTTGTTTAGTTTGTTGTAAAATGTTGCTGGATGCTGTCTGATGTTATTTTTCAGGTTGAATATACATTGTGTGCACCAAAATGCATAAAGTCCAAAGATTGCTGTTCATGCTGTAGGGTTTGTCTGCTTGTGTATAAAATCTATTAACTGCTGTATAGTTTGTCTTGTTCTATATTGATTTAGCACATTAATTCATGTAGTATTTAGTACTGCACAATTGTAAACTACGTGTTATGTTTCTTTAGCAGCATAGGGTAGGTTTCAGAATGGGTCTATTAACCTATAAAGACAATGGTATCATAAGAAATAGGATGTTAGTAGTGCAAATAGGTTTAGCTTGATCAAGAAATCGAAGAACTTATTATTATCCTTATTCTTATTTAATCTTATCCTATTATTTCATTTTTTCAATATTTTTATTACAAAACAAATTATTAATAATCTCTCTAGGATAATCGCTTATAAAACATTCATATTTTATCATATTATTTTCACTTTTTAATAAATCTTTATTTGAATACAATTTAATTGCACTTTGAATTCTATTATTAATAACATTTATTTTACTATGATTATCAATATTTAAAAACCAATTATTTAACATACCCAAAAATGTTTTTTTTATATATAAACAGAAGTTTCTATTAATATCCTATTACTATTACTTTTTTTTTTTAATTCTAACATCCATATACTCAATAATATTAACGTTTTTTCCCCATAGTAAATTTAAATTTATCCTCTTCACTATTAATATATTTCAAAAAATTATCTGCTTTTCTCTTATTTCCATTAAACACCAAAAAATAATGATCTACATACCATAAATAAAAAATGGCCTATTATTATTACAAACAAAATATTCTTTTTTAAAATTATACATATACACAGTATTTGTCTGAAAGTTTGTAATGATGGTATATTATAAAATGTGATGTGTTGGACTGTTTCCATCATTTATGAGTGAATGTTGAATGTATAGAAGATTTTAAACTTTATTTAAACTTTCCAAATACAAACAACTTGTTAGTAATAACATACAAATAGACAATACAGGTTAGTAATTACACAATGTTTTGAGTAGTATTATTCTCCACTCTTCTTCAGGTGTTGCTGGCCTACATGCACATGCCAATATTCACTTAGAAGTTGAACTGGCACCTTTAGATTCTTGAATATTGAATTTAAGGCAAACGCTCTACCAACTAAGCTATTCTGTCAAAGGCAGCATATAATAGAAATTTGATATATTTATATATGAGGTTTGGTTCAAATTCTCCCAAGTCCTCCAATTTTTTTTAATAAAGTTTAAAATTTTCTATACATTCAACATTCATTCATAGATGATAAAAATAGTCCAACATATCACATCTTATACATATATACCTCTGCTGAAATCCACTCAAACTATTTCCCCTCTTCTTGTCTATAAAAACTACTTCCATATTTATAAACAAGTTTCTTACAATAATTGAAAACTCTCCATTTTTAATTTAATTTCCATATCTCTTATATATAATTCCATAACCTTATTGACAGCAACTTCCCAATTAATATTAGTATACATAGTAACAATATCTAATTTTACAAAATACATATTCTTATAATCTTTATTTTTTCAAAAATTCATTCAATTTATTAGCAAACTGTCTAGAATTATTAACACTGTTTTCATTATATAAAGTAATATATCTTTTACAAATCTTTCCAAAAACACTTTTCAAATATTTTCATAAGATTGAAGCTTGTATGTTAAGGTTTGAAGACTTGCTATCTTAATATAAATTGAGTAATGATTGTTTATAGGTGTGAGAGGTGGTGATCTGGACCAACTGATGAGAGCTGTTGCTGGATGAAATACAATATTGGAGATCATTTATTTTTTTATTTGTATGTTGTCATATGTATCAGTTGTATAAGATGGATTGGATAGCTGTGGGAGTTTGATAGTCTGAGTTCAAGTTCTATATATATATATATATATATATATATTGTACCAGTCGAAAAACCCACCACCTAAACTGCAAGTCGGATTCAAACTCAGGCGGTTCAAACTGAATTCAAACCTAACTCACCAGCTCAGATTAGTAGAAATCTAAATTGACGGCACAGTGCTATGCGCCAAGAAATTAGCTCAACAGTTGGTGAGGACTAGAGACCCCTGAACTGACACTAATATCGGATAATTAATTAACTTAAGATACTTTTAAGTCGAATCATATGTATATGTTTGGATTGCCAACACAGACAGCGAGCATTAACATTAAAATAATTATGAATAAAAAGACTTAAGAAACCAAGTGTGTTTAGAAAATATTTAATAATAATAGTCTGTTCTGTTTGAATTTTAAATAATGATTATATTAATTAATTCTAGCCTTTAAACAAAGTTTATAATTATAATAAAAGTGGCGGTTCTTATTATATGCCAATGAATATTACGCAATATTTGAAATTCTGAAAGTCTATGTCTATGCCCCCAACAAGAAATAAAAGGCAGATAAAGGTATTCATTAGTAATGAAATTATTACTCTAATTTTATACGAAAGAATGTGATATTTATTTTCACATTTGCAAATCCATTCATGAAGAGCAAAATATGTATTCAGGGCATAACTTTAATCTTTATTTGAAAACTTATTTACTTCGAGATAACTGAGAATTTGTTCGACTTTAATTGAAATCACTTCATCATGAATTACAAGCATCAGAGTGGGCTTTACTGGAACTGAGAGGTAACGGTGCTGATGAATTAGGAGCTATAAAATGAAAGATAATCGCTGGTTGGTAGTTTAAGTCTCATGGCAGCTTGTCTTTCACAAGTCTTACTGCTCTTTTGAGATGTGGAACATGAGGGAAACCAGGCCGACTCATAACTACGAACCCTTGGTGTTCCAATTATAACATGAACAGGGGAGGAAGTGCTTTCTTCCTCGATTATTTGAAATAATGGAAATATTACTACCATAAGCATAACAGAGCAGAAGATTGCCCTACGTCAGCAACATTTGAAGATGATGACTTAATAGTCACCGTTGAAAAATAAAACCCAATTATAGAATGCTCTACATGATGACTTGATCAAATGAATTAAAATCAAACGAGCTTTTAACTAACATTATTTTAAAGCATTTATCAAATTATATTAGTTATGCCCTAATCATCGTGCCCCTCCTGAATCTTACTAGCAAGTAACTGAAATTTGAATTAGAATATATTTGATTCCTTTATCGGCCCTTTTGCAAAAGTAAAAACATGTTTTAACATTATATGTGAATCAATAACTATTGGTGAACATGAGAAAATAGCTGGGGCATAGATGAAAAATGGAGCTAATGATTTCTTATTAGCCAATTATAAAAGGAACAAACATTTAATAATTTATTCCGACTCGATGATTGATAGAACTGTATAAATCTAGTTCTAATGGGCAAGAATTAACTATCAGAATTAAGATTATATTTTGCAGAAGGCAAATAGAACAAAGGACCTCATTGAGTCGAAGAATTATTGGCATATAATTAAAAATAACAATATTAATAAATTACTTAATAAATATATATAATAAAATAAATGAACCGCCATCGTAAGAAAGGAGAAAGTTAAATTTAAAGACTAGAGATTGAGAGAATTTATATATTTTAGAATAGCATAAATAAAAGGTGTTACACAGATTTTTACATTTATAAATGAGAAGAGCTCTTAAAGGGAGTGTAAAGTAAAGTTCGGAAACTGGCCAGATAGTTTAAGGTTCATTATGGAAATATATTACTTATTCCTTCTGGGGCTGGTTTACTTAGTTGACACATCCAGGTTAGTAAAACATAGGCACCAATTGGTTGATTACTTGAACAGTATTTTAATGAATTTTCATGATTTTAGCAGCATGATTGGTCCGGAAAAGATTCAGCAGCACCATTGAAGATTGTTAGGGGACTTCAGGAACAATAGCCAGATTCCTGATGTTTAGCCCCTTACCATGTTAGGAACACTTTTTGAATTCATGATTTTGAACAGCACATAATTTACTGGCACTTTTCTGCAACAAAGATGGCTTTTTTTCTCTCCAAACTTTTCAGAGCTATATATATATATCTGCCCTCTGATGCCTTCAGGCTAGTGCTTCTTTCATTATCAATGTTTTTAGATTTACTGGTTGTTTTTAGATACATTCCTTCGATAAGGCTTTCAAACTCATTAACTTGGATTCATTTTCTAATTAGAAAATGAATTCTTAAAATCAGAAAATGATTTTAATTAGGAAATCCTTATCTTTTTTTCTAATTAATAAAACTTTAACTATTGTTTTTGGAAAGGGAAAATCTGAAAGCTTATCGAAAGAATGTAGCTTTTAATCATTAAACTTTAACAAATTATTTAAAAATAAAATCAAACATTCCCGACACAATGAAACTTTTAAACAATTATATATATTTAAATATTTACAAATATATACGCACAATCCATGCAGTTATAATATATAAATTCATGAATAATTCTATCATGAATTTATTAATAGAATTGATCAATTTAAATCTGAAACTAATTAATTTTAATACGCATTTGAAATAAGTTATTCTTTATGGTAATTAGCATGGATTGAACATATAAAGCCCCATTGCTTCGGAAATTCAAGGTTAGTACTAGGGTTTGAAGTGGGCTTATGGCTAGATGTCATGAAGCTAGGGTTGAACTCAGATCCGACTGCTTCATTATATATATATATATATCAAATAATGTAAGTATAATGAAACAATCCACTAGAATAAAACTGCAAAATTTTTAAAAAATGCCTGTTGTAAGATTTAATACATTTGACGTATATAGTGAAATTAAATTCTTCAAGATGAAAATTAAGGAGGCATGGTATATAGCAAGAGATATAAATGCAATAAACAGAAAGGATACATGCTTTTCTATTTCAAAGAGATGGACAATATAAATGAGCTTGCATAGATTTGCAAAATTATTATGGTTGAAGGTTATGAATATGGAGATGAAAGCTCTGAAAGCTCTTAGCCTTAAGAATTAATTATTGCAACTTTTTTTTTTAAGAATTTAATTTCACTATATACGTCAAGCATATTAAATCTTACAATGGTTGTTAATGGTGAAGACAAATCTGAAAAAATGCCTATATAAAATTGAAGACTAATATCCTTTGCTATAGCCAGCTTCGGCGTATTCTGCCATCTTAAGTAGCAATACATTAATATTTAAATATTATTAAACTCTCACACCAGTAACGCTCCCACGTGAATTACCTACTTTCCATAAATTGGGAATATTAACACAATTACTCTGTTTATTAAATAAATTATCCGTACTATTTATAAAATATGACTCCTTAATTTTTCTTTTCTTTAAATCATTTTCCATATGCAAAAAAATAGTACGGATAATTTATTGAATAAACAGAGTAATTGTGTTAATATTCCCAATTTATGGAAAGTAGGTAATTCACTTGGGAGCGTTACTGGTGTGAGAGTTTAATAATATTTAAATATTAACATATTGCTACTTAACATGATGGAATATGCTGAAGCTGGCTATAGCAAAGGATATTAGTCTTCAATTTTATATAGGCATTTAAAAAAAATTTTGTAGTTTTATTATTCTAGTAGATTGTTATATATATAATAGTGAAAACGTGCAGCTCAGCAAAGTTAATATTTCCAAGAATAAGAGAATGACAGTCTAATTCATATGTGTATGCAACATATATAAAATAATATATAAATATTATGCCCAACAATACTAAGTAAAAACATCATTACTTGCTGTTCCCAAGTAATCTTTCCCTGGCTGCAGCACTTGACGTTACCAGTCCATTTTTCTCTTATATTCCTGTTAGAGAGATATAAGAGACTCTAAATTAGAACTATATCTTCTATTAATGACAAATAATATATGCTGAGATAAATGTATAATACAATTTTATTAACATTATAGAAGAAACAAAGATATCTTCTTTACGTGTATAAAATGATGTATAATTCATAACATTTGTGACTGTTAGATGCAAAATATTATGTGAAAGTTGAACACAGGGTAATTACTGACAATATTTTATGTACTCTTATGATCAGTATTATTTCAATAGCATCAGGTTATGAACTGAACCTATATTTTATTCTTCATTAGTCAATGGATAAATGTTGCTGTTGATATGGTCAAGATTTAAATATAAGGTCTTGCATTTATACCAACGTTGATTCTGAACTGCCATCTTAATTATATAATAATTAATTTCCTAAATTATCATGACTAATTATTATCAATATCATCTCTAATCACTTTATCAAATCATTATTAACTTTACATTTTGTGATACAGTATGTGTGAGACATGAACATTAAATCATTTATGTGCTCTCATGCATTCCAATTATTCCTGGATAGTTAATATGGCTCTACCTAAGATTACATACATATACATGAATAATTTAACTGCAAAGTATAGCCAAATCAGTTTTCATTTTGGAGCATTTTAATTCGCCTGTTCTCATGCTACTTTTGGATTGATTTATTTTGCAAACAGAACTTCTTTGTTCACAGAGCATTTGATTTCTATTTCTAAATTTTGTTAATTAGTAAGATTTATCGATGATCAAAATTTTAAGCTATATAACAGAAATATTTCTTTGTATGAATTTTTTGTCTAGAATCTTTGATTCACATTATAGTGAATAGATGACACTTTTTCCTTTAAATTGGCAAGACAAGTATTTCTCAGTCATGATAAGACAATGTATAGCTTTTTAGTAATATGTGGATGAAAAGATTTTCATGCTGGACTTATTGTACACATTTACAGAAGAATTAACCAATTAAGATAAATATTTTTATCCCACTATTCTTTACATTGTCACTACTGGTTTTTCTTGCAGAGTTTCAGAGACTTAAGACAAAAGACCTTCAGAAGATTCTCTAATTAAAAACTTTAGAGAAAAGTAATAAAACTCTTCCTGGTAATAAAATTTAATTAAATTTATCTTATCTTTACTAAAATTTATTAATTCCCCTTCCCCCAAAGAAATATTTTTCTGGACCCCTGTTATTTACTTATAGCTTCAAGACCAAGCTTGGATATTCTGCTACACAAAATTAAAAGTCCAATTTATTCAAACCACTTTTAACACTTTTTAGCAAAAACCTTTTATTGTACATATATACAAAGACCTTACATTTCAACAGTCCTGCAATCTTCTTCAGAGCTATGATATAATGAACAAAATAAAACACATAATTATATAAATAATACTATAAAAAATATAAATAAATAAAAAACTAAAAACAACATAACATATATAACAATGCATAATAAAACTGAAATAAATATAATCAAACCCAAATAAAATAATAAAGACGTCGTTTGGCTAAATTGTATTTATATAAGATATTACAACAAAATAAAGGAAAGGGTGATTTTGGAAAAAATTATGAAAAATTAAAAGTCTTTAATTCAAAATGAAAATAAAAGTAAATATTCTTATTTATTAAAACTTCATTCAAATCAGCTTCGTTATTTTAATTTAATTTTAGTAAACTACAATTTCTATTTTAATTATTAGATAGTCCATACAGCTATGTTCGTTTTAAAGAACTTAAAAGTTTACAATTTCATATTAAAACTTATAATAATGATTACTATTAGACATTTTCAAACTGTGACGTTGTTTTTATGTACTAAAGATTATCTTCTAAAGCGAATATAGTAAACTCATGAGGAGAAGATATCATTAAATGTCAATTTTTCTTTTTGAGTTTCTTCAATTACTGTGTAGAACTAATCATAATCAATTGATAAAAAGACATGCTGACAAAAAAAAGTAACAATTAAAACTGATTACAACAGTGAAAACATCAGTTGTAAAAATAAAAAGGATAATAATATTGCCATCCATCATATGTGTACATATTTTGAGCCCTGGGAAATTTAAATGAGTATTTCCTTCCTAAATATAATCCAATTTAAGCCAAGAAAATCAATCCATTACTGAAAATAAATGTAACTCCATAAGAAATAATACATAAAACAATTTTATTAAAACAACTATTAAATTTAAACGATTTAAGCATCTGAACTTTTATCTTTTTTAAAACGAAGACTGGTGTCCGAACTAATCCTTAAGTACAATTTATCCAAATTTCAAACACTTTTTAGCAAACTTTATTTGTACATAAACCTACGTTTCGACTGACATAGTTTGCTAAAAAGTGTTTGAAGTTTGGATAAATTGTATTTATATGATATTACGGCAAACATAAAGAAAAGTGTGATTTTGGTAATATTTAATCCTTAAGTACTAATTGTTATTCCCTATGACTCATTATATATATATTTAATGCTTGAAATCATGTGAACTAACTATTGTGAATACAATTAATGAATTTACTTAACTATTTAAATATATTTAAATGTATTTTTGTGGCTTCACTCAAGTACATGCAATAGGCATGGTTCTAATCAAATATATCACTGCAAATGAAACAAATATATAAAGACATATATTTAGCTTCAATACATATATATCGTAACGAGAGAGAACGCTTTTTTTTTTCTAAAATTTGCTAAAATAAAATTTTGTTTCAATAAATTTTAAAATTAATAAAAAAATATTTTATTTTGAGATCGTTCTCATATTGATTTTTAAAATCAAATCTCAAATTTATCTTAAATGTTTTTAATAAATTTCTTTCAGATTTTGATCGCTTTTTCTAAAATTAGCAATAAATTTTTGTATTAAATTGTTTAGGCAATTTGTGTTATGCTTACCATTACAAGAATCTTAATAATATTAAAAATGAACTAATTTATTATGTTTTAGTTTGTTTAGTTCGTCACTAATTGGGTTCATAAATAATATACTATATCATAAGTATATGACATATTTGTGAAGCAAGAAAAAGCTTATAATTATTAATGCATTTTATTTTCCATTAATAATTTAACATTGTTTAACAATGCCCCAATCATTTCAAATTTTTTATTATAAAGCAAACGTGGAATGGGAGGGGGGACTTGAAAAGCCAATACCAGTACTTTTTTTCAATTAGATGGATGTTTGAAGAGTTGGAGTGTGGAGTGGATTGAAGCCTGTCCATTAAAGTATGAAGATTGCCTATCTTAATATATATCTGAGCACTTATTGCATATATGTATAGAGATGATAATCTGGACCAACTGATGATTGCTGGTTTAGCATAAAATATGTATATTGGTGATTATTTATATTTTCGACATATATGCCTTCAAGTGTATCAGTGATATGAGATAGAGTGGTGAACGGTGGTCATGTGAAAGTCTGTGCTCATATATCCTATATATTACATATATTGATAGGTATATAATAAGCCTGTATTTCAGTTATTACATAGAAGAGATGTCTTCCCATCCCTTGCATATGTATTAAATGGATTATGTCCTGTACACGAGGGGTCAGATTGACTTTAGGCCAATATGAGTATGACAAGAATCTTGGCCTCAGGGTGGTCCTTTAGTATTCCATCATCAGATTTTCAATTGGATGAAGAGTTGGAGTGTGGATTGGATTGAAGCCTCTCCATTAAAATATAAAGATTGGCTATCTTAATATATATCTGAGCACTTATTGCATATATGTGTAGAGATGATAATCTGGACCAACTGATGATTGCTGGTTTAGCATGAAATATGTATATTGGTGATTATTTATCTTTTCAACATATATGTGTTCAAGTGTATCAGTGATATGAGATAGAGTGGTGAGTGGTAGGTCATGTGAAAGTCTGTGCTTATATACTCTATATATTAAAGTTTCTTTATAAATTTAATATGTTTTTCTTTTTTTTCTCTTGAAAATATTGTGTACTCATAAATAACCTTAATTTTTGTATACAAACTAAATATGCATGTTACTAAATTGATAATAATATAATTATTCCTCAACAACGCTTAAAGCAAAAAGCTAATCACTTACTAACTTTGATATCAAACTAAAATATTAATCCAGTTACCTCCACCAAGACATTTGATTCGTTTACAACATTGCTTTAGCGAGATGCAGTACTCTTTGGCTTTATTCTGATGTAATGTGTAAAGATATTTCTATATAAATACTAAATATGAGATTAATTTGATTTTAAAAAAGAAGTAATCACAATACACAAACTTTTTTTTCATATGTCAAAGCATTGACCGGGAAGTGAACCCGGGTCCAGCTGCTTGGAAGGCAGCTGTGCTAACCGCTAGGCCACCTACGCTTGACCGGGAAATGAACCTGGGCCCAGCTGCTTCGAAGGCAGTTATGCTAACTGCTAGGTCACTAATGCTTGACAATACACAAACTTTTTAAATATTAAGTATTTAAATGTTGCAATAAATTATCTTAAAGCAAAGATGAAAACCAATTGCAAATTAACACCTTTAACATTATTAATATTAATTTCATAATCTACTATATGAAGATGTTCAACACTCTTTTCATTTATTTTTTTGGATTGCTCATATCAAATCTTTAAAAAAGTGTGATCCTTCTATATACTTACTTTTCACAATATATCATTTAGCTCTCCTATAACTGTTCTGACTTATTAGCAGTCTTTCTCCAGTCTTTTAAATAATTTCCTTTCAAGTTTAGGCAGTTAAAGCTGTAATAGGAAAAGTAAATAAAGCATTATGAAAAGCGCCAACTTTGACATAGCACTCAAGCGTTGGTGGCCTAGTGGTTAGCATAGCTGCCTTCCAAGCAGCTGGCCCGGGTTCGCTTCCGGGTCAATGCTTTCCACATATGAAAAAAATTTATCTCTATCAGGATAATCATCTCATGGTTTATCCCACTATTCTTTAGCTGGTTGTTGAGCGACTGATTATATTCCAAATAAATACAGAACTTAAAACTGATTAAGCTTTAAAGATAAGTTCTAAATTAGAAATAAAATAATAAACAAAACTATACTTTATTATCATTAACAATACTAGCTCAGTATTAGTAATACGTCATTAGCTACCATTAAATATTAACAGCAGTATATTTAACTAAATGATTGATTAGTTTTTATATTCAAATGAATAATTCCTGGACTAGTATATAGAAAATTATTGCTAAGATAATTATAAGTTTCTCCATAAACTTTGGATTCGAATCACCTGAAGTTGGATTTAAAAGTGGTTCTAACTCAAAGATTCATATCCAAATATTGTGAGAAGTTATAAAAAGGATTAAAAATGAAATTCATTGAAATAATTAAAGATTGGGTAAAACTGACTTATAGCGGCGTGAACACGTCGCCCTCTATTTTTAAAAAAATTAACTACTTCCCCCCCCCTAATAACTATATCCAAATTTAATAAGTGTATGTAACTATATCTAAGTCTAAATGTCAATAAAAAAAAACTTACATTTACATGCATATTTTTCACTTATAGCGGTCTTTGCTGTATATATAACTGTAAATAAATTAAGTATATTGATTATAAATGTTTTTACATCTACAGAAGAATAAATAACAAAAAAATGAACTTACATTTAGGATCCATGTGTCATACTACATCATTCCCACTATGTAATTGCAAAGTATATCTAACTATAAATGTATTTTTTACATGAAGATTAATAAATAAAATGAATGTAAGAAAACTTACTGCGTGGAATTTTGTCTTTATAAAAAATGGCATATAGAGTGGCTATCACAACAATAGTGCCTCCAAATGCGATTATGGATGTTTCAAATGAAGTATGGTCAATTCCACAGTTTGCAATTGTTCTATCAGACGACGAGTATTCCATGTTTCTGCCAGAACATCTGAAACATCCATAATCTCATTTGGAAGCACTATTCTTGTGATAGACACTCTAGATGCCATTTTTTATAAAGACAAAATTCCATGTGGTAAAGCAAAAGTAGTTCATAATTTTTACAGCAGGGGCTTTTTGGGTGAGACTAAATAGAGCCTAAAAAAGTAAGTTTTCTTACATCCATTTTATTTATTAATCTTCATGTAAAAAATACATTTATAGTTAGATATACTTTGCAATTACATAGTGAGAATGACGTAGTTCGACACATGGATCCTAAATGTAAGTTCATTTTTTTGTTATTTATTCTTCTGTAGATGTAAAAACATTTATAGTCAATATACTTAATTTATTTACAGTTATATATACAGCAAAGATCGCTATAAGTGAAAAATACGCATGTAAATGTAAGTTTTTTTTTCTTTTTTATTATTATTGACATTTAGACTTAGATATAGTTACATACACTTATCAAATTTGGATATAGTTATTAGGGGGGGAAGTAGTTAATTTTTTTAAAAATAGAGGGCGAAGTGTTCACACCGCTATAAGTCAGTTTTACCAAAGATTGAAATAGAACTAGGCTGGATATATTTCTAGAAGAGATGGTAGCAAAAGGACAGTTGATGCTTTAACTTAGATCCCAGTAGATTTAAAAAACCTAGAAAGAGATCACATGTGAGATGAATGGATGAAATAAGAAAGTGTACTGATATGTTGTGGAAAAAAGATGCTAAAGATCAGAGCAGTAGAATTAAACTTGGAGAGCTCTTTATGCTGCAGTGGATTGATAGTGATTGAAAATGATATTAAAAATCAAATTTCAAATTTATCTTAAATATGCTAATAATTTAAGACTTTGATTACTTTTTCTAAAATTAGCAATGGTTTTTGTATTACATTATTTGGGTAATTTATGTTATGCTTATCATTACAAAAATGTTAATAATATAATATTAGTAGTTGTGGTTTTACTACTAGCTAAAAAATAATGGTATAATCTTTGAAAAAAAAAATCCTAGAATATCAAATTAAGTATGATTTTAGCTTATCATCAAAGTTAGTGATTAGACTGCCTAATTTATTCAAACATTATCTAGTTTATTAAATATAACCAAGTGAAGATTTAAAATGTATATTTAATTTTCTTTTGTTTGTAACCTTTAGTTTGGATATAATTTACAATAAAATTAGTTTTTATCATAAATATTATTTAAAATATTTTTTTAAAAACTTTTAAAAACATAAAAAAAATTTAATTGTTATATTAATATCATATTGAGAAATAAAATAAAATCTGGAGTCTTTACTAACATGAAATAAAAAAAAATGTTCTCATGATACAGGTTCTTTAATCCTTAAAAAATATTAGTAATTATAAAAATAAAATATATTTTATTTGTATTAATAAAATATTTACATAAATAAAAACATATTTGAAATGAAAAAAGTTTCAAAGTAAACAAAAACTTACCTTTTACCTTGACATTATGAAAAAAGTTATTGAATTTAGAACAGTTCTTTTCCCTGATTATATTATCAACTAGGTACAAAAATAAAAACTAAATTATATATTTATTATTAAAAATACACCATTAAGTGGCATAAAACTATATCAAACAATTGACTAATATTAAGTAACTAAAAATTAATATAGTTTAACCTTTGAATTGGTAAAGATCCCTATTGGCCTAGTGAATTAAAATTCTAAACTTTTGATTGGTCAATTACAGAATCAGCAATAAAAATATATTCATCTGTTAATATTATATTCATTTTAGTTTCATTTGTAAAAATCAAATTAATAATTTGTTAGATTATGAAAGTGAATAAAAGTTTTTTCAAAAATAAATTTCTATTTATAATTATAAAAGTAATCTATAGCAGAAAACTTAAAACAACATTCCATAACCTACTGGAAAATGCAGTATACTTATTGATTTCTTTCTCAATTTATGTCCATGTAAAAGTAAAGAATTTTTACTAAAATCTTAACTATTCTTCTAAAATAATCATATTTTCAGCATATTTTATCAAAATAATTTATATGTAAAAAATATGAAAAAAGTCTAATATATACATTTTCATTTTGAAAATCAAAACAAAGAACTTAGACCTGTCAAAATCATTGACAAGCACACCTTTTATTGAAAATGAGAAGCAATCAATCAGGGTCTTGGAAAGTCTGCCTTCACCCATTGTTATAGCTTTAAATTTAAATATTATTGATTTTTTACTTGTAAAATAATTCTAGAGAGGGCAGTGTCTTACAGTATGTTTTTAGCTTTAAAATGACCATAAATTTGCTATGCTAATGTAAAAATTGCCAGTAGCCATGAATGAAATCTGCCATGTGATACACCAGTAAGGTTAATATATAGATATCTTATTTTTTTATGAAAATACATTTAATTGGTTAGTCTTTTTTCAAAAGAATATATAAAATTTTAAATTGTATAAAAATATTATTTTAAGTTTTTCAGATATCATCTATGAAATAATAATTTAAATAAATGCTTTGGGTAAATGTGGTATTCCACTTTTCCTTACAATGTATGATGAGGAAATGTTGAATACAATGTAGATGATAACAATGACTAACTAAATTTGTGTTTAAATTCATATTTTTATATCAATAATCTTGTTGATAATCAAATTATTTTTATATGTAATATCAGAAAGTATGAAAAAAGAAATAGTATGTAACCATATTTGAAGTGAAGACATTTGAAATCATTATATTTAAGTATTTTGCAAAGTTTCACAACAATTGCTATATTGACAAAAATGAGACCACTTTTGTTAAATTTTTGTTGGAAGAATAAAATTTAATTTAACATAAATGTTAAAACTGTTGATTAAGTTTGACTTAAATTCATATTTCTAAGGCAGAATCACTAATACTCATTATTGATAACCTTGTAGATGATCAAATTCTTCATCATTATAAAATATCGGCAACTTTGCAATCTGAAATATCATGGCACCACATTTGGAGCAAAACTATTTCAATTCTTCATTTATAAATATTGTAATATCTACATACAATTGAATTTCATTTTGCAATTTACACTGATTTTTTTAATTTTTATATAATAATTTAAGCCAAAGCAATAGTGAAATTTATTTTTCTCAGCAGAACAAGTAATGATTACTACTGTAAGACATTACACATTATTTAAATATGGAGACTTGAAATCTCATTGCTCTAAATATGATTGCATAATATATCATACTGATAAATTATATATATATATATATATGTGTGTGTGTGTGCATGTGTGTGTGTTATATAATGAACATTAGTAGTTCTTAACAAGCTTTTTTGAATATTCCTATTCTCAGTCTGGTTTCTAACTGTGGCTGTCATCAGTGAGGTGCTAGGATATTCAGATATTAGATCTAAAAATATCAGCTCAAGTCCAGCATTTATCTAATAGTTAACTATTAAGTAGAAAATCTGAAATTTTCAAACATCTATATGTCTTCAAATCCAGCTATCTAATTTAAACAGCCATATGGGACTAAACTAAAGTTCAGGTACACCATATGTTATTAGCTTTAAAAATATGGCATTGCCAAAGCCTCAAGAATAAAACTATAATTGCAGGGAAATCAAGTCATACATCACGTGACTTAATTTAATAAGTTTGTACTACAAATGTTATATAATGAGCGTTAGTAGCTCTTAACAAGCTTTTCCAAATATTCCTATCCTCAGACTGGTTTTTAACTGTGACTGTTATCAAACAAAAATAAATCAAAAATATTAACTAAAGCAACTATATAATAAATAGAATAATGAAAAACACTTATTTAATATTGTTTAATATTTTAACAACCCTGGCTTTCATCAATAACTGCAGCTATATAAATAGATTATCATATTTATGAAACATTGATAAAAATCATTAATGACACTATATTAGAATTTTTATATATATTCTAAAAATTATAAAGCAATTTTAATGTTTTAGAGCAGATTAATATTTATTCATTTCATTTTAAAACTAATTTCAGTCAAAAAAAAATGTCTAAAGTAAGTGTGCTTCTGAAAATTATTCAATCTCAAAATCATTCTTTGTTCTTATTATGAACTCATTTTCTCAATATTTTCAGTTTCAAATATAATTTTTTAGATTTTTTTTCCATTTGTAAATGTATATTCTAATAAATCAAGTCCAATCTATTTAAGTCTGATATAGAATAAAGTTTTACTACTAAAATCAAAAAATTACAAAAAATGTCACTATGGAGAACAATGGACCTGTCATGAATGTAGATAGATTTGAGGTAAGAATATAGGCGGGCCATATTTTCAAAATACCAGTTTCATATTTCAATGAGTATAATGAAGACCTATTCACCATCTAAGAGAAATTGATAGATTTCCAGCAATATGAAACTAAGAAAATTTCATTCATTAATTCTATTATCATTGTACAAGTTATTATTTTTGACTTAAAGAATCCTGCAGAATTAAACCTTTCTACTAATTTTAAATTTAATATGTATAATCATTCCAACATAGTGAAAAAAAAACTATATTTTCCATCTCACACTTTAAAAAATGTTAAAATATTTCCCTTTTCTAAGTCTAAAAAGAACAGAAAAATCTTACATTCCTGGATTTTATTTAAAAATTGTCAAATTCAATTATTTTTAAATCATTATTAAAATCCTTCTTATTTTTTAAAAAAGGAGTTTTGCAGTTTTTTTTATTAATCCCAATTATGCAAATTCAAAAGCCGCTTGCAGCAAAAAAAGAAAAAGACTTCAAATGAAGTGGAATTTTAAAAAGAAATATTTTGATTATCACAATTTTAAGTGTAATATATATATATATGATTTAATTGCATTTTATTAATTATGTAAATATTATATTTTTTTCAAATAAATTCTAATTTTATATGTAAACTTTTAGTGACATAAGTTAGAAAAATATTTTTGTGAAATTAAAAAAAAATTACTCAAGTAAATGTTTAATCTTGAAATTGTTCGACATCAATTTACTACGTCGATTTTTCATATGTTCAGGAAAAGTATTTATTACATTAAGGAAATTAATAGCGTTTGTTTACGCGAAATATATACATATGTATGCATGTGTGTGTTTAATGTTTATGTTAATAAATAATTTTAATACAAGATATATATATGAGGTTTAAAAATTAACTATCAATTAATCAATTATTTTTAAATAATTCCAGTTTCCTATATATGATTTCATATACTATTAATATTAATACCATCTATATTCTTTTATTATTTTTTACAATGCATGTTTACAACCCACTATTGACAGTTTCGATTATCCCAGTAATCTTTTTCAGAACTTCTACTTATAGATTTGGAAATATAAATAAAAGTTCTGAAGAAGATTGCTGGAGCAATCGAAACTATCAATAATGGGTTATGAGAAAGCATTGTAGAAAGTAATAAAGAACATAGATGATATTACTATTATATAGATTTGACAATGCAATAAGAAAGATAAAGTTATATAATACTTCATAAAGAAAATTTCATATACTGAGAAAGTTTAACTATAAGTTATGCATGACAAAACAGATATGTTGATTATGATAAAGTTAAAAAAAATGTTCAATCAATTTTGATTAAAAGAATATATTGTTTTCACTATGTCTATATGTAGAGTTTAATGGAACATTTTAGCTTTCTGCCAATGATTTAAAATAATTAGAAGGGATTTGAAGTCAGACTTTTGAGATTCCTTCAGCTATCCACTCCATCTTATACAACCAATATCAATAACCACATACATCCAAAAAAGATAAATGATCTCCAATATACATATATTGTGCTGAAACAGCACTGTGTAGCGGATGATGATCTGGACTAACTGATGAGTGCAGGTTCAGTGCAAAAATGTATATTGGAGATTGTTTATCCTTTTCACGTCTATGTGGTCATGTGTATCAGTTGTATAAAATGGAGTGAATAGCTGAAGGTAGTTTGAAAGTCTCAATTCAAATCCCTTTTAATTACATTAAGTTCAGTATAGACAATATACTTGTATTTAAATATTGATGATTTAAAGTTAAACCACAAAAAATTATTATTTATTATTCTTATCCATATTAATTTGATGTGCATTGTAATATATCTGATTATCTGAAATTGTGCTAAATTTAATTTAATTTTATATCAGTTTTATGTATATGTGTGCATAGAATTTTTTCATCACCATATGCAATTGATATTTATAATGATATATTCCTGGATAAAATACATTCTCATTGGTTGATGATGATCAAAATAATTGATAAAAATAATATACACTAATAAGGCAGTTGTTTCTATAAAAATGCATAATATTTGTGATGTTTAGTATGCCACCTGAATTATGATGTAGTTTATATAACTTTAGCCACTTACAAGGATGAAAATATATATTTTGCAATGGTTTCCATTCCTGCATTGAAAGTTGTTTAATATAATTTACAGTGTTCATTTCAATCATGATGAGACAAATCTAAAACAGCTGTGATTATAATTATTTTTAAGATAGCAGTTATTTATTATATATATATGTGTGTGTGTGCGTGCGTGTGTGTGTGACACTATTTTCTGATGAAAACCAGTGCTCTGATTGAAATATTAAAAACAATTTGTATAAACAACTAGTTGTGTTTATATACATTGTAACCTTATGGTTGGGCTCAATGTTTGTCAAGCCCTATTTAAATAGTTATCTAAAATTTTAAAATTTAGTTAATAATAATTATTCAACGTTAAATCTATGTATAATAATATCAGTACTGTCATCTCATGATTGCTAGATTATAGAATAAAAATAGGTAAATTTAATCAATAAATCTAAAAGTGATAAAGAATTGGGCTGTTCAAGATGTGTGTTAGCCCTCTTCTAGATTACGTGTGAGGCTTTTTACATACAGTCTGTCAGATAAATTAATTTCAATGGTGTTAATATAATTTATCAATATTATTAAATTCGAACCATAGAAATATTTAACATTTTATTGGTAAACAATTGTAATCAAAAGTCTTAAAATTATAGTTATTTTAAATTAGTCCTTATAATTAGTTATCAAACATATTTTATTGCAATCTAAAACCATCTTAAACACTTAATTACTTGGCATTTATGTTTATAGATGGAGAGTTATTAATTGTATGTAAATGTATTCACATACAACAATTTAATTGGCCTGTTAATTTTTACAATCAGCCCCTTCATAAAAATTAATAAATAGGCCAGCACAGATTTTTATGAGAGAATTGGGAGAGAACTCGGGGAGAGCTGGAAGAGAATGGGGAACTGAAAATTATTAGAAAGTGAAAAAAGAATTGGATTTGAATTGAATTGAAATGGAATTGAATTGGATTAAGTAAATCTCAGTAGACTTATATTTTTCTCTAGTTATGATCCAACATATAAATACAAAGTATTTGTTAGTAGCAATGTGTAATTAATGGAGTAGAAAATCTATTTGGCTTGCATGCATGATGACACACTATGATCATCAACTGATAATTATAAAATGGTTCACTCTAAAACTGTTAGACATATTGAAGAAATCCAAAATGGAATTCAAGTTTAAACCAATTCAGAAGATTGTAAGCTTTAAAAATTTGCTATTTATTTTATGTTTTAATTATAGTATTTAGAAAATGCACTATAAATACAGTGATACTTAATTTAGAATGACAAGAGAAAGGGAAAGGAGAAAACTATTTTGTACTTTCAATTGGAAAATAAATTTAAAAGAAGCAGATTATGGTAAGAGATATTTAATTTCTTTTATTGCTATTTAAATTTATAAGATAATTACAACATGTTTTTACTAAGATGAAATATTATTTAAAGTTAAATCTAAATATCGATAATTTCCATTACTTTATAAAAACTGCAAAATATGTAAAAGTAATTTAAGAAAAATTAAAAAGTATATGGTTACAGTTAATTTAAGAACAAAAATAGTCTATACCCACTTAATTTAACAATTATAAGTGAGTATAATGCATTACTAGAGTTTTGCAAAATATTTTGTTAAATTTCATGATATTAAAAGTTTTCTTGTGTTACCTTGAATTTGTATTGACCCTGCCCAATAAGTAAAATTAACACATTCATTAAATTAACTACTAGTATTTCATTAATATTGAATTAAATATTAACTTAATTTCTAGTGTATTAATTACTGTGTTGCCATGGTAATTATCAAATTTATAATATACTAAGTTCCATCATGCAATAAAATATAAGAAATTTATATATGTAATAATGATAAGAAGCAATGTTCATTTTCAACTTCTTAATTTATTGCATATCAAAGCATTTAAAGTTAACAGAAGAAACTGAAATCATTTAAGGATCCAACAATGTATGAGGATTACTAGTTAAATTAATGAATAAGTATGGACTATATCTATATCATAGGGGATTAGTAAATATGTATTGAAAGGTGTTCTCACAAATTTCTGTAAAAAAAATAAAAGCCATGATGATACCTGTAGAGAATAAATGTTCAGATTATTGTCTAGTAAAGGTTTAAAAGTAAACACTAATATCTTCAGGTAATTTACTTATTAGATGTAAAAGAAGAAAATAAATATTTGCCATGTTGATAAAGTTTGGAATGAGATGATAGAGAATAAATAGAGTAAGTTTGAAATGGTAAAGAATGTTTGTAAATTAAATAATGCTACAGATTTCAAATGGTTGTAACCCAAATGTTTTGTTTCACAAGAAGAAATGTGGAAAAAAAAGGTTTATGAAATGATAGTTTATTATTATTAGTTTAACTTGTACTGTATTGTAATATTATGTATGTCTGTGTTACAGATGTAAAAACCAGTCTACTTAGAAAATGAAATCAGTAAAAATCAGTAATATGAATATAAGCTTGTTCAAAATAAAAAAAAAGGTAAAGGTAATCTTATTTAGTATAAATTTTGTTCATATTTTAATTATGATCACAGGGAAAAGGATAAAAATTTCTCACAATAAATTAGTACAATTTTGTCTTAATATCTTTCTTCTCGTTGGTAAAAGCTGCAATTTCTGAATAGTAATAAAAGGGTAATAACCAACTCTAGTCAATTGAAGTACATTGGATATGTTATATTATATGTAATACATAACTAATTTACAGCTAATAACAGTTACATGTGTAGATCACTCTCAAATTGATATTGATGATTGTAATTTTCATGTATTAAATAATAATAGATGCTATTTTGCTTAGGGTTTGCATTTATGTGGTAAGTGATATTAGTATGAGATTTATTTGTTATCATGTTGAATGATTAGAATGATATGCATTTAATATTTGGAATATGTGGTATATCCATGTTACATCATGGCAGGTGTACTTATTCCTTTAAACCCTGAGTGAATATAGAAATGATCATCATGGGTGAATAATGGGTGAATAATGAATGATACCCATAAAGTTTTGATCAGATTAAGTCCATATTCTCATAATGTATTTGTATGGTTATTTAAATAAGGGATTGACCACCCCTTCCTTTTTCATGTCTCAAAATGCTCCAAAAGTGACGCCAGGATTTCGGATCATTTGCAGTCATGAAATGATCATGGTTTAGGTTGTTTGTTCATTTTCTTTTTCCCTTATCCCAACCCCATTGTATCTCTGGATATATCATGTGTTTCACTATATTCCATATTCTTAAGTTTTAACAATTTAATATTGATAGCAACAGAATCGTTCCTGAAAAGTAATAATTGAAAATGTAAACTGCACTTAGCATTATGCAAATGATGATAAGAAATAATATTTATCAAAAGTTATTTTAGATTAGTAGATTGTTATCTAGTGTTCATCTATTCGAGGTAATTTTATCTATACAATTAATCTTTGTTGTTTATTATTTATACCCAAGTGTTTAGAATACTGATGTTTTCATTAGTGTTGGAGAGTTCTATAGTAGTAGTATTTACTCTCAAAGTAGTGTTGACTATCTATTATCTTAAATAGATGGATAAAATAGGAAGTCAATAGTTTCATTAAAATACTGTAGCATAAATTATTATAACAGGCAATATGGTATAAAGAGTTTTGCCTAACAGCTTGATCAAGCATAAGAAATGGTGATCATGGAATAAATTACTACACTTTAAGAATATACATATTGTCTAATATAATATTGGTAGATTGTTGACCATAGGTTGGGAATTTTGGAATTATATTACCTGCATCTATTTTAAATGAATAAGTTTCATAAAATCATGCTTAATAAATAAATAAAATATAAAGCTGTAGTAAGTTAAAATAAATTCAATTGAAGGAATAATGTAAATAATAATTAATTTAAAGATGGTAATCTATTAAAATTGTAAATCGATCCAAACATAATTGTGTAACTAAATCTTGTCCTATGTATTTTCTATTCATAATTAATCAAGAATACATATATTTTCTTTTGTTGTTATTATTTTATAAATTTGTAAATAGTATAAATAAATTTTGTTTTGAAAATGTATCTAATTGTTGCTAAACACTATCCATATTGTTATTGCTACTGCTATCAACACATTATTATTATTGTTGTTATACATATCATCATCAGTTAATAGGATTAATTTTATTATGCATTAGCATATCAGAAATAAGTTTTGCCAGCTTTTGTATTTAGAATATATAAAATGTTACTACTTATTAATCAAAACACTATTAATCTTAAGTACATATACTATTTTCAAATAATGTTTTAAGGGTTAAATACTTAGTTTTTGAAATAACCATATATATATATATATATATATTGTACATATGTGGAACTTCATCTCACTCCAACAGATGCCAGAGCTTATCTTAGCTTAACTATTTATTTGTAATTATCTGATTTTTTTTAAAAAAAATAATGATAAAAATAAAGAAATCAGTTAGTTAGTGAATAAAACATCATAATAATGTCAAATATTGTAATATTTAGTAAATTTTATATGATTATGTGCATCAAGTCAGTAGCATGTGGTAATTAGTTTTATAGGAGATATAAAACAGTATTAGATAGTGTTAAATGTATTATAAAATAACTTATGGTTTTGTTTATTTCTAGTTTATAATGTATAAATAAGTTAATATTTAAATGTTTAATCTAAATTAGCCTTAACCTGTTATTTTAAATCTAATATTTCTTAGTATTTTTATTTGTAGTCATTAAAAAGTTGTAATTAATTAGTAAAGGTCATCCCTGTGTGTATGTGCATGCATGGAGATGTATGAAGTAAATGATTAAATAATAATTTAACTACAATATTATTTAAAAATAAGAAAACAAATGAATGAATAAAAATATAATTAAATATTTAAAAAAAGTTTTGATAAATAAAACTAGTTTGATTTTAAATTAGTTTTTGTATTTTATGTAATATAATTTTTTTTTAAATGTTACATAAAAAAACTAATAATTAACTTGTAATTTTCAAATAATTAGATCAAAATTACATCAGTGATCAGTCTTCCAGCTGATTTAAAAAGGTTACAGTTAAATATAAAATAGATTGTATTGATTGGTTATATTAAAAGAAATTGACATGAAAATTGAGGGAGGGGTAGAAATTATCAGAAATATAAATAGAAGGTTGAAATGTGTTTAGTGTGTGTGTGTGTGCTCTTGGATCCTGAAACTTTTTTCTTCAAAAAGCAAGCTGTAATTTTTTTAAAAAAATTTATTATTTTTTTGTTAAAACAAAAGTATGTTAAAATTATATCTAATTGTTCTAAAATTGTAATGAGCAACTACTAGAGCCAAAGGTAACTATTTCTTGATATCGACTTTCAATTAACTGTTAAAGCTATAGTAAAAAAAATGTTTAAAGGAAATTTTATGTCTTCTGTCTTATCTCTTAATTGCATGATTTATATCTACTGGAAAATAAAATTAGGATATCAACAGTTAGTATATCTATGGCTCAATATCTTTATTGCACTGAACTTTTATAGTTGAAAAATACTTAGTTATTTAAGTAGCCTAGAACTTAAACGAGGAAAATTGAAAGACATTATTCTGAACTTTATTATAGTTGAAATGCATCAATCTCCTTGTTTTAAATTCCTTTAAAGTTGATTTTAAGTCTGAGATTCTATTAATGATACTTGATATTAACTCCAAGATGTTCCTCTTATAATAATTGTTTGATTTTAAGAGTCTTATAAAAGATAAATATATTCTGCACTAAATTAAGAAAGGATGAATTTTATTTGTCAAACATATAGTATAGTTATAGTATTAACTTTGCCTAATGTTCAACTAGAAAGATATTATTCATTATACTAGATTAATTATCTACTTTTAAAACAGTTGGACAAAATGTTATAAACTACAATTATTAAGGATGAACTTTTATCTATCGAATGTATAATGAACTGTTATATTTGCATTTATCTATACATAAAGTTGTGACAATTATTCCTAGCTCCTAAACAGATGAAATTTTCTAATTGAGAAGAGTAAAGAAAAATTATTTGGAAACAAATTTCAAAATACTGTATGAGAAAATAATTTGTAAAAAAAACTGTTTTACAATGCATTTGTTTAAAAGAAAAAAATGGAATTAAAATAAAGCTATATTATTGTATATAAACCCCGGATCCTATCATAATGTTCTCAGCTGAAGAATTTGTTTTACGTATCATTCTAGTGCTGGCCTATTCTTATTATTTCAATGTTTTATTATCTAGAATATCTTTAAAGGAAGAAATTAAAATAACCTTTAATAAAGAACCATCAAACATGTTTCATTTTAGAAATCATTGCCATGCTTATAAATGTTTTGACTAGAAGCTGTGCACCATCAGATTAATAAATTGTCTTTAATAAATTACATACATACATGTCTTGAACAAAAGGAAGAGAAATACAGAGGAAGCTGAAACTATGAACTGAAGTTGCATATTTTTTTACTTGCATTTTTTTATTGGTTTTTAAAAAAAATGAAACCATAAAAATATTTATGCTATATTTTTTTTTTAGATATGTGTAATATTATTAGCATAAATATGCCAGGTAAACTAATGTTACAATTTTAATCTTAATGAGTTTATTAGAATGAGTAAATATTTTACCATTCTCAGGTAAATTTTATACTATTATATTTGTTAAGCATTTCACAAGTTAAAATTATATTCAATAATTTTATTCCTGAAGATTTTAATATCTCAGTCTTAGCTTATTTATATGTGGGATATTTCACTCAGTTTTATTTTAAATCAGCCAAAGAGATTTATCAGAGGGTTTCCATTCATTTGTTTTATAAATGCTACATCAATAATAACTGCAAATATTTTTATATGCATTGAGAATTAATATTTTTGCATTTAATTTGCAATCTTTTAAATGTCCACTAGTCACCATATTTTAGTATTTAATATTTTATTATGTGTGCATTGTATCTTTGCCTAGAATTTTTATATGCATTTAATTTTAAGTAATTCTTATATTAGTCAGTTGACATAGTTTGCATTGTTGGTTCTCACATTGAGTATACATGTTGTATTTTTAAAATTCTTAGTGATAACTTAGTTAGTTCATGTGAAGTCTATATCTTGTTGTTAGTTTAGTATTTGTTAGCCTCATAGAGCTAGGCTTTGATAATTATTATGAGTATGCTTAATGGAGTAGACAAGGTCCTACATCCTTATTGTATTGTTTTTCCATGAGGTGATAGTGCTTGTTCCCATTGAGGGTTATTGTATACTAGATACTTGTATTCCTAGTGATTGTGATCACATTTTTGAAGTATTGAGATCCCATGAGAGAGGATCTTACTTTCCTGGTGTGTCTTTCCTGTTCCTGATGCACTGAGACAAGGTTCAGGCATCCTATTTTCTGCCTCAAAGTTAGGTAATTTGGAAGCCACCACATTCTTATTCAGCTCTGCGGAGCATATATGTACTTATTTTGGCCTATCACTCATGATGAATTAATGCTAGTTCCACCACAGTAGGTGATGTTGCATTTGTTTTTAGATATGTGATGACAAGATATGTTTGTTTGAGGAACTTTGCTTCTTCAGGTTGTGTTAGCTATTTTAATGCTTATAGGTAAATCAATGTTTGAATTGTATTGTTATGATAGTTTTATCATCCACAAACCAACCAACAATAATTTATATTTATTTTTAAGTATGTAAATTGTGCATATGGTATAAGTGGCAATTCTCACATACTAATTTTAATATGTTCATCCAGAGTTTTTGCCGCTGGATTTGTAAGTTCTTTTAAATTTTAATTTTAAAAACATTTAGTGTAATAATTTTATGTGGACAGAATTTATTAAAAAGTTGTATAAATAACCTCTGATGAGTGAGTGGCCCATGCATCCAATTTAGTTTAAAGTTAGCTAAAAAAATTTCTTAAATGCATCACTAGCTATAATATTAGGAATGTCAGTGTAACTAATGACAATTTTAAAAATATATACTGTATATGCTTATTCCAGCTTAGCATTTGCTTAGCTTAGGGTAATAAATATAAACCTATTAGTGTGTTATTCGGATTGTTAGATGACACCACAGTATTATTAGATATGCCAATAAAAATAGAATTATGCTTGTTAAACTTAGACCATTGTAATTGAAGTTTAAAGATTTGGAATCTCTAATTGTTAAAAGAGATTAGAATTTAATATCAAATAGCCTCTGCTTGCTCTTGTATGTATTTATTTATTTTATTATTTTGTTTGTCAAAATAAACAGTTTAAAAGAGTTTAAAAGGAATACTCGGTAATTCAGCCAGATAAATTGTTATAATTTTGTAAACCAGACATAAAGTGTGAGAGTCAAAGTGTTTTAAAAAATATTCCAGGCTGTCTTGGCAATGTTTATTCTAGCAATTTTGTTTGTAAACATTTTCTTTATATTGTTATTAATAAACCATATTATTATTATTTTAAAAAGTTTTGTTTCTGTTTGTTTTACTTTTATAAGAAAAATATTATTGTCTTGAGTTCAAAAGTTCATAAAAATATCATAAAGTATATAAAATATATTTTTATACTGGTTTAAATTATATAAAGCCATGCTAATCTAAGTGATTCTCAGATTGAATTACAGTAACAGATAATCACATTATATCAGATACTTAATTGAATGCTCATTTAAAAGTTGATTTTTCAGTTATCATTATATCTTCTCAGACTGAAGATTATGCAATGAGATAAAGAATATTAGTGCTTCAGAAGATTTTAAAAGCTGCACATTATCTTACATTATCTATCATTATCTTATATCTTTAAAGAATTTTATAATCCATCTGCATTTAAGGTCCTTAGTAGGTTGTCTGTGAGTATGGGGAAAGACATAAAAAGTACCCTTGTCCTTTTCCTTGCTGGAGTGATGTCTTGGGTAAGAGGCCATTGTTAATTTAAAATTTAGATTAATTCATCAAATCTTTGGATTAATATTTGTTTTGTTTATTACTCCATGATTGAACATAAGATAGTTATTTTATGGTTGGCCAAGATATCACTCACTTGTTTATTATTCAAGCAGTTATTTAGTAGGCAACTTAACTGTTATTTTGCACAAGAGTTTAGTTTTAAAACCCCTGAGAGTATTTACTCTTGTTGCCTTGTTAGTTATAATTTAGTGAGATAATCTTTCCAAAAAAAGTATCATTTATTCTTATTCAGAGTGTATGATCTGATGGTAGGTCAATTCTAATAACTATTAACTAATGATTTAAATTATTTTTATATTGTTTAGTGGTAGATTATTAATATGCCATAATATTTATATTGGCATTGGTATTGGATTTGGTCTCTATCCGATTGTACATCTCTGGATCATCATTCTTTCTTAAATTTATTGTAACCCCACTGAGCCCAGTTGTTAGGAGTCTCTAATAAATTAGTTCACTCTCATCCTTCTTCCATCTTCATTTTCATTTTTGTCTAATACATTCACCATTTAATCATCATCTTTTTGTTCAAATAGTCTCTAATAGATTAGTTCATCTCCTTTATTTCTTATAGATTAGTTTATGATCTTCATATCTCCACCATATTATCATCATCTCCCTCTCATCTTATCTTCATCATCATTCCTTCATCTCATCTCTAATAGATTACTCTAGCAGAATAGGATAAGCATCTTAGTTTGTCTTCATCTCTAGTTTATCTCACCTTTTATCATCATTTAATCTTTCTTCCATCTTCTTCTTCTCATCTTTTATAAATTAGTTCACTCTCATCTCATTTTATCTCATCTTCTTTTGTCTCTCATATCTTTTCACCATTTAATCTCTCTCTTTCTTTTCTTTTATTTGGTTACTATATATATATATATCATTCACTGATCTTGATCATATTGTCCATGGTTGTTAAATAAAAATTAATTTATAGATTATTATTATATTTACTTCATTATTAAGAATTTATTAATACATCACAAAATTTAAAGTTTATTTTTATTACTACCATAGGAATAGTGAAATATTCTTCACTAATTCCATTTTTGCCTTATGAGCTATCTTTGTTTGCTATATTTGGATAGTAGCAAAATCCTTCTTATTGATCCAAATATGACTAATAGTTTCAAGTTTGACTTTATTGTTAGTTTTCGTTTCTTAAATTATCTGTTATGCCTGCTTTGATCTCTTAAGTTCATTCTTATTATTTAGTTGATTCCGTAAAATTTCAAAATGTAAGTTTCTCTCTCTAATTTAAAACCTATAACCCATTTTAATTTAGTAGTTAATTTTTTTTATTAGTCAAGCTTAAGACCCCTTGCCTTTGTTTCATTATTATCTTCCCTTTAGTTGAAGTTTAATAGTTCATGATCCCATTCTTCATCACCAACATTCTTATCATAGCTCATTTATGTTTTTTTTTTCATCCTCATTTCATCTTGTCACTATCATAATTGATTTATCCTTCATTGATCCCTATTCTATCACAACCTTAACTATTCATCACCCTAATGCATTTTACTTTCTTTTCTCCTCACTCTTAAGTCCATTCATTTTCATTAGTTAATTGTTATTTGTTCTTCATCACTCATTTTATCTTCTACATCTTTATTCATTTATTATCCAACTCATAATTCTAATTCTATTCTCATTTTATAGATAGATGCCCTCCTGATTATTAACTATTTAGTAGAATTACAAGTAAATCTATCTTTTAATATTTTTATTTTAGAGGTTTGAAGTTAGTTTAATTAACGTACTTTATTTAATATTAGATATGAGAGATGTAAGATTAATGTAATATGAGGTCAGTAGTACACTTTGTAGCCAGCTAGTTTTCATATAACCTTCTATTGTATTTTGACCCCATTATATTTTCCTACCTTATTATGATTTATGTGTAAGGTCATGTTTTATGTGAGCTTTACTATTTTTGTAACATTGCAATATATATGTATAAGATACATCTAGTGTTTTGATAATACTTAACACTTTGAAATTATTTCTCATATAATTGGTTTATTAAATAAATGTATATGCTCAAACTTAAGCACAATGCAGTTTCTTTTTTTTAATAGAAAAATTGGGGGGAAAAGTGTCCTATGCTTCAGCTTTAGAGTATACCATTATTTAATAAAACAGTCTTATGAGAAATAATATTGAAATGTTAATTTGTTTTATATATATAAAAGACATATTTTGCAAGTTCATTCGTGTTAAAAAATTTGAATATTGATATAACAGACGTTCTGACTTTATCACACAAATCATCCACTGGGTGATAAAAGGTAGAAAGACGGGTTGTAGAAGCGCTACAATCACTGATTTGAAAAAACGTTAAAGCTCCACCAATAGAAAAAATGTTAAATTAAGAATGTTTTTTAAAAAAATCTTTCCAAATATGAGGAGGTTTGCATGTATCATCTCGCTTATTGATACAATCTGGCCTTTTAAGTATCTCAATGGCTTCTCTAATTTTGCACTGGTAGAGATTATCACATCTGGATATGATCCTGGTACTAGAAAAATAAATTTTATGACTTGAATCTATAGTATGGAATGAGAATGCTGATGATGATGATGAGTGTTGTTTAACTGCATTAGCATGCTCATCTCTCCTAACACTGATGTGATAATTACTCATACCTATGTAAGAAGCTTTACGATTTTCAGATGAGATTTGATATATATCATGAGATTCAAGAGGGATTGAATCCTTAGGCTTGGTTATTATATTGCTGATCTTTTGATGAGTAGAAAATGCTGTATTTATATTATAGCATTTTAATATATGTCCAATACTGTCTGTAGTTCCTTTTACATATGGAACACAAATCCTAATAGCTGATTTATCATCTTTTTGTTTTCTATTTTGTCCATTTTGGGCTTGAAATAAGGTTTTTTTTTTTATAAATTTATAATTATAACTATTTGCTAATAAAATACTATTAATTTGATTTATTTCTTCTTTCAGATGTAACTTATCTGAAAGGTTAATTGCTCTATTTAAAAGAGTTTTGGATACAGAAATTATCTGAGTTGGATGATGATGAGAATGAAAATGTAAATAGCTGTCCGTGTGTGTATTCTTTCTTAAATCGAAAAAGATAAACTATTTGGTGTTCTGGTGACTAGAACATCAAGAAAAGGGAGTTTTCCATCAGACTATGTCTCATTGTAAATTTAATATGAGGATGCATATTTAAATGTAAGAAAAAATCATCTAATTTATTTATTTCCATGTTGCCACATGACAAAAGTGTCATCTATGTATCTGAGCCAAATGAGAGGTTTTAAAGATGATAATTCTAAAGCACAAGTTTCTATATTTTCCATGAATAAATCAGCTATTACTCCTGAGATAGGTGAGCCCATAGGAGTACCAAAAACTTGTCTGTAATGCTATCCATTGTATACAAAATATATGTTCAAAAGACAGTTTAATCAAAGCAATAATATGGTCTGGTAAATTGCAGCTTTGTGAAATTACATTTAAAGCTTCATCAATTGGAATGTTTGTAAACAAAGACACGACATCAAAAACTGACCAGAATGTCATTAGCATTAATTTTTAAATTTTTTAAAACAGAAATAAAATGAAAAGAGTTTTTAATATATGATTTAATAGATGGGATTGTAGGTTTAATGAAATCCGATAAATATCTAGCTAAAATATGAGTTGGATATCCTATTGCACTTACTATTGGACAAAGGGGCATATCTGGTTTGTGAATTTTTGGAAGTTCATAAAATTTTGGACAGACACAAGATTTTTCATGAGGGATTATTATATTTTTTTATCTCTGTTTCAATAGGTGATTTATTAATAATGGCTTTTGTTGTTTTTTTTCCAAATATGTAGTATGATCTCTTTTTGATAGTTTTTAAGTTTTATCATTAAGCAGATCTAAAATTTTATTATGGTAAATGTCACAATCCATAACAACTGTGGCATTACCTTTATCAGCTGGAAGTACAACAATTGATTTGTCCAATTTTATATTATTTAATGCTTGTCTTTCTTTTTTTGAAATATTATTTTTAGGAAGCTTAGCTTTTTCAAAAATATTGCAAATCTCGGCTCTAGCCAAATCTGCCGATGAAGAATCTATTTTATCGAGAGATGATTCAACATTACAAACAAATTTTCTCAAAAGGTATCCAGGAAGGCGTTAAAGTAAAATTAAAACCTTTTTCTAAAACCGAAAATTCATCTGTAGAGAGGACTTTCTTAGATAAATTATAAACGTTTTTTTTATTTGGATACGTAATGTTTGGTGATAATGTTCTAATTAGCATTTATAATTTTTTCTTTTGCTTTGCTGTTACAAATTCTGAATCTTTAATCGATCTAAAATTTGCAATACGATCAAAACTAGTCCACAGTAAAGGACATATTTTATTACTAAGGAATAAACGTAAATCCAGCAATACTTTGTCAATTTTGTCTAAATTTTTATGAGTTTCTTTAATAAAAGAGTTTAAAATAATATTGCTTGTCTTCCTTAAAATTTTACTAATATTATAATTGTTCTTGTGAAACACAATTTTACAGCAAGTGGTTATAACGTTGTGATTCTTACATGCTAATAGAAAAGATAAATTACAAAGTAACTTACATTTCTTAATCCATGTTCTTTCAAATACTTGAAGCTGCTTAAAAATTTCTTCCCCATAGAGGTTAATAATATTGATATGAAGATTTTCAAGAAGATTTTTTTCAAATCAGTGATTTAGTGCCTCTACAACCATCTTTCTACCTTTTATCACCCAGTGGATGACTTGTGTGATCAAGTCGAAACGTCAGTATATCAATATTTAAATTTTTTAACATGAATGAACTATAAATTCATCAATACTCATGAACCCGCAAAATATGTCTTATATATGCAACCCGTGAAAATCTTTGTATCAACAATATATATATATGTATATGTAGGGCCACCATGTGCAGGTTGTGCAGGGAACAAAGGCACTTCACTACTGGGGCACCAAGACATCACCAAGATAATTAATAAAAATGTATATGTAAATAAAATTGGTTACATTTTTGAATAATTTTATTGTTAGAAATACATTCTGAGGGTAAATATTTTTTATTTAATTATAAGAGGAATGCTTCTTTACTTAAACTTATTTTGGCAATTACTGAGGCTTCAAATTTTTAGGAGCAAACTCAAAATATATTACATATATGCTCATATCATCATGCTAAAGCAAACAAACTGATATTATTTTGTCATGATAATTAATAAAACTTATACATAAATGTTTAGATTTCTGAATCGCTTTATTCACAAAAACAGATTCTGATAGTAAATAATTATTATTTAAACATAAGAGAAATATTTCTTTATTTAAACTTATTGTGGCAGTTGCTCTAGCATCAAAATATATTTCATATATACTCCACCATTACACAAAACTGAAAAGGCTGATGGTCTTTAGTCACTATAATTAAAAAAAATTATATGTAAGTAAAATATTTAATTACCCAATCATTTTTATTTAAATATCTTTATTTATATAAGTAATAACATTTTATTATTAATAATTTACTTTAAAATAAAACTTATTTTAAAAATTATTGCCTCATAATTATAGTAATTCTGAATATGGTGAAATTATCTTTATCAATAAGGTACAGTGTCCACCTCTGAAATGTCAGGTCTAGGTTTGATGCTGTGTTGTGCTAACATTTTTAATGGTGTTATCTTTCTCTATTTTGTTATTATTATCCTGCATTATCTTTTTGCATGTTTTATAAATAGCTTTTCCTATTTTTAATAATGATATTATGTTTTGTTGGATGGCATATTATCTTTTTATACATTTTACTAAATGACTTTTTCTAGAATGATGTGTTCTTTAGCTAAATACTCACAGTTGATCTATAATCCACACTACAGTTCCAATCTAAGAAAAACAGATTGAGAAAAAAACATAATTTTTAAAAAGATATTATTACATGCGAAATTATTTAATTCTTAACAAATTTCATCGGATATTTTTATTATTGAATAAAATCAAGTGAAAGTATTTTTACTATAATAAATAGTATATTTATATATTTATAAACTGGAGGTTTATTCCCCTCTTAATAAAAAATGTAAACAAGTTTTGTGCCAGGGAGATTCTGATTATAAAATAAGGAATAGATTTGAAAAACCAAGAACTTCCTTTTAACAATAAGGTGTTAATGGGATGCAAGAATTATATCAGCTGTGTTATTTAAAATTGACCTAGTTTGGTGTTCCTAACAAAATATAAACAATGTAAGTAAAAAAAAAAATTAAAATATCAGATTATATATATAATAAATTATAGTTTTTGATAGTGGAATAATACCAGATAAAAATTAAATAGCAGTGTTAGTGTAAATATATTATTATTGAATGAATATAATTTTGTTAATAGGAAATGCAAATAAGTTTATGCATGAGATTTTCAATGGATTTTCCAACAAACAACTACTTTTAATAATTGTAATTAACTTGAAAACTAAACTATAAAGTGCATAATAAAAGATGAGACCTTGTTCCAAATCCACTCATCATTGTAAGGCACCTGTGAGTGTAAAATCCCAATACACTTATATTTTGTATTATTTAGTTATATTTTAATAATTAAAGATATTAAACTTATAATAATGTTTTGTATATTATTCACCATCCATTCTCAATCTTGTCCAAATCTGTTTTAATTTAGTGTTAGTTATTAATATATGCATTATCTAGTCAGCTGTATGTGTGTGTGTTTAGTTAATTAAGTATTAATTTATTCATTATTACCTGAGTCTCATACTCCGCCCTTTGCTAGTGCTGGCATGTGAACTAAAAGAGGCGGAGTGTAATCTCATATCTGTCATCCATAAGGTAGTAAATCACTGAGTGTTGCTGAAGGAACTGAGGTGTGATCTGATTCGAGGTCTCAATCCCTCATCTAGATCAGCTTTGGGATAATTTGCCAAAACTCTGAATTTTGTTGCTTGAATGTACAAATATGACCCTTACAGTCTTGAGGCAGTTTTTCTAAACTGAAAATTTTAAAAACATATTTATAAATAGTAATCTAAGATCATTTAAATGATATATCAATAATTTCACATCTAAAACAATGTTTTTAAGAACTATCAAGCTGTAGAAAAATATAATTTTATATGTTTTTTATTATTCTATGAGTTTTTGATTATTATCTTTAAATTTATTTTGTTTCACTGTTTTCATTTTTATTTTTAAATTTTTTGTGTATTTTTTAATACATAAATATATGGGCATTTTATACATATTATTTATTTTTTAAAAAAAATAGATAATTTTAAATAAATAAATAACACATTTGGGTTGTAATAAATAGTGTTTGTGAGGCAAAACCCCTGCCATCTGCTCTTCCTACAGGAACAGTGAAAGAAAAAGTAGCATTCGCCATGCATGCCAATTGTCAGGTGGTGAGACTTTGAATAGTTATCCATCTTCATTTTATTTTATATATAAGAATAGATGGATGCTTATTTATGGACCAATATCATGTGATTAACTAAGCTGGCTATGGGTGAGCTATCTGAGAGTAATGATTAATTTTTATCTGCATTTTAAAAAGTTTTCAACATACTGACTTAGTAATAAAAATATTTGACTGTAATAATTTATTGTTTTTGTTAATACAACTTATTAACCTTATTAATTCATTAATAATATCATAACATAAAAAAATACTTAGAATAAAATTTGTGAAAATTTAAGTTTTAGTCTGGGAAAATTCTAATCAATCATAAAACATTAGAAAAGAAAGACGTCGAGTTTAGTTAACTTAAAGCTATATACTAATGAATACCAGCTAATAGCTATTTACTTATTTAAAAATATATATTATTGCTTAATTGTAACTGTTTTATATTATTTCATTTTTTATACAAAAAAAAAAAAGATTTTATAATTTGTAAAAAAAAAAAAAGTAGTAATTTGAAATTAAAATAGTTTTTAATATAATCTTAGCAATTTTGCTTTTAAAAATCTAAAAGAAATACATATTTTTTATATTAAAATATTTTAAAGTAAAGCTTTTACAAAAATATTAAGTGTAGCAAAAGAGTTTTACTTTTTTTTTTCTGATTTAACTCATTCATATATCTAATGAACTATTAATAAAAGAGTAAATAATATCTATTAGAAATGCAAGACGGAATTGGTTAATTATTTAAAAAATATCTAAAATACTTTCATCCCTATAATGCAACTGTATTTATGCCGACACTAAGAACCATGTGGCTTACATACTGATAATATTGCTAATAAAAAATACAATTTAGTGAAAAGAAATAACAAGGACTTGTTCAACTCATATATATATATATCCTATCTCAAATTTCCATCTAGGTCATGACCAAAACTTGGCAATTGACAATCTAGTTCAATTGTGCTCTCTCATATCTTAAACCTTTACATCCATTAACACTCCCCATCTGATTTTACCCCTGAAAATAAATATCTGGACTCTTCTTCAGTTTAGTCATCCTGACTATATTAAAATATTTTTCAAATTTGGATTATGTGTAATTATGGTTTATGCATCATTATGGTTGAAGTTTCATCAAACTTTTGCCTATGTAATATAAATTTATTCTATTTTATATATATGTGTGTGTTATATAATAAGCATGCCAATAGCTCTTACAAGCTTTTCAGAACATCCTTATCCTCAGACTGGTTTCTAGCTCTGGCTTTCATCAGCGAGGTGCTAGGATATTGAAGCATTAGATTTAAAATATAATTTGTATGCAGTATGTTATTATTAATAAAAACATAATAAAACAATAAGATTGAATTGGTTCTCCTAAATTATCTGCAATAATTACAATATATTTCCATTTATGGTTTACTGCAGCAGTAGAGTAATAGATGCTGGAACTAAGTCACTTTTGGTTCTTGAGATTTTATAAAACTCAAATTATATATCATTCAATTTTTATGATAACATATGTAATTAAGATTAGTACTTATACAAATAACTATATTTTTTTCAATCTATATACTAGTTTATCATCATCATCTCTCCAAGTTTAAGCCATCTTCTATATCTAGCCTCTCTTTTCCACATCAGACCAGCACACTTCCTTATTGCATCCATCCATATCACAACTCTTTCTGGGTCTTTTACAATCTCATGGAGCCAGTTTAAGATTTCAACTGTTCATCTATTATCATTTCTTTTAACAATATGTCTAACCCAATTCCACTTCAGTTTCTTAATTCTTTTAATGATATCATTAACACCTATTTGATTGGTCACACATGTATTTCATTTTTTATCTCTTCTTGTTACTCCTAACATACATCTCTCCATATTTTATTGAGTGGTCTGAAGTCTCTGTAATGCTCTTCTGTTAAGTGTCCAAGTTTTCAGATCTGTAAGTAAAAAACTGACAATGCGCATTTATTAAAAACCTTCCTTTTCAAATACATAGATATATATATATTTTAATATTAAATTCATTCTATCAAAAGCACTTCAACCAAGTTTAATTCTATGATTAATTTCAAACATTATATTTTTATCTGTAGTAATAATCTAACTCTATAATTTACCTATATTTTAACTGTTAGTAGAGTTTAATTTTATAATTAAAATATTATTTATAATCTCTACAACGAATAAAAGAATTAATATAATGTACACATAAAAATAATTTTTATCTTCATAAATATTCAAAGTTATACTGCTTTTTAAGCATAAAAATATAAGATTAAATAATATATAAATATTTATTATTATGATTGGATTATATCTATATTGTAATGATATTTTTTTTAATTATTAAAATATATATTTGAGCTATTTAAAGGAATCAGTCATTTAAAATCTTAGATTGGATATTGTCTGATTTTGTCTTATATATATATAGTGGAGCTGATGTTTCACCCTGTCAGCATCTGCTATTTTGTTTATACACTATTAAAAAAAAGGCAAACAAAAAAAATAAAAACATTAAAATTTGAGAATTAATTCTCACGCTAGCAAATCTCATGCAAACTTGTTTACTATTTTTTTTTTCTTTAAAATCAATACATGTGGGGTTTTTTTATATTTTGTCTTTTCAAAAATTTTCAATTTCATTTGAATGGCTTCAAAGCATAAAGTTAATGATTATAACAATTGTACTAGTCTTATGAAAATTGGTGAAGTTTATTATATAGGATTTAAATTATAATTTAATCATAAATGATAAAATATATATATTGAAGTCATCAATTTGTTTAAGAAAAATGAAGTGTCCATTTATAAAATAATGAAAAAAGATAAACAATTCCGTTTGTTAAAACAGGCAAAACTCACTATACATATTGCCATTCACAACACGCTAAAGTAATCAATGGATGCCAGAAGGCTTGTGCATAAAATTCATCTAGTGCCTACTCATCCAATATCCCCAGAGTAGTTTCTGGCTTGTGGCCTTCATCAGTGAGAAGCCTTGGATCTGAGGGCACTAGATCTTAGGATCTAATGCAATCCTCCAGCAGCCACCTTTTATCTCTACTTAACTATAAAACTATGAGAATGCAGTGCTCTCAGATCCAAGGCTTCTCACTGACGAAGGCCGAAAGCCAGAAACTAGTTTGGGGGTATTGGATGAGTAGGCCCTAAATGGGGATTTTATGCACAAGGCTTCTGCCATCCATTGACTACTCTGGTTGGCACAAGGTCGCACTACTGTATGGAGAGTTTTGCATGTTTAATAAGTTATGTGCTAGTATAGGAGATGGTGATCATGTGATGTTTAGTAGATAAATATATTATTAGTAATTAAACAATGTATGCATGTACACTGCTTTGCTTGCAAACTAGTAAAATAAATAAAAATAGCATTTATGCTATTAAATTTACTAACTAGCCATAATGATATACATGTGTGTGTGCTATAATCTGATTGTTGACGTAAATCAGATAGAAGTTACAAAAACATTTATATAATAATAACATTAACCTTATTGATAAATTCATACATATTTATATAATCCTATATACACCTTTCTTTGTTTAATGAATTATTTAATAAAATGTAATAACAAATAATCTAATATTTAATTTAATCTAAAGTAGCATAATAGTCATTGACATATACTATATTGACTCAAACATTAAATCTATTTGTCTTTTACAGAGACATTTAAAAATACACTAAATATTCGTCTTTAAGAGATTCAAAGTTAAATTATTTATAAGGTAGGATATTTTAAAATATGTATTTAAGATTATATAACATTTGAATTCTCAGCTACCATTTGTAGTTGTTGTTCATGCACTTCAAAAATTTTGCCAGGTGCTTTTTAAGTCAATTCTCATGCTACTTTTGTATATTAATTGTCTTTTATTGATGGCTTTTTTAACATTTATTCCTGGGTTTCTGACATTTTCAGTATTCCATATTTTGTTGCTGGAAATATATTGTAAACAGGTCAATGTCCAAACTCATAATTTATTAGAAATTTTTTTTTTCTTATGCATTAGGCGGTTCAGTTAAATCTCCTTCCTTTATACTACTGTAGAGTTACTTAGTTGAAAAAAAAAACAGAAATTCAAAAAGAAAATGTCCTAATTGGCCATTGAAAAATATCATAAGTTTAGATATAGTTAAATCACAATAACATTTACAATAGTACTTTCTAAAGCAATTAGCCATCCTGTCGGTGAGTGACTTTAAATTAGGACATGCAAGTGAATTATTCTCTCATCTCTCTTAATATCTGTCTACAGTTTCAGGACTATTTAAATAATCTTAATAGCTAAAGATTTGAACTAAAAATGAATTTGATTACAGTTGATATTTTTATTTGTATTAACCCTTGATCAGGCTGATATTTCTCTTGTTCTCCCTGGCAGTAATTTTTTTTAAATCTTCAACATTTGATTTTAGTATTTAAACGTTTAATTTATATTGAAATGTGATAAATTGGCTTTGATTTGTTAGAAGTATATGTTTACAAATGAAAAACATCTTAGAAAATCATATTTGAACTTGTTAAATATTAAAAAAAGAAGTAAAATATATAAAGAGAACAATTACTTTTTCCTATTGGGTGATTAGTAAATTAACAAAATCTTTGCTGATTGAATTGCATTTCTAAAATGCTAATGAATTAATGTTAAATCATCAAAATCTATAAAATTTTGTTCCAGTTTTTAAAATTATATTTATAATTATTAAAGTATTACATTCAAAGATCAGCCTTTCAAGCTAATTATGCATGCATCTTTTGAGAGTGTTAAATAATAAATGAATACTTCCCTCTACAATAAAAGATATAGTATTTATGCAGGAATAAAAGGAATCCTCTTATTCTTACGACTCAAATTCTTTTATATGAGCAAATCTGTAGTACTATTGAGGAAAGCGTGAGAGTAGAATTCTCACTTTAAATTACTATTTATGATGTTTGAATGAATGATGTGGTGAAATTGTCTAGAATTTACTGAACGTCACTCTAACTGAAACTTAATTATAAGTAAATAAGCATTAAAAATAAGTATTAAAAATTCCATACTATTGTGTTATCAAACCATTACCAATTATAATTTTATTTTTACTGTTACAACAAATTTTATTAACTTGCATTTTTAAAAAAGAAAATATATTCATCTAAAATGAAAGTGTAATTATGTACACATTTTATAGCCAAGCATTGGTAGCCGAGTGTTCAGCACAGCCGCCTTCAAACAGTTATCCTGGGTTTGTGGGTTCGCTTCCTGGCCGATGCTTTGACACATAGAAAAAAAGAAAAAAATCATTATTATACAAATATTTTATAAAAACAATCATAAATATTTAAATAAATTATGAAAAAGATACTATTTTTTGTTTATCACCAAAAAGAATCTCACCACTTCTGTCTATTCGTCAGCAACCTTGTAGGCTGGATTTAGATCTTTTGCTCTTTTTTAGGATGCAGAACCTACAAAATAGCACTACAAATAGCCACAGGAACCACGGGAGAGGAAAGAAAGGTGAAAAGCAAACAATGCTATCCTTAAACAAAGACCTTTGAGCAAAGCAATGCAATGATTAAGTTAACAACTTATATAATTGATGCTTTTTTACAGTTAATCACAGATAAATATATTAATCATCTATTTTTACTTGACTCATACTTTTGATTTATAAAAACCCATGATTTAAGTTCACCAATTTAATTTACAAAGAAATTTAATTTATATTTATTCCCAACCAATTTTACTTTGATTACAAATGTGATTATAAAATAATATTTTATATTCAAGCTTTTGTACCTTTAAAATTAACACTTTTTCTCTCAGTTGTATATCTCTAGATAAATTTAGCTATGATATAACTAGGAAAACAACCAATCATAAACAGGTATTAAAATTTGAAATTGTGGTATGTAATAGTAATATTTCCCTGGTCAATCTTTAAATCTAAAACAATATAACATTTAAGTTATTGTCCTAGATTGTATAAGGATTGTAAGTCAATCATTCATATCAACATGTATAAAAATTGAAAATAGCACATCTTAAATATTTTTAATAAAACAAAATATCTCATAAATAATTATGCATTAAAATAAAAAGATGTTGACAGTTTTAATAGGATTTTCCTCGTATTTTTGGGATAAATTTCAGCTGTAATATTACTAAACAATTAGTCCAAGAGTAACATTTTGTGGGCTTTTGGCAACAAAATCTAAAAACCTGATTCTGTCTTTCATATTGATTAATTTGAATTATTTAATTGGAGAAAACATTACTTCATTTATTATTTAACTATAAACACAAAACTTTTGACTACATTATTTTCCCTTTTTTTTTTTTTTTTTGCTTTTTGTGAATATGAGGCAAGTCATTATATTTTAATCACCATTAACCCTTTAGAAAGCATGTATTGTGGATTGTACTATTCCAAAATTCTTACTATTATATCTAAGTTGATTGCTATACAATTTACACTGTTAACAATTCATATACAATTTCCACATTCTCTTTCTAAATAAAAAGAAGTATCTTTTTGCTCCATTTAAAGATTTGTTTCCCATCCTCATTCTGCCGTTTTTAATCAAAATAATGAAATTCTTAATAACTTACAGTCAATAATCTCCCAGTTTCAATTTTTAGAAATGGTTCGTTCGTTTCAGCTGCTGCCATTTTCTTTAAAATCATGACTCATCAAAAATATACCACTACAGGTACCATTCAGTGTATAATTGGATATTACATATTGCTTGACTTATTACTTGTCAGTAAATTATTAACAATTCTTTAGCTATTAAATATTCTTATTCTTATAATGTGTATTGTTGCAAATCTTTTAAATAGAAAAAATTATATTCTTCAATGATCTTTTTTAAATTCATTATTTTTCATGACATATATTAATCTCCCCCCCCCCTTAGAAGTAAAAAAAAATACTTGAATTTATATTTTTGTATTTATAAATTAATATTTACTGAGGCTATAACCTGCGTGTAAAATGCGATAGTAGGGACCTCTACAGGTGTTTTAACCACATTTCTTCCATAGCGTAAGCTTGTGGTTAAAACATCTGTAGAGGTCCCTACTATCGCATTTTACACGCATATTATCGAGGTTATTTTTGTATTTAATTCATCACAAATTTTTGAATTTTTCCCATCTTTCTTGCTGTGTTTTTATAAAATGATTTATTCACTTTACCAAACATATTTTTTCTTTTCACTATTTGTTTTTTTTTTATTAAAAACTCAACTCATTCTATACAAAAATGTTATGGAACAAAAGCGGTTTTTTTTAGAAAATAATTATTGATTTATATAGATTAATAATATAGCCTGATATACAAATTTACATTCCTGTTATTCCTAATAATAAACCACTATTGATTAAGAACAATTTATGAAAAGTACATTATCCCATATCTCCAGGGTTTTTTTCCTCAGGTGTCATAGATCAGCCGGGAAGCGAACCCGCTATCCATGGGACAACTGCTTGTAAAGCAGCTGTCGCTGACCTCTCGACCACCAGTTTTGTTGAACCATTCTAATACTTATTCTTACAAAAATTCAAATACTAAGATTCTCATATCGTAATTAATGATGATAGACAGAAAAATGATATCTTTTCTATGCTGTCAAAGCTCAACTAACAAATTGAATTGCAATTTTGCGTATATTTGTTTTATAATAAAAACAATTCATTTAATAAATGAGTATATAATATCTTTTATATTTTTACAAAAGATAATTAACATTACAAAAAGGTTTTGTTTTTTAATTTTAGAATTGAACATAAAGCTGAAAGTACTTTTTTTTTTTTTCAAATTAAAGATTTTTGTATTGGGTACCGGTATAGGTGGGGATATAAAATAATCAATTTTGATTTTAACTAAATAAAAAGATTAGTGTTCTCGCTCTTTCTCTCTCTCTCTATATATATATATAATTTTGTATATCTTTTAAAGCTAGTATTATTGTTTAAAAAACTGTGATTATAATACGAAAACTTGGTATTCTAACATGATTATTACAAACGGTGATATTGTAGCAAATAATTTATTATCAGAAAGCACGCATTTATATATATATATATGAATATGCAGAGAATAATCATATACTCTATATATTACATATATTGATACAGGTATATAATAAATCTATATTTCAGTTATTACGTAGTAGAGATGTCTGCCCATCCCTCGTATATGTGTTAAATTGATTATGTCCTTTACATGAGGGGTCAGATTGGCTTTAGGTCAACATGGGTGTGATGAGAATCTCAGCCTCAAGGTGGCCTTTGAGCGTTCCATCATCAGATTTTCAATTGGATGGATAGTTGAAGAGTTGAAGTGGGAGTGGATTGAAGCCTGTCCATTAAAGTATGAAGATTGGCTATCTTAATATATATTTGAGCACTTATTGCATATATGTGTAGAGATGATAATCTGTACTAACTGATGATTGCTGGTTTTGCATGAAATACTTATATTGGTGATTATTTATCTTTTTGACATATATGTGTTTAAGTATCAGTGTTATGAGATAGAGTGGAGAGTGATGGGTCGTGTGAAAGTCTGTGCTCATATACCCTATATACAACATAATTAAAGAAAATAAAAACTGCAAATGCAGTCAAATTGTTTTTTTAATTAGAAATGAAAATTAATCTAATGTAGGACCGAATAGCAGATTAAACGTTGTAATGATGTAGCTACCAAATGGGGAATACAGTCTTAAGTTTATCATAGTAGAGATGTCTGCCCATCCCTTGTATATGTATTAAATGGATTATGTCCTGTACATGAGGGGTCAGATTGACCCTAGATTAACATGGGTGTGACAAGAATCTTGGCCTCAGGGTGGCCTTTGAGCATTTCATCATCAGATTTTCAATTGGATGGATGGTTGAAGAGTTGGAGTGTGGAGTAGATTGAAGCCTGTCCATTAAAGTATGAGAATTTGGCTATCTTGATATATATCTGAGCAATTATGGCATATATGTGTAGAGATGGTAATCTGGACCAATTGATGATTGCTGATTTAGCATGAAATACATATATTGATGATTAGTTATCTTTTCAACATATATGTGTTCATGTGTATCAGTGTTATGAAATAGTGTAAAGAGTGGTGGGGCATGTGAAAGTCTGTGCTCATATACCCTATATATTATATATGAGTTTAAGTAAGCTGTATTGAAAGATTTAATAGAATCAAATAACAAAGGCAAATGAAAGTTGTTCTTTATCGAGAAGTCATGTGAATAGTTGAATTTTGATTCAGGGATTTTAACTTTTGAATACATTACTCTAGAGGGCGCAGGGCACTATGCGTAATAATTCGAGATCTAAATTTATTATAACAAAAAAAATGTATTTTTATAATTTAACAAATATACTATTGTTTTGTCCTTTTTTTGTACTGTTTTTTATCTATAGTTTGAAAAAACACTGCATATTTTAAAGTGAAAGTAATATTTTATATTGAAATTTAGAAATTGATCTTAACTTTATTTAGTTTGAGAAATTGAGTGTTAATGCCATTTTATAAAAGTTATTGAAAATTGATAACAAAGATATGACTGGAGAGATGATTTCGTTTTTATAGAATTTAATAGAGGCTTAAGGAAAAATAAATAAAGTAAATGAAAATTTCCTGCCATATTATTATTATTACGAATTGATGTATAATTTTGAATTGATAGGTTTTTCTTTACATTTAATTGACTGAATTGACTCTTGCCGAATGAAGTTTTAACTAATTTAGCATATAGTTGAACTTTTAAAAAATGACATCTGAATAATCAATATTTTCAAACGAATCAAAAAGGAGAACTACAGAATTAATGTTTTTCCAATAAATTCACTTATTTAATAAAAAAAAATTCTACGTTCGATTATTTTTCAATTTATTATTTGATGGTGAAATAAAATCATTGTCTCAAGAAATGGAATCATTTAAAGGGAAAAATAAGTTATAAATTTTTAATAGACGACAAGAAATATTAGTTATTCAGTATTAATGATCATAATTTTTGAAATCATTAAAACAAAAGAAAAAATTGAAATAGGATGAACACACGAATATATATATATATCAAAATTGGAGAAGAATAAAAAAATTTCTATATGTAAAATTATTATTGATATTTATATTTAGCTGTTATAAAGAATTTATTATTTTCTGAATATATACATATATATGTATTTATGGTTTTGATTTTAATTACAGTAAAGTAAAAATATTGGAAACTGAAAGAAATAATAATAAAAGAAAAATTAAGGAAGCGATGTTAATATATAAATACAAGCAAGATTTAATCAATAGGCAGGCAACAAACGTTAAAATCACAGAATTATGGGAAAGTTGACATTATGGAATTATGGAAAAGCTGACATTTTAAAAGTATTAGTTGACAAAAACTACAAGGATAGTTGAAAATCTCCTAAGTGACAGTTATAGATATATTTTTATAAACTTTTAAGGACTGTATTTTCTAATATTTATTTATAAATTTGCTTATATTATTTTGAAGAAATACAGACATCGATTATATATTATATATATAAATAAATTATTATTTTTGGGACTAAACCATGTATTATTTTGCATTACAATCCCAAAACATATTTAGTCCCCAAAATAATAATTTATATCATACAACCATGAAAACATTAAATACTATTAATCTTTATGGGGGGGGGGGTGTTTTATTGGATTGCAATGCAAAATAATATATGGTTGAGTTCCCAAAAATAATAGTTTATCTATATCATACAACCGTGAAAACATTAAATATAATATAATATATATGCATTAATAATAATACTAACAGTAATAATAATTGAATAATTTCTTGCTTGGTAATTCATAAAAGGTTGAGTATGTGAGAGAATTAATCACAATCGTGGACTTGAGATCACTATTCTGTTTATATGATTCTTTGCAATTCTGCCTTTTAACTTCTATACAAACTTTTTTTTTAAATATTTTAGAATCATAACTAATTGTAGCATTTCAATAAACTCTATCCATTTCCATATCTTTTTAATAAAAACAACATTATTTTTTTTAGAATATCTTTAATATAACCTTTATAAATAAAGTCTTCCATTGCCCCCTTCACCCCAACTTTAACTCATGCTTAAATTCACCATAAAATATAATTTTAGTCAATCTTGTCTTATTCATTCATCTCATATGTCTAGTTCTACATTAATGTCATTTTACAGTTGTGGATATTGTAGCACCATATCCAGAAATATGGAATATATTGATTTGTTTTATGGTCATTCTTTTGTTTATAAGTAAAACATTACTGACTAAAAACATAATAACTGGAGATGATATTATTTGAAGATAGGAATGAATTTTTTTTATTATTATTACCTTGTTGCAATATGACTTTTAATATTTAGAATATATTGTAACCATGTGGCTACATTGCCATATTAACAAGAATATTTGGCAGCATGCTCCTTAAATGTAAAGTTAATTAATTCAGGAAAAATAATATTTAGTTTTGGCATATGTTTTTAATAATGGGTAGTTCTTTTAATTAAATGTATTTTTTCTTCTAAAATGATAATATAAAAATTCTAGACAGTTTTCTTTAAATAATTTTCAAACATTTTTTAAAGATAATATGAATATTTTAATACATAATATAATTTGTAAATGTTAGTAAAAGAGAGAAAAAACTATAAAATCACATAAATAATTTCTTTTGTTTTTTCTCTTCAATAATTTTATCTAATTATTAGTTGATTTTAATTTTTTTAAATGTACTAAAAGAAAAAGCTTTCTCTTCAATAAATTATTTAGCAATTTCAATTTTAACTTTTTAAGAGAGATAAAGTTTTGTGTTTATGAATATTTTAAAAAGAAAAGAAAAAAATATATAAGATTTTAACATTTTTGTTAAATTTTACTTCAATTAATCAGAATTGTTTGTTTTGTTTTCTCTTTATCTCTCTCCAGTGCAACTAGAAATGATTATTAAATCAGTGTAAATAAATGATTATATTGCTTTTTGGCAAGAAAATTTTTTAATTAAAAAGAAATGTCAAAAATTTTATGATTCTAATTTAGGTTTTTGACTTGTTTTCCAATGTCAATGTTGAAGAATGAAAGTAACTGAACAATTGTATTTTTAAAAATTGATCTAACTGGTTATTACTAAATTTTGTTGTCAAATTGGAGACAGAATTATGATTGTTCAGAGACAGTTTGTTTCAAAATTAAAGTGTGTGGATAAATAAGAAGACCTAAATGTCTTGTGAATAGCAGTAAGTCTTGATCCAGTGGCTGAAAAAAACATTAGGAGAAAAGAAGTTCATGACACAGCTGCTAAAGAAGAAAGAAGCAAAAATCTTATACAAGTTCTTGAAGTTTTAACCAAGCTGTTATTATACTATGAGTTTGGTTATTAAAGGTTTTCTACAATGAAAGTCATGTTCTAAATTTAACTAAAAGCTAATATCATCTTCCTTCATATAACATGCCTCCCTAGAAAATGTAAAGAAGTTGCCCATAAAGTAATCTGCAATCTTGTCTCCAACTATGAACATGAGTATCTCTATGTATTAGCCTTATCTTGAAATTTGATTGGAAAGAAAATGGATAAATTCTTGCTGTTTGTTAACCTGAAAGTACTGCATAACAAAAAAGGACAAATTAACTATGTAGAATGTGTAGAAACCTTTAAGAACAAAAAACTAAAAATTATAAATGCAAAGGACTACAAAGAAATTTAAAATCATGATTAAAAATATTTTATTTTATGTGCACATCATATTTTTATTTAATTTTAAAAACAAATTTTTTATAAAAGTAATAATTGATCATTTTGAATAATTTTTTTTTTTTTTGTGAAACATGTTTTTTTAAATCCAATTGATTTTTCTGTTTAAAATTATAAAAAATGGTTTGTTTTAAGTAATTTAAATTTTATCAAATTTCATTTAACATTTTCTTTTGAAATATGCCTCCCTAACACTTATGAAAAGATTAATTAGTTTAATTTAAAGATTTTTTATCTCAGATTATGAAAACATTGTTTTTTTAACTTTTATTACTTAAAGAAATAAATCAATGAAAGCAAAAATTAATTAACTTCATGAATAGAAATGAACTGGTTAATTATAATTTTTATGAAACTATTTTTTAATAAAATAAAAAAGTTTAAATTTTCATATTATCATGTCAGTTTTTTTATATTTTTGTTTATTGTCAATTAATTAGTTTATTAAATAATTGTTTAAAAATTTTCTAGTATTAATGGCTTTATTTTTCCATCTATCTGTTCCAAGAATTAGCAGTGTGTGTGACTTGATTTTAATACAGCTTAAAGTTTGAGGGATTATTTTTAAATTCTCCCAGTAATGTTATTTTAAAATTAATTAGAATATGCTGTTATATTTATTTATCTCTTGATCACGGTAATAGTTCATAGAGTTCTTGCTTTCTGAGCTAATTCACAACATAATGGTTGTTTATGTTGATGTGGAGGTTTTTGTAAGTGTTTGGACATCCATATGATGATTCTGTATGATGCAAAGATATCATTTTTAAAGATTATGCACTATATTTTATATTTTTTATTATTATTAGAAATTAAGTTTATAATTGACCTGTATATTAATTGTACTAGATGACCAGAGCATTGATGTTGATCAGCATACTTTAGTATAGCAACATTATTTTTTATTATAAGTAATTGATGAGAACTTAAGTATGTGTATCCAGAATTTTGTGTTATATTTCTGCCCTATTCTTGGCAGTGATTGAATAATTAGCCCATGTATAGTAGATCCTTTTTTAAATCCAGTCACAAGAATGAATGTTGATTTTTGACTGTTCTTTGCTGATTGGTGATTAGTTTTGATTTAATTATTCTTCTGTAATTACTGGAGATGCACCTTATGGTCTTGTTCATGCTGATATTCTGCTTTTATTCACTGGATATTCTATAGCTAATCTGTATTCACTACATGTGATGATCAATAAAATGGGGATAATGGTGACTTCTCCTCTCCTCATATTACCCTTATATTTACTCCTGATTTGATATTGTTACAGTATATTATTAATTTTATATTCACTACTTGATAACTTTTAAAGAACTGGGATTAGATTGATTTTATAATCCAATCTGGCATTATTTTTTGGAGAAATGCAACTATTTCAATTTGCAATTAGTATTTGGGAGGCAAGTGTTAACTTTGGTTAGTATTACTACAAAAAATAACTAAAAAATATTGATGAGGAAATATTTTTAGATTGTCCCACTGGGAAGATATTTAATAGTGTTATTAAAAAAATTCTACTATGCTTTGTTATTTTTTCTAATTTTATTTTAATATTTTTTATCAAAATAAAACTACATTCCTGATTTTTTTCAAGGTAGGAATTTGTGCTGTTTCTTTGTGTAAATCAAAAGATGCAACCAGGAATTTTAGACTAATGAGCTAGAAATAAAGACATGATTTTAGTTCATTAAAATTAGTAGATTTTTTCTTTTTACAGATAGAAAAAGTAATCTTCTTAAAATGATGTTTGAAACTAAAGTTAAATTTGCAGTCCAAATTTTAAATGACTTATGAACTCACTTTTGGCATACAGGAGAAATTTCAAGAAGATCGATCCTGTATGTCAGATGTGTGTCAATAGACTACATTTTTCTTAGATGTCCCAGTATGTTGAATTACAGATCAATAATCTCATGAATGGTACAGCAATAAGAATGAAAACTATAAATCAATTAAAGATGATGTAGGTCGGGGTTTATTTATGGATAGACATAATACTGGCAATTTTTATGAATTATGCTCTGTGGTGTGTCAGATGTAAACGTTGAAAGGATGAGAGACCCACACAGAAATAAATTCAAGAATATCATGGAGAAAATCATGAATAGGGACCAACTAATTGCTCCAAGCTATATCACAAGAGAAACATGGGAGAAGGTTGGATCTACTTTACTTCAAATAGATATGTAATTGATGTCATTTTTGTATTTGTAGCATTCAATATAGCAATAGAATAAAATTTCTTTAAAAAAAAAATTTAAACAACTTTGATATGAATTGAATAATAAAGAAGATTGAAAATATATCTGAGAAATGATTTTTTTAGAATGTGGAGGTTTTTAAGTATAAAGAAATCAAGATAAAGTCTTTTTGTACTTGAAATTTTGAATTTGATTTTAAAAAGACACATTGACTAGAGCAGTAACTTTAAAAAAAAAACTGTAAAATGTTATTGAAACCTTGTTTAACAAAATGACAGACCAAAAACAAATTGTATCAAAATATTACTAGCTGTTAAAAGTAGTTTAGTATAAAATTTTGTCAAATATTTATATACGACTTTATTTTAAGATAGTATGCAAAGATTTTGGTACAATCTAAATATGATCTGTAAAATAGACAGGTAATTTATGAAATATTCAGATGAAAAAACAGGCAAAACTCTCCATACAATAGTGCCACTCAGTGCAAGCCAGAGTAATCAATGGATACCAAAAGGCTATAATTCAGTATGCCCAGACTAGTTTCTGGCTGGTGGCCTTCACCAGTGAGGAGCCTTGGGTCTGAGAGCACTGCATCTCTGGCTTTCACTGAGTGATACTACTATATGGAGAGTTTTGTCTGTTTTTTTTTAAGTGTCATAGCATCGTCCGGGACATGAACCCGCAACCCAGGCAACTGCCTGCAAGTGCAAGGCAGTCGCGCTGACCTCTTGACCACCAATGCAAGACGAGTTTTGCCTGTTTTAATAACAGTTATTAGCAAGCATAAGAAATGGTAATCATGTGAAATATTCAGATGGAGTATGGATATAAAACTTTTCGATATATTTTTTACATTTATATAAATGTTAAAATTAGTGTTGGGAATTTTAATACGATAGATATAAGGCAATACAAGTTGGTAATAATTTGAATAATCCGTAAGAAAAGTGTTAAAAATTTTGGCCTTAGTGATCTAATAGAGGGCAAAGGATGAAAAACGTTTTTGTTGTTCTATAGTTTGTTATTTAGCAGTTTGCTTAATTGGTGAAAGTCTGTTGTCTTAGGGATTAACAGAAGAATTTATTATCTAAGATGTTCATTTATAATTTCCTCATCAGCTTGCATATATATTATATTTGAATTTATGTTCACAGTGAGAGGATTAAAAAAGTCATCAATAAGTGGCATTTATGTTAATTGCAGAAAATTGATCGTAGTTGATTCTTCATTTAAAAATGTACTAAAGAACCAAACATTTGTATCTAGAATTATTTAGATGCTTTCCCTTGGTCATGCACTGTTAATTGAGAATGTAACTACTATAACATAGCTTTAATAATATTAATATAGCTAAAACTTCTACAAAATATATAGTTCAGATACTGAAACGTTTTTTTGATTTAGAAGATTCCTTGATTTCTATTTTCTATTAGCTCAAGTGCAATTTTTTAGAACAACAATGAAAATATTCTGATCTGCTTTCAAAATTAATGAACAGTAATATATTGCTTTATTTTATTCAATTTAGCTATGAAAATTTGAAACAAACTAAAACAGGCAAAACTCATTATATATATTTTGCCACACACAGCAAGCTAGAGTAATCAATGTATGCCAGAAGGCTTGTGCATAAAATCCCCATCTAGTGCCTACTCATCCAATATCCCCAGACTAGTTTCTGGTTTATGGCCTTCATCAGTGAGGAGCCTTGGATCTGAGAGCACTGCACCTAGATCTCTAGATCTCTAAGATCTAGGTGCAGTGCTCTCAGATCCAAGGCTCCTCACTGATGAAGGCCATAAGCCAGAAACTAGTCTGGGGATATTGGATGAGTAGGCACTAGATGGGGATTTTATGCACAAGCCTTCTGGCATCCATTGATTATTCTAGCTTGCTGTGTGTGGCAAAATATATATAGTGAGTTTTGCCTGTTTTAACAACATTTATACCCAAGCATAAAAGGTGGTGGTTGTGTGATGTTTATAGACCTGTTAAACATTGTCGAACACAACACTATGCATTTCACATGCAATTGGAAGTCATATTAGCTTTCTTGTACTTCTTCAAAAAACAAAAACCTATGTTGTGATGGTTAATGTTTCTAACTCTTTGGCTATGAATATGAGGTTAAAAGATTTCGAAAGCACTAAGCCTAATATTTAATTTTGATATTTCTAACTTCACCAACAAGCATTCAAAGCCAGTATAATTACTAAAATCTTAAATAATAATGTGAAAGGCTGAAACCTTTGACCGATGTGCCTTAAAAATGCTTAAGTAACAGCCAATCAGATGTAATAATGACTGCATATGGAACTCTCAATTCAAAAACACAAGCATTTTTAAGATGCATTGGTCAAAGGTTTCAGCCTTTCACGTTATTATATCATCTTCTTGGACTTAATAAATGTAATATATTTACATTTGTTACTATCATTTCATTAGATTTGAAAATTACTTCGTAGTAAAGTAGTAAATCGAAAGATTTCAAGTTGTTTATTTATATATAATATTTAGTGAATTAAATGTGAAGGTGATTTAAGCTTCATGCTCTTAGTTCAGAATGTTTGAGTGTGGCTTACTTATATATAAATTTAAGTAGAGAAGAAGGTGGTTCCATCTTTTTCTCATATTTCTGGCTTGTGTTTTTGAATTGAGAGTTTTATGTGCAGTCATTATTACATCTGATTGGCTGTCACTTAAGCATTTTTAAGATGCATTGGTCAAAGGTTTCAGCCTTTCACGTTTTTATTATATCATCTGCTTACGCTTAATAAATTTAATATATTTAAAATCTTAAATGTAAAATTTGGTGAATTTTAATTTCACATTGACTGCAACATTTTAATCATTAATTATAGTTTGTCTGATATATATACATTTAATTTTGCACTGAATATAAGAGTTAATCTTTTTTATAATATATTTATTTTACTTTAGAGTCTGCTTGAAAAAAAAAAATTAAAATATGATGTAATGAATTTAATATCTCAGTTAATTATGTTATATGTTATTGAATTTAAATTAATTTATAGTGGCAGCTTTTGTTTTGAAGTGCAATTGTTATAAAATAAGTAAAAAGAAATATAAAGCTGAATACTGATTATATATGTGTGTGAGGGTAGTAATCTAGACCAACTGATGATTGCTGGTTTAGCATGAAATACGTAGATTGGTGATTATTTATCTTTTCAACATGTGTGTGATCAGGTGGGTCAGCAATATGAGATAGCACTGAGATTGGTGGGTCATGTGAAAGTCTGAGTTCGAACCCCGCATATATTACATATATAAATGCAGTTTTGAGCCTGTACAATGTATTAACTTACATAAATAGTGTGAAAAAGATCTACCCATCCCTCGCATGTATATGTATAAATGGATTATTCTCCTGTACATGAGGGGTCAGAATGACTTATATGTCAACATGGGTAGGATGACAACCTTAGCACTAACAAGGGTTTTGAACGTTCCATCATCAGATTTTCAATGAAATGGAAGGCTAAAGAGTTGTGAGTTGGAATAGTTTGAAGCCTATTCATTAAAGTATATAGATTGGCTATCTTAATATAAAGCTGAATACTGATTATATATATGTGTGAGGATAGTAATCTAGACCAACTGATGATTGCTGGTTTAGCATGAAATACGTATATTGGTGATTATTTATCTTTTCAACATGTGTGTGATCAGGTGGGTCAGCAATATGAGATGGCACTGAGAGTGGTGGGTCATGTGAAAGTCTGAGTTCTAACCACGCATATATTACATATATAAATGCAGGTTTAAGCCTGTACAATGTATTAAAAAGAAAATAGTAACAAGTAAATATAAAATATGTTTTTTTTATAAATCTAACTCCGAACAAAGTCATAGAAAAAAAGATTATGAGAGATTAGGCTGCTTTTTGTTTTGTTTTATCCTTGGTTAAACATATCTAGATACTTGAATAAAAAAATCTTAGGTTTGATTAAAATATGAAATTTTCTTTAAATTTTACTAAGATTGTGAGTGTAACCACTTTCAGCAATCATTTATTTATTAGCAGCCCTTCAAATTTAAATTTGACCATTCAAATTCCTGATAAGAAAAATAAACCAAGAAGAGAACAAACTTAAATACGAGCTAATACGTGCATTTCTATAATTTTGCAAACAAATTAATGAATATTGTAATTCCCAAAAATCCTTCTTACATTTTTCAGCATTTTTTTATTATTAACTATTACAATTTCGACTGTACCTTGTAGTAGACTGCAAGGTACAGTTGAAACTGTAATATTTAATATTTAATAAAAAAAAATTTGCTGAAAAGTGTAAGAAGGATTTTTGGGAATTGCAATATTGTATATAACAATAGCAGAGAAAAGAGAGAAAGTATTTATACGAACTATATATAAATCAATGAATCATAAATATATGCGCAATGCGCATGTGTCATACAATTTTCAATATTTTAATTTATGGTGCAGCAAATCATCCCGTCTGAAAAATACCAATGCTTTCCTAGTTATTGCCTTCATTATGATGTCTTATCAGTAATGGTTTTTTTCATAAAGAGATGGTAGAATTGTATATGGTTTGAATATAACCAACGTGTTGTTATATTTGCCAAACTAATATTTTCTTAAATAGATTACATCAAATTAAAATTTTAAAAAAAAATCTAGCAAAATTTAAAAACTAAAAATTTTCACAACTAATTTACCTGGCAAGTTTGGCTTCTTAAGTGCAAAGGAACACGAATACAATACAAATATGTATATTAAAAAATTTCCTATAATTCTCAATCATATTTCAAGTATTTTTAATGTATCAAGCGTTGGTGGCCTAGCGATTAGCATAGCTGCCTTCCAAGCAGCTGGCCCGGGTTCGTTTCCCGGACATATGAGAAAAAAAAATCTTTAATGTAAAAAAAAAAATTCTTAAATAAGTTAATATCTTCAATAAAATACATTTTTAATAATAAAAGAATGAAATAAAGAGAAAAATAAAATACTCTTTATTATTGAACATATATAGATGTATTATATTGAAACTATTAACATATTTAAGAAATCTCTTAATATTAAAGCCAATTAGAATGTGATTGGGAATTATGGGAAAATTGCGTAGTAGATATTTTTATAGATATTCTTAATAATCTACATACCACCAAACCTTTTTTAAAACATATAAATAAAGATATTAAAAAAATACATATGACTCCTAAGATGCATTTTGCTGAACCATTTGTGTTGTGTTTGTGTTCTCTTGTTCTTGAATAGTCTATCTTGGTAATAAAATCAGTTGATGATGAAAAATTTTAAACTTTGGTTAGTTTTTTTTAATTTTGAATTTGGTGCAGTTTATTTATTTTTGTTGACATGTTTACTTTTTAGCTTTTGATAATTTTTTTTCTATATGTTTTCTATAAATAATAAATATATAAAATTAAATGTTCATGACTTACTGGACTATGCTGGAAATAATTTGCTAAATGAAATGTTCATGAGACCGAAATAAAAAATGATAGATGAAGAAGAATCTGGAAAAAGGACAAAAGAATAAGATACATATTTTTTATTTTTCTTAGGTTTTTGTAAATATGGCACATTTTATAAAAGACTGGTGTTAAATTCTATTATCTTTCAAATTCCGGAAACCTGGCGGCATTAACAAGACTAAATAGCTAGTAAACAAAAACCTGATTAGTCTTCTTTCGATAGCATTTACAAGAGTTATTTTCATTTATTTGTATTGAGTATAAATATAGGGGATTTGAACTCAGACTTTCAAGTACCTTTCAATTATCCATATTAACTCATACCACTGATACACATGACCACATACATGTAGAAAAGATAAATAATCACCAATATTCAGTTGGTCCAGATTATCATCTCCCACACACATATATATAATCAGTGCTCAGTTTATATTAGATAGCAAATCCTCATACTTTAATTGACAGGCTTCAATCCACTTCAAACTCCAACCCTTCAGCCATCCATTTTAATTTTGTATTTATTTGTTAAAACTATATTAAAGCACTCTGTCACATAATTTTCCAAGATTATTTATGAGTTTCTTTTGAAAAGGATAACTCCAGTTTTTTTTTTTTTTAAAAAAAAATGCTTGTTTCACAATAAAAAAAGGAATGAAACTCGAGCTATTGAGATTGAGCTTTAAATTACTATTACATGCAAAATATAAAAAAAGACCAAACTCTTAAATAAACAGAATCCAAGTAACTTGTGATCAGTCTATTAGTAAAATAAATAAAAAAAGTCTAGAAGATAGCATTTACACAAACAGATAAGAAATTAAAAGATATAAAGAAACAAATTTTGTAATAACTAGAATGGAAGAGTATATATCTAAAAATATTTTTAATACTTTATTTTTATTAATAATTATTTAATAATATTAATAAGTTGTTGTGAAACTATTTTTTCATAGTAGTAAAAATTATATACAGTATATAAAAACGTGTGTGTGCGTGTAACTTAGATCATATTGAAATGTCAATTATTAATGGAATAATCTGAAATTAAATAAATATTACACTCAGGCTATAGCACGCAGTCTTGTTAACCTCAGAATTTTAGATTGATTCTGAAAGGAGGCATAGAAATATTTATAAAAATAAATATTACCAATTGTCAAGGAGGAAAAAAAACGTAATAACGAGCCTAAACGATTAAAACGGTTTGTTTGATTTGTTTTCTCTAGAGCCTTTTTATAAAAAATTTAACTAAATTGTTATGATGTTAAAAAGAAATGAAAATTGCATTTATTTTATAATGCTTATACATATATAGTCTTTATATATATGAGACATTTTTTGTTTCACTATATATATATAATATGAAAGTTTGTGTAAAAATAATTTAATGTTTGACTATTTTTATCATTTAATATTAACTGTTAAATGTCTTTAGGAAAATTTAAAATTTATTTAAACTAAAAATTCATTCAATTGTTAGTATTTGCACACAGGTTAGCATATAACATAATGTTTAGAGTGTATAATCCTCTTCTTTCGGTTTTTTCCAACCTTGACAATGACAATACTAACATAATCCAAGATGGCTCTTTAGATTTGTGAATGCTGAATTTAAAGTGATTCTCTAACCAATCAGGTTATTCTATCAGAGGCATCTGACAACTAATATTAGATTATGGATATAATCAACATTTAATTACTATTAAACTACCATCATCACAAACTTTCAGACAATATTAGTATTTGGTATTGACTCAATATATGTATAAATTATTGAATAAATTGAAACTCCATTTTTTAAATAAAGGTAAATATACAGCCAAGTATTATTAAAATGCAGTAACCAATTACATCATTTCTGCAAGCTAAAAAACAATAGTAAATTTGTCAAAGCTACTCCTGATCAAAGGACCACCACTTACATCAATCAATCAGGCCATTATCTATATGCTAGTAGCTGGACATTATAGTGATAAGTAACATTTTTTACATTCCAACTAAAATAAAGACTCTTTCATAAACAATTAATGTATTTACATTTAATATATTTAATATGGATATAAATTAATTAATAAATCTGATCTCCATTTTTTAAGTAGAGTTAAATCTACAGCCAAGGTGTATTAAAGTGTAGTATTTAAATACATGATTTGCTTATGGGAAAGTCTTTATTTCAGTGAGGATATAAGAAATGTGGCTTTACATACTATATCTCGACTCTTATAGCTATAATGTCCCATTACTAGCTCACACATAAGAGCTTGAGAGACTGACCAAAATCAGTTGTCATTTGATCAGGAATACTTTGGACACTTTTACTATTGTTTTCTTTCAGCATGCAAAATCAGTGTGGTTGTTTACTACCCTTTAATACACTTTGGCTGTTGATTAAACTTTATTTTAAATAAATGGAGCTTTCATTTATTAAATAATTTATATCTATATTAATCCATTAAAAATATTCAATTTATATACATATATATATATTGAACCACCCACCTTTCTTTCTAATATATATATATATATAAAGTCGTATTTTCCTTATTAACAAACTTTTCTATCTCTGAAGGTTTCTGGTCCCTCAGATGGAGTGAACAATTTAGCAAGCCACCAATAACATAAACACTCAGCTACTAAATTAAAACCCTGGCCAACCAAGCATTTTATTTATTTTAAGGAGATCCCTTTAGGTGCCGGTTAATCACAAAGTAATTAACTGCCTGCTCGACCAGCAATGAATCTAGTACCTGAAATCCCAGCTAGCTCATTGAATTGTAGCTGTCTTAGGAATATCCGCCCATTCTAAAAATTCTATTTCTTAACATTACAAAAAAAAATGACTTTCTGCCCAATAAAACATTTGCATCATTCAGAATCCTGATTTCAAAAGATACTCCCTATTCTTTTTTCTTCAACTTAAATCACTTCTTAATAACGACTAAATATTTCAATCCCCACCCTATTTCCATAAAATAAATGTATTATCTCATAATAAAGGTATACATTCTTTCTATTAGCATAAATATTTCAATAACACTTTGAATCTCGCTCTTTTTTTTAAATGAGTATTTTATACTATATTAAAAGCATAGGATCATTCTAGTAATAAACATTTCAATACTAAATTTAATGCCCGCTCCCTTTTCTTAACATAATTGTTTTGTCTCATAATACAACCATGCACACACTTTTCAGTTAAATAAATATTTTAATACCTTTGACATAAAATAAAATACAAAACATATTTAAGTAATATTTACTGAGGCTATAACCTCGATAATATGCGTGTAAAATGCGATAGTAGGAACCTCTACAGGTGTTTTAACCACAAGCTTATGCTATGGAAGAAAAGAGGGGAACCCTTCTTTACTTCAACCTACTTTCTATTTAAATAGGTGAAGCTGAAGTGGTTAGATCTGTGAGCGTGAAGCTATTCAATACTTCATGGATTAAGTCCACATTTCTTATTACACATTAATACTCGTGAAATCTTTCAATTTACAACGAGTCAATGGAAAGATTTTATAGTTAGAAATCTATTAAAGTAATTTAAAGTTGTAATTATAAATTTATTAAATGCACATTGATTACGTAAGTAATATTTACTGAGGCTATAACCTCGATAATATGTGTGTAAAATGCGATAGTAGGGACCTCTACAGGTGTTTTAACCACAAGCTTACGCTATGGAAGAAAAGAGGGGAACCCTTCTTTACTTCAACCTACTTTCTATTTAAATAGGTGAAGCTGAAGCAGTTAGATCTGCTAGCGTGAAGCTATTCAATACTTCACTGATTAAGTCCACATTTCTTATTACACATTAATACTCGCGAAATCTTTCGATTTACAATGAGTCAATGGAAAGATTTTATAGTTAGAAATCTATTAAAGTAATTTAAAGTTGTAATTATAAATTTATTAAATGCACATTGATTATGTAAGTAATATTTACTGAGGCTATAACCTCGATAATATGTGTGTAAAAGGCGATAGTAGGGACCTCTACAGGTGTTTTAACCACAAGCTTGTGCTATGGAAGAAAAGAGGGGAATCCTTCTTTACTTCAACCTACTTTCTATTTAAATAGATGAAGCTGAAGTGGTAAATATTACTTATGTAATCAATGTGCGTTTAATAAATTTATAATTACAACTTTAAATTACTTTAATAGATTTCTAACTATAAAATATTTTCATTAACTCACTGTAAATCAAAAGATTTTGCGAGTATTAATGTGTAATAAGAAATGTGGACTTAATCAGTGAAGTATTGAATAGCTTCACGCTTGCAGATCTAACCGCTTCAGCTTCACCTATTTAAATAGAAAGTAGGTTGAAGTAAAGAAGGGTTCCCCTCTTTTCTTCCATAGCGTAAGCTTGTGGTTAAAACACCTGTAGAGGTCCCTACTATCACATTTTACAGCATATTATCGAGGTTACAGCCTCAGTAAATATTATTTATATAATCAATGTGCGTTTAATAAATTTATAATTACAACTTTAAATTACTTTAATAGATTTCTAACTATAAAATCTTTCCATTGACTCGTTGTAAATCAAAAGATTTCGCGAGTATTAATGTGTAATAAGAAATGTGGACTTAATCAGTGAAGTTTTGAATAGCTTCATGCTCGCAGATCTAACCGCTTCAGCTTCACCTATTTAAATAGAAAGTAGGTTGAAGTAAAGAAGGGTTCCCCTCTTTTCTTCCATAGCATAAGCTTGTGGTTAAAACACCTGTAGAGGTCCCTACTATCGCATTTTACACGCATATTATTGAGGTTATAGCCTCAGTAAATATTACTTACGTAATCAATGTGCGTTTAATAAATTTATAATTAAAACATATTTAATTAAGATTCACACACACACACAATTAATAATTTTGCATAAAAGTTGGACAATGGAGCTAATATGAGAAGTTAAAAGTTTTTTTTTTGTTTTATTTACTTATCTACCACGGCTTATAAATCAAGAATTGGAGAATAAGAAAATGAAATGTTATCTAGGATTTGAATTTGATTTGACATGAGTATGACAAAATGTAGCTTCTGTAATTTGTTGGTTCCAACCAGTTGGCGCTAATTCCTCATAGATATTTCCTTAATTTGTGATATTATATGAATTCTCATGGATCTCAGCATGGACACTCCATTGTTGCTTAGACTTCACATGAACATGGTTTGTCCTTTGAATTATCTGCTGGTGGTGCCACAGAGAAAGTTCAGCCAGTGCATGATATGATGGGTTCAGCAACGCATCATTCTCTTCTAATAGTAGCTTCTGTAATTTTCTGGAATCAATCAATTTATTATACAGTTTATTTACAATTAATAAGTTTTTGATCCAATTTATTTCCGATCAAATTTATTTCTAATTTAATTGATAATCCTTTTTTTATTATATTATTATTATTATTATTATTATTATTATTATTATTATTATTATTATTATTATTATTATTATTATTATTATTATTATTATTATTATTATTATTATTATTATTATTATTATTATTATTATTATTATTATTATTATTATTATTATTATTATTATTATTATTATTATTATTATTATTATTATTATTATTATTATTATTATTATTATTATTATTATTATTATTATTATTATTATTATTATTATCACAATACAAAGTTCTCCTTTTTATACTCAGCACTTCTTATCTTGCGGATCCATCGTACATTCTATTTCACTCTGATTGGACTTCTGTTTTTTTTATTTAAAGTGTCTGATTCTTTCCATTGGTTGTTGGTTTAAGTGAATAGTAATATTTAGTTTCTTTGTTAATTTTCCCTTAGCCCTTTAATTATATATTTTTTGTTTTATTACATTAGCTCTCTATTGTCCTTTTAAAATTCCTTCCCTTTTTTCAAAATCTATTTATATACACACACATTCAATCTTTTTATTATAAGACAAAACAAACTCCCTTTTTAGTTTTATTACGAATTAATTAAAAGTAATATTAAATCATTTTTATTTCAATTCCCCCCTTTTTTTTAATTTAACAATAAACCCCCCTACCCTAATCTTTTGTTCTTAAATTTTTTTTTCTTCAAACTTTTATTTTACTTTAATTAATTTTTTTTTTTTTAATTTCGTTTCTTTTTTTAAAAAAAATGAAATTTCCTAAGTATTTTTACTCTTAAAACACTAAAACACTCTGTAATGATGTATATATATATACACCTGGGTCTCATTTTATGCGGTAGATAGGTTCCACATAAAACCCGCATTAAAAAAATCGCACAAAAATAGACTTAATTTACCTTAAAAAATGGGGGATAGAGGCTGCAATTTTCAGAATTTGCGTAAAAGCAAAGCAACAAGCAAAAATTACTTTAAAATTCGCATTAAAAAAATAAACAAATAAAGTATGACTAATAAAAAATTTCAAATATTTGAAAAAAATTAATACAAGACAAACTTTTTTTACTTTTTTATTACTATAGTATTTAATTTTACATATTTCATACATATTTTAATCATTAACACTAGCGTTCGTTTGTAAACTGGTAAGAAATCAGATTTGATGTGATGTGATGTATTGTGGCTTCTCTTTAAATGAAATCAAGAATTTCTCAGCAATTATGCCCAGAGAAACCTGTTAGCCACTTTATTTTTATTTGTGATGTGATGTACAACTAGCGCCATTTTCAGTCTTGTGCTGTGTTAATGGTTTTCTGTTTCTATATTTAAAAAATGAGATTGTAATCAAAACAAAAAGATTATATATTATCATTAGAAAGATTATTTTCAGTTTATAAAATCTTCATTTTTTTTTTTAAAATCTAAAAGATTATTTATTTCTGTTATATATAATAAAATATGTTTTAAAAGTTTAAATTTTTTGAATATTTATTGTGATATTTTTATATGTAAGTATAAATCTATTATTATTATTTACTCATTAGTATAAATAGGTTATTTACATACAGCTTCAGGCCATATCCATGTTAGCTGCTAATATAACGTTATATTTTTGAGAAAAAAAAGTATTTCAAGTCAAAATAAGTTATTAATAATTTAAATTTCTTGATATCTAATAAATATAGTGAAATATGAAAGATATTAAGAAGAAACATGAATCGCATAACTTCAAAATCACATTAAAATAATCTGCATAAACGAGACCTTGGTGTATATTGCAACCTTCCCTTCCTGTTCTTCAACACCTCTACTCTACCTTCTCTTCTACCCTCTGTGATACTAGCTCAATAATAAACAATCAGGTATAAAATATGACTCTTTATGAGTCTTGAAACTTGCAATATGTTAAAACATAAGATAGACTTTAGGGATGATTACAACATAGAAGTTTTAAAATTGAGAAGTATATAAAATATACTCCACAATGCCATTGCTATTGTGAAAATTCTCCTATATCATCATATTACAATCATTAGGAAAATTGCCACAACAAACAATGAATAACATAATATTTCATTTAAATAATGATCTCACTACTCTTCTACAATTTAAGAATCTCAAAATAATAACATTAAAACAAAATCAGATTAAATTAAAATAATTAACATTATCCTGTGGAAATTTCAGGGATCATAAGTATTCTATTCCAAAATCTAATATTATGTAAATAATATTTATTTTTACAAAGTGCAGTCTGTATTGAAATTAAACTGAGAGAATGCAAACCTCTCAAGCGCTTAGCCAATCAGATCACAAATACTGAGACAGAGAATTTAACAAGGAAAGAGTGGTTCCACTTGCTTCTTTACTTGTCTTTCTATTTGTCTCAGTATTTGTGATCTGATTGGCTAAGTGCTTGAGAGGTTTGCACTCTCTCAGTTTAAAATCTAATATTGTAAATTTATTTAATAAATTTGTTAATGTTTTTTTATAAAGAATCTCCTTGTCAAGTGCTATTTATTGATCTCTTCTTTTCCACAACATCTGATTCACAGAATTTAAATAAAACATATAACATAACTGCACAGAATAAATGATATAAATTTATTTAAAATATTATTGATACTCAGAATAAGATACTTGAATATTTAATCATTATAATATTATTTTCTAGTCATACTCAATTATTTAAATTGATGCCATATAAATTGTGTATATTTTTCATATTTCCACTCTATTCAGACTACATTATATTTTGCAAGCCACATAAGAAAATTTGATTCATATAATATTTATTATTACTATTATATTTTATCTGGTTATTAAATATTAAATATAGGATAGATTATTAATAAGATTAAGTGTAGGAACATATTATTATTATTATTATTATTATTATTATTATTATTATTATTATTATTATTATTATTATTATTATTATTATTTTAGAGGTGTAGTTAGGTATGCTGTAAATAAATCCCTCATCATGCTTAGCTACAGGATTTTTCAATTAATATGATGATTTGATTTTATAGAACCTGAGATCATATTTTAATAACAGGAATTATAATATATTAATATTGTATTAAAATTAGTTAATGTATTTCAAAGTCATAGGGATACTATAGATTGAGGTTATTGTATAAATTTAGGGGAATAATGTTCCTATGGCATTAAGGGTATGTCTTTATGGAAATATTCTTAATGTTTACCAACTGTTATACCTTTCGCTAAATGTCTCATGAATATTATTTATTTATTTATTATTCAATTGAACCATATATTGATAATTATTAAATTGGAGCTAGTCTAATGATAGAAAATTATATTAATATATTATTAGTACATACTTCTTATTTTATTGAGTGTGAATGAGCTGGAGGATTATCACGATATATTATTCATTTTTTTAAGTATAGGTTAGCAGGGGTACAATATATAATATGAAGGGTATCAAAAAGTAACCAGAATTTTGTAACAACTTGTGAATTTATTTTTAGATGTTACAAACTGAAACTTATTGAAAGTATTGTCTAGTTGATGCCATGTACCAGTCTAAATGTGTTTCAACATTTTAAAGTAGTCCTGAAATGATTGCAAAGTAATACCTTTAATACCTCTGACTTTTTTTATCAACTCTTCCAAATCCACAAAACTTTTTTTCTGATGCATTTTTTCATTCAGGGAAATAAAAAGAAATCATCATCATCATCATCAACCATTATCAATCCACTGCAGGATGAAGGTCTCTCCAAGTTTAATCCTTCTTCTCTGATCTTTAGCGTCTCTTCTCCACATCATCTCTGCATACTTTCTTATTTCATCCATCCATCTCACATGTGGTCTCTTTTTGGGTCTTTTACAATCTCTTGGAATCCGGTTTAATATTTCAATTGTCCATCTATTATCATCTCTTCTAGCAATATGTCCAGCCCAACTCCACTTCAATCTTTTAATTTTTTCAATGAGGTCAGTAACACCTGTTTGTTCTCTTACCCATAAATTGCGTTTTTGATCTCTTCTTTTTACTCCCAACATGCATCTCTCCATACTTCTTTAGAACAAAATTGGGTGAATATGGCTGATGGATGAGCTAGGTCATTTTGTTTTTAATTAAAAATTGTTTCACACTTAAGGCTTTGCACACTAGTTCTCCAGTTTACCACAAATAGGGACATTTTCATTTTATTATATCATGCAAAATTTTCAGAATTTGTAAGTAAGATGTATAATTGTTATGAATGAATTCTGGGTGAACAATGTCATTTGTATAAAAAAAATTAGCAATCTGGTCTTCACTCACCAAACAATCTTTAAACTTGTGTTTTCTTCAGAGCTGCTTTTTGTAAGGTATTTCAAGTTTTATAACTATTCCCCCTGCTATTTTCTCTAGCAGAAAACAGAATTTCATGATGTTTCAACTTTTAAGAGGTTACAAAAATTGACCAATAAGTGACATTCACTTAAAAAAACATTTATTATATGGCATTATGAATTTACTTAATAATTACAGTTGGTAAACTGATGTTCAGGGATACCTTGAGATGTAACTAGTGAGAGAAGCATGTACTACAATGCACTCACTCTTCAGTTAATGGTTCTAGTTATTTTTGGATATCTTCTTATATATAATTAGTTATAATTACATTAAAGTTAGTACAGACAACATACATACATTTAAATATTACATATTCAGCTTCTTTCTGCCCATCTTTCTCCTATATAATTAAATGGACATATTAAGGTCCTAAGTGTGAGGAGTCAGATTGACTTCAGGTAAACATGGGTATGACAATAATATTGGCATCAATAAGGCTTTGAACATTCCATCCTCAGAATTTCAATAAAATATATGGCTGAAGAGTTGGAGAGTGGAGAAGATTGGAGCTTGGCCATTAAACTTTAAAGATTTGCTATCATAATGTAAACTGAACACTGATTGTTTGTATATGTGTAGGAGTTTGTGACCTGAACCAGCTGATGAGTGCTGATTCAGCACAAAATGTGTATTTATCTTTTTCACATGTATGTGGTCATAAGTATTAATTGTATAAGATGGATGGATGTAGTGGGCTTGAAAACCTGACTTTAAGTCCCTTATAATTATATTAAATTTAGTATAGGTAATATATATATAATTAATATTTACCATCTTAAATGACTGTAATAAATTCAAAATTATCTGATGTAATCTACATAAAAAACATAAAAATTTTATAAGTAGAATCCCTCCTACTATCTAGTAGATTTGATATATAGCAAAAAATTTAGATATCTACCAATTTACAAAAATGGAATTAATTAAATTTCAAATATATACAACTATAACAAAATTTAGCATTGTTTTATTTTCCCAAGGCTATCATTAAGCAATCAGTTTGAATAATTTGGGAGAAAAGTAAATAACTACTTACAACTTCGTATTTACTATCTTAAATAAATATAATAAATTTAAAATCACTAAATGTAAGAAAATATATAAAAATCTCTGCTGGTATTAACATTCAAATTACTATTCTTTCATCAATTGTTACTAATTTTCTTATTTTCTGAGTCAACATAATATCTAGTAAAATGAAAATACACACAGAAAAGTAGTTTTTTTAATAATATTTAGCTTTATTACTGCCTAACATACTTTCAATATATTTTTGCTTGGCCAACACAGATTTTTACACAATAGATCCCTCAGAAATAAAAACACATTTCAATATTTACAGACCACAAGCAGAAAATTGGTCATAGATTAGAACTAACAAAAGCAGAGATAAAGTGCGCAGAGAGATAGGATAGAAAGCAGAAGATTAAAGACGTGTGTACAATAGTTACTGACCATTTTTCTATTAACAAAGAATTTCAAAGAAATGGGCTATTAAATTTTATATTAAAATTGAATACCTGAACAGTTAATTAAACATTGATATAAAGAACCATTTAATCACACCACTATAAATCATGGATATGATATAGTAAAAATATATTGAAAGCATGCTAGGCAGTAATAAAGTTGAATATTATATCAGGCGTTGTTAGCCGAGAGGTCATTGCAACCGCCTTGCAAGCAAGTACTTGGTTGCAGACGGTTGTGGGTTCGCGTCCCGGCGGATGCTATGACTTATGAAAAAAAAAAAAAGTTGAATATTATTTTAACAACCTACTTTTTCTGTGTGTATTTTCATTTTACCAAAAAAAATTTATCAATGAAAAAGGATCTCTTCTGCTAAATATTTTGTACAATAACAAATTCAAACCTCAATAACTTAAAGGCATAAAATAAATTAAGTTCAAATGTTGATAACTATAATGAAATTTTGGCATTATAAACTTGAGTGTGATTTGGCAGTTTCAATGATACTAACTAAAACAAACATCATTTAATTTTGTTCTAGAGGTTGATCTCCGTAGAGTTGAGAAAATAATCTTAAATATAAAAGTTAGAATATTATGTTACCCTTATTAGTAGTGTCTATAAGAGTCTTACCTTGGTCTTGAAATTCTATTTGGATTTTAAAAATAATACTAGCAGATTAATTAAGTTAGCATATGCTAAATTACGAAAAAAAAATTTTTTTTTGTAAACATTTAACTTTTACTATCTGATATTTTAATATTTTAAATAGCATTAAACTGTTGCACATGCGCTTTGGATTTTAACTATAAAATGAATGAATACAAACACTTCAAACACATGATAAAGTCTTTGGAAAAGATAGAATGGCCTATCTTTTCGAACCCAAACGCTTTTGTATGGGTGAATCTATCTTTTCCAAAGACTTTATCATGTGTTTGAAGTGTTTGTATTCATTCATTTTATAGTTAAAATCCAAAACGCATGTGCAACAGTTTAATGCTGTTTAAAATATTACAGTTTGTAAAACATCGCGCTATATAAAATAATTGACTTATCTGATATTTTAGTTTTATTCTTGTTTATTTATTGTGACTTTATAGTTCAAATTTAAGCATTTTTAAATTTTTAAGTTTAAAATGTATATATATGATATTATAGTTTACTTCATGTAACTCATCATTTTAAATTATATAAATGGTTTATGATGAGGGAGAGATAAAAATTGCATTTATATTATTTAGTTAAGGACTATGTTTAGTATTTACTAAAGAAGGCAAATATTTTTTATTTAAGGATCTGCTTTAAAAGAATGATTTTTTTTTATTAATATATTGAATTTTTTTAAAAAAAATTGTAATTATAACTTTTTTACTAATATTGTTAATTTTCTTTTTTGTATTTATATTTTTGTTCATAATTTTTTTTATATATTTGTATTTTTGGCTTCAGAAACATTAGTATTTGGTAAATCATAGCCAGTTCCTGAAGCATAAAAAAACATGTTTAATTGGCAATAAAGACGATTATTTATCCATACATATATATATTTATATTGCTAAAAGGATGTTGCTTTGATAACAGTTTGAAATTCTTGATAGTTATCTATATTGGGATTGTGTAAGTGTTGACTGGTTTCTAATGGTTATATATATATACTTACCTACTCATCTATTTATCTATCTATTTAATTATAATAGTGATAATTTTGATTCTAGGTATTTATTCAAAACTATTTACTGAAATAGATGATTTTAAAAATTATTAATCAAATTATTTTTGAATAGTGACTTTTCTAGTACTGCACAATATTCCAACATATAAAATTCCATTAAAGTAATAAATCAATGTTAAGCAGTAACATGCTTGAAACATCCTTTACTAATAACACAAGTCGACAATATAATTAATTGTCATATAAATATTGTAATACAGCATGCAATAACTTTATATAAAAAATGATTTAAAACTTATTTAGAGATAATTATTTTTATGGAAACGTTGATTAACAAATGTCTCAACAAATTATATTTTAGTTTATCTATAAAATTAATGACAGACAAGTAATATTACTCATATATTTATAGACATTTTTTCCAATATTCAGTGTTTAAGATATCGGTACTTATTTGTGGCATTTATTTAAATCCTCGATTATTAGAATACCGCTGTCTAATAAATATGGCTTATAGATTTGGGATTTGTCTAGCCAGTAAAATATTTCTCACTTGCAATTGAAACAAAAAATTCAGTCTAATTACAAGCAAATTTATTACTTATCTTATGAATCACCAAATAATAGTCATTAATATAATATAAGCAACTTTTTTCAATATATTTAGATACAATTTTTAAATCTTTCTGAAACTCTACAATTATAGGAAGATTGGCTATCTTAATATAAAGCTGAGAACTGATTGTATATATGTGTGGAGATGATAATCTGGATCAACTGATGAGTGCTGGTTTAGCATGAAATACGTATATTGGTGATTATTTATCTTTTCAACATGTGTGTGATCAGGTGGGTCAGCAATATGAGATGGCATATAGAGAAGGTCATGTAAAAGTCTGAGTTCGAATCCCTTATATATTACATTATATATGTGCAGGTGTGTATAAGCCTGTACAGTTTATTAATTTAAATATTAATAAATAGTTTATTAATTTTTCGACTAATTCAATTTTCAGTCTTTCTACTATTAAATCTGACTAAAACAATATTAGAAAAAATTGCAACCGTTTAAATTAATACTTTGAAGTGTTCTGAATTTATAAAGTCAGCAAAATATTGAACGAATATACAATTTGAATAACAAATAAAGATTTTATTAATCCATTCTTTATCATGTAGCCCAATGCATGAAACTTTTTTAATGGTTATATAAGACACTATTATAAGGTGATTTTATTTCGTTGTTCATTATTTTATAGTCACCTCACCTTTAATTTTTCTTCTTTGCCTTATTTCTTTAAAGTGGTAAATTGTTTTCTGTAAATAGTATATTTGTAAATCATTGTCATTGTATGCACCCTATCAAGCCGTTTTATATAAACATATGTATTAAAATTTACCAGAATTACAGCTTTAAAAAAATTATTATTCACCTGGATATAAATTTGTAATTTAGTTTACCTACTATTATTCTATTTTTTAAAAAATAAAATAAAACTTCATTTTAATTTACAAAGTTTTTTTTTTTTTTAAACTGTGTAATCCTTTTATTTAACTTTATCTTAAAAGAAATAAAAACATTTAAATTATTTGTTTAACGATTGTAATGTAATTTTGATGATAAAATATTTATTGATTCTTTTATATACAAATTAGAGTTTTAAAAAATGTTCAAACCAAAAAGACTTATTTTACTTGCAGATTTTTCTTTATTGTCTGCTAAGTTTTGCCTTTAAATTTTTGTTTATGCATTTTTTATCAAGTAAAAATTTAATGTTAACCGGTCAAAAACTTGTTCAATATAGATGTTACTTATTTAGTAAATAAACAAACATTTTTAAAAAGGTAGGAACCTTATATATGTAATTTTGCAGGGGGGGGGGATATATTAACATTATTATTTTTATATAATTTAATATCTTGCACATGCATTTTCTATCTAGATACACTCACAGAATAACTGTATTTTTATATTGGACTATTTCCATCATCTAATATGTGTGTTGAATGTCTTTAGAAAAGTTTAATTTTATTTAAATATTCCAAATGCATTCAACTGTTAGTAATATCACAGCAAACAGGTTAGTATATGCATTAAATGTTAGTAATATCACAGCAAACAGGTTAGTATATGCACAACATTTCGAGAGGTATTTTCTCTCCTCTTCTTCAGGTGTTTATGACCTGACCAGTGACAGTACTAGCATGGGATTCGAACCTGAGTCCTTAGATTTTTGATTATTGAATTTTAAGGTAACGCAGATGATGGAAATAGTCCAATATAAAAATACAGCTAGAACACCATCATCATAAACCTTCAGAAAAACACTCACAGTATAATGTTTGCTGTATCGATAAAGTTCAAGAAATCATGAGTTTTGGGGATGTGTAAGATAATGAGATGAAAATTTATGTAGTGAAAATTAATTGTTGGCTGGTCTTGAAAAGGATTATTATTGTTATTATTGCTATACTTCGGACCTAAGAGTATTTGCCTAAGTAGCAATAGCATCATATCTTTTAATCCATTCATTGGTGAATGAATTCTCTCTGTATATCAACTTAATTTATGAAAAAAAACCCAAATAATTGCCTATTTCTTTATTTTAAAAATTAACGGAATCACATAAACTAAACATTAAAATTTAGAAGTAAATCGGAATATAATTCTCAATAACAAAATCTTTAATTGTTTAGTATGGATTGAATATTTTAACCAATTATAAACTTTCTTCAATATTAAATATATTGATAATTAAACTATTCATTATTTCTTCACGTATAAACTATGATAAACAGAGTAGAAAAAAATATTCAAAAAATGTTAACCATTAATATTATTTTGCTAAGCGCTTTCCGTATCGTGTATCATAATCATAGCGACATATTGGAACTGATTGGTTAATATTCTAGCGCATGCTCAGTGGAACACTAGTGTTATAACGTTATTAGATTTGGAAATAAACCAAGACCCTTTCAATTTCCTATTTTTATCATTCGATTCATTTCACACAGTACTTACTGATAGAAAGAAGAAATGGAAAGAGGTTTAGTTTATTGCGAAGTCTAATAACGTTATCAATCAGTTAACACTCGTGTTCCACTAAACATGCACTGGAATATTAACCATTCAGTTTTAATATGTTGCCATGATTCCAAGCTCGGTACCGACACTTGGCAAAATAATATTTGTGGTTAATGTTTTTTGAATTTTTTTCTACTCTGTTTATCACAGTTTATACGTGAAGAATAATTTACATCATTTGATACAGTTTTTGTGTTATTTATTCATTATTTCATAAAAAAAGTGATAATTTTAAAACAAATCACAGTATAGTAATTAAATAATATTTTATATCTAAAATAGATAAGTTTGCAAACTATCCTAGTATAGCAAGAAGTAGGTCACAGTTAATAATATTTTTTTTTTTTTTTATTTTGATGTATTAATATTTTTTCATGAAAATAAAATTAATGAATAAAATGGTGATAAAATGTTTTTGCTGTTGCTGTATTATAATGATAAAAAGCAATACTACTTTCCATGGCCAAGGTAAAAAAAGAAGAGAAAGTAATCTTGCATTAATACATTCTGAAAACAATTTTGTGATAATGTTGAGTTACTTGATATATATATATAAGATTTCTCATAAGTTTAATCATACAAAAAGTATTTAAAAATGCAACCAAAATGCTGATAAACCTATTATTATCCTCAACTCACAAATTTAGATATTCTATTTAGTCTGCAAACATATTACTCTTGTATAGAGTATTGTAACATATGTCAGAAATGTGCTCATATAAATATTCAACATTTTAAATTTTTTATGCATAAACTTACATATTTACAATTTTTTTAATAATCAGAATCATCTTTATTCAAGTCCTGTAGAATGTGAATACCTTTATAATAAAAAGAATAAAGTAGGTGCTACACTTTATATTTCCACTTCAGTAGATAAAACAGGCAAAACTCTCCATACAGTAGTGCCATTCAGTGCAAGCCAGAGTAATTAATGGATGCTAGAGGGCTTGTGCATAAAGTCCCTCTTTAGTGCCTACTCATCCAATATCCCCAGATTAGTTTCTAGCTTGTGACTTTCATCAGTGAGGAGCCTTGGATCTGAGAGCACTGCATCTAGATCTTAGGATATTGGATGAGTAGACACTAGATAGGGATTTTATGCACAAGTCTTTTGGCATCTATTGATTACTCTGGCTTGCACTGAGTGGCACTACTGTATGGAGAGTTTTGTCTGTTTTAATAACAGTTATGAACAAGCATAAGAAATGGTGATCAGTGACTTCAGTTGATAATTAGTGAAAAAACTCTTGAGACTTCACCTAATAATAAAAATTAAAGTCACTAACAGCATCACTAAATGATGGGTTAGAAATCTATTTTCTTAAACTTTGTAACAATCCCAAGTTCATAAATACTTACAGTATGATACAATCTCTTAAATTTTGAATTAGTTTCTTTTTGATGATACAGGATAGAATTGATTAAATTATCTTCTGTTTTATTCATTTGCATCTTCATCTGTAAAATATATAATCATTCCAATGATTCTGGAGATATGGCTTTGTATAAGTGTGATAAGAAATATGATTATTCCAATGTTTTACTTGCATGATACTTGCTTCATTTTAATTTTGAAACAGACATTTTTTTTTTAACCTTTCAACACTTTTTTTTTTTCGTGGCTTGTTTATTTCAGTAATATCTTGGTAGATATGAAGCATTAGATTGTTGTTTTACATATTATTGTGATATTAACATTATGTTCTTTATAATGCAGTTTCTGTTAGCCTGCTTTTATTGATTTGAGGTCAGTGTATTATGGAATGTTAGCAAAGATGAAACTCCAATGAGTCTCTTCATTATATTCTCATTTTTCTTCAAAATTTTTTGAATAAAAAATATTTTTTTTACTAATTTATTAAATATTTCTGATTGTTTTTATATATTAATTGAGTGATAATTATTTTTAAAAAAAATACCCACCATCACTTTTAACTATTGTCAATCCTCTGCAGAATGATGGTCTTGCAAGCTCTTGCCAAGTTCAATCCATTTTTTTCAATCTCAAGTCTCTCTTCTCCACATCAGCCTCACACACTTTCTTATTTTATCTATTCATCTCACATGTGGTCTCTTTCTAGATCTTTTACAATCTCTTGGAATTCCATTTAAGGCTTCACCTGTTCATCTATTATTATCTTTTCTAACAGTATGTCCATCCCAACTCCATTTCAGACTTTTACTTCATTCAATAATGTTATTAACACCTGTTTGTTCACTCACCCATGTATTTCATTTTCTAACCACTAAACATCACATGATCACCATTTCATTTTAATGTCTTCTTGTTATTCCTAACATATATCTCTTCATACTTTGTTGAGTGGTCTGAAGTCTTTGTATTCCTCTTCTGTTACATGTCCAAATCTGTGATCCATAAGTAAAAACTGGTAACACATTTATTAAAAACTTTCCATTTCAAATACATAGGCATATTTCCTTTTAATATTAAATTATTTCTATCAAAATCTCTTCAACCAAGTTTAATTCTATGATTAATTACATCCATTATGTTTTCATCTGTAGTAATAATCTGATCAAGGTATTTATACCTGTTAACATCTAACTCCTCATCATTAATATTTATTTTAATTTTTTAAGAAAATCCTTTTCTTTTTAACATTTATCTTTAGTTTTACTTTCTTATTTTCATCTGATAACTCTTGCAACATTTTCTAAAACACTAAAGCCTTATTTTCAAAAACAACTACATCATTTGTAAAATCTAGATGACTTAAATAATCTCCATTTACTTTTATTCTCTTAACTTTCCATATAAATTCACAAAATGCATTTTGCAGCACTGTTGTAAAAAGTTTTGAAAATATAGAGTCACCCAGTTATAGACCCTTCCCAGTGCTAACCTTCTTAGTATCATTATTTAATGTAATTGTTGTAGTTTCATTTTTATAAATATTCTTCAGAATATGATAATATCTTGGGTCTATACCTTGATGACCCAATGCTTTAATCATTGAAGAAATGCCTATACAATTAAATGCCTTTTCATAATCTACAAATTTAAAGCATAATGACAAATCATATTTATTTATTTTTTTCTATAACTTCTCTCAATAGTTGGATATGATCCACTGTGCTAAAACCATATTTGAATCCAGCTCATTTTTTTGGTTAGTTAAAATTCCAAATTCTCTGTAGATGAGTTATAATTTGAAATTTATGGATATAATAAAGAATATGAGTTAATTTGTTAAAATAAAAACTTGAAAATTGAATTTGCTAAGGGCTATCAAAAAATGTAAAAGTGTTTATAAGCTGAATATTATGACGTTTTCATTTTTAATTTTTTTTAGTTTCTCCTTAATGTTCATATGGATAGTCTGATTTGCTACACCCTATGATCATCTCATGACCACCACTTCTTATGCTTGTGTATAACTGTTGTTAACACAGACAAAACTCACTATATGTATTGCCACACACAGCAAGCTAGAGTAGGCACTAGATGGGGATTTTATGCAAAAGCCTTCTGGCAGCCATTGATTACTCTAGCTTGCTGTGTGCAGCAATACATATAGTGAGTTTTACATTCTATGATATATATGAGTTTAGATGAGATCATTTTATTTACTATATCTTTTATATTATGAATTCATAGATGCCCTATTTAATCACTGCAATTTCTTTGTATCTTTTTAATTCGTGATCCCTTAATGTATTATTTATGTCACTAAATTGCTACATATTATCTAGTTCAACTTCCAGTATTTATATTTTGTTAGCTCTGTCCTTTTTCATTGCTTTATTTTTTGATATATTCACTTTCATTTCATACTTTGTGGAAGTTACATCAATCCGTTTTAGTAAATAAAATCCCATCAATCTTTTTTATACAATATTCTATTCTAGTAAAATATTTTCCAATAAAGCTCAAGGAGGTTATGTAATATATGAGCATCCTAGTAATGGATTGATTTTTTCATTCAATCAGTTCTGAAACCCACAGTACTGATTCTACCATTCTTCTATTGCTTTAAAACACCACAGAGCAACTTTGTTATTAATCAACCCATTTCAAATTCATCCAAATTTTAATTTTACAAATATATACATTTTCCCCCATAGCATACCTTTTAAAATATTGTTACATTTTCATTTATCATTGTCAAACTTTCCTCCACTCACAACTTTGACCCTATCCATTTCAGATAAATACAATAATGAATATTACCAATCATTATCAAAACTGGAGATTATCTCTAACACAGATATAAACTTCAATCCCTAGTTTCGATAATGATTAGTAAAAATCATTATTGTATTTATCTGAAATGGATGGCGTCAAAGTTGTGAGTGGAGGAAAGTTTGACAATGGTAAATGAACATTAACAATTTACTCTAGATAAATATTCTTCATATAATAGAGATATATATGAGAGATAGTGACCTGGGCCAACTGATGAGTGCTGATTCAGCACGAAATGCAATTTGGGTGGCATTTGTCTTTTATTGTATCTTTATTTATATGAATTTAAAAGAATGGGGAAGTATGGAGATGTTTATTATATCTTTTAAAATATCTATATCGTCTTTCAATATTTGTGGATATATCTTTTTTTTTTCTTCAAAACATTATAAAACTTTTTTTTAAAGTTCAATAAAACCGATATTTCTTCTTCCATTTACTTTATATATAGAATAATCCTCGATAGTACTATTTCTTCCTTTTTTTTTACATTTTATAAAGATAAATTTGTATTTGATAAATCTGCTTATTCAATTAATAAATATGATTAGAGGAGTCAGGCATTTTTAGCCGAGAGGTCAGTGCAGCTGCCTTGCAAGCAAGCAGTTGGTTGCAGACGGTTGTTGCGGGTTCGCCTCCTGGCCGATGCTATAACATATAAATATATATATATATGATTAGAGGAAAGTTTAAACTAGTTGCTTTAAATATCTCGTGTTTTACGAAAGCAAAATAAGCATTCTCTTAAATTATCAATTACATTACAAACAATAAATATGTCTTTAATTTCTCTTTTTCCCCGTGGATTTTAATAATTAAAAAAGATATTGTGATTTGTCAATCTTAATCTCAGTTTTAACGTTTACTGTTTCATTTTCCAATATTGTACTGCTTAGTTAATGCTTATTCGTTTTACTATTTAAAAAAACCCTTAGAAATGCAAGATTTCTATTATTCAGATTATCAATATACTTTTTCACCTCCTTATCGCATCTACCTTCTTTATTAATAATTTATTTGTTTACTTCATTTTTTAAACTCATTTTTCAATGAACTTATTTTAATGTACTGCTTTCAAAATAAAAGTGATCTTTTTAAAAAATATATAATTCTGTTGTTTTTATACATGTCTATTTTAATCACATTTTATTTTTATCTGAAACATATTCCAAATAAGTGTTAAGCTATTTATTTATTAGCTATTCTTTTCTTTATTTGGATTTATTTTATTCATCGTCTTTTTTATTTTTCTGGGATGTTTTTTTTCTGTTTTGATTTTATGAAGCACTTATATAAAATTATAATATTCTTTAAGTTGTCTTTAAATATATCTTACGACTTTTGGTGTTTATTATTATTTTTTCTTCTACACCTCTATTGTTATCAATTATATTGGGAAAGTTCTTTTAAAATTAGTCTTCAGTTAAACAGATACTATAGTAAAATATGAATTGAGATCCATTCCTCTAACCTGCATAACTCTTCTCAATACTGTTTTTTTACCTAATATCTTAATACATTGTACAGACTTAAATCTGCATTTATATATGTAATATTTGTGGGATTCAAACTCAGACTTTCACACGATCCACTTCTCTCAGGGCCATCTCATATTGCTGACCTGATCACACACATGTTGAAAAGATAAATAATCACCAATATACATATTTCATGCTAAACCAGCAATCATCAGTTGGTCTAGGTTACTATCCTCACACATATATATAATCAGTGCTCAGCTTTATATTAAGATAGCCAATCTTCATACTTTAAATGGATAGGTTTCAAACTATTCCAACTCACAACTCTTCAGCCTTCCATTTCATTGAAAATCTGATGATGGAATGTTCAAAGCCCTTGTTAGTGCCAAGGTATCAGATTTTCAATGAAATGGAAGGCTGAGAAGTTGTGAGTTGGAATAGTTTGAAACTTGTCCATTAAAGTATGAAGATTGGCTATCTTAATATAAATGTGAGCACTGATTATGTATATGTGTGAGGATAGTAATCTAGACTAACTGATGATTGCTGGTTTAGCATGAAATACGTATATTGGTGATTATTTATCTTTTCAACATGTGTATGATCAGGTGGGTCAGCAATATGAGATGGCACTGAGAGAAGTAGGTCATGTAAAAGTCTGAGTTCGAATACCTAATATCTTATAATAGTAACCTAATTGAAATCTGGCTCTGTTGGTTATGATTTTTAGAGTTCTATGAGTTTAGCTCATTGGTAGAATTATGGACTCAAGCTTAGCTAAACATTTTTGATTAAAGCTTAACTTTTAACTTATGATTATTGAATATGACATCACAAGCAAAAAATCATTTGATAATTTTAATTGTTTTTTAAGGGAGGGAGTGTAGCTTATGGTGGGATTTTTAAGTGTATGGTCTTGCCCTTTTTTGTTTTATTTGCTTTATATATATATACAAAAGTAATAAATTTCATGGTAATTAACTATTATGTACAGTCTTTCAATCTGTATAAGTACTTTTAGTTAATTCCTTAAACATAGTGGAAGCAAATGTTATCAACTCAAATTCCATGAATCCCAAAGGCAATTTTAATAATAGAAGTATAATAAATATAATTAATAGACAAGTTGCTAATGTTAAAATTAGGGATTCATGGGATTTGAGTTGATGACATTTGCTTCTGTTATGTTTTTTTTTAATTTAACAGCAGTTGAAGAGGGTTAAGGAATTAACTAAAAGTACTTCAGTGGATTGAAAGACTATAAATAATTGTTAATTACCATTATATTTATTGTTTTTATTGTTATCATAATAGTTTTTAATTAAAAAACATATATATATATATAACAAACTAATGTTGCTATGTTAATTCAGTTAGTATATAATATTAACCACTGAGAAAAGTTTATATTACATATATATATAAATATTTACATATATGTGTGGGGGTATATATATATATATATATATATATATATATATGTGTGTGTGTAGGGTAGTGTCCAAAAGGAAAAGTATTGAGTATGCATCCACATAATTATATAAAATTATATATATGTTTAGCCTAAATATATTATCAAAGTAAATACTTAGTTATATATGCAATACTTTTGGGTATTTACTGAATATTTTATGCTTGGAAAATTGGGTTATTCTGTTTTTTTGCATTATTTATTTGACTGGATGGACTTTCAGTCTGAGCACCATAATCATAACTTTTTTATTTCATGTTGTTGCTGGTTCTGAGAGAGAATAGTATCCAATTATCACACAGTTGAAATATATAAATGAGCATTTGCATATTAAAATAATAAAAAACATTGCATTAAAAACAGAAACGCAATGAAATAAGAAAGATACAATTATTGTACTCATCCCAGAACATTCATTCAACCAAATAAATAATGCATAAGGAAGAATAACCCATTTTGCCAAGAAAAGATGCATACCATATGCAAAAGTATTGTATATATAAAGAAATGTCAAGCATTGATGGTTGAGAGATCAGCGACAGCTGCTTTACAAGTAGTTTTCCTGGGTTAGCAGGTTTGCTTCCCAGATGATGCTATGACACATGAGAAAAAAAATTAAAATTAATTATATATATATTAAAACAAATCACTGGTCTTAACTCTACAAAATTGACTATACTAATGTATAAATAAATAAAAACGCAGTTTATGGAAATAGTGCTATTTTCACTAGCAGTTAAAAACTAAAATCTTAACTGAAATACAGGCCTATTACATGCCTGTATCAGTATATGTAATAGATAGGGTATATGAGCACAGAGTTTCACACGACCCACCATTCACCACTCTATCTCATATCACTGATACACTTGAACACATATATGTCGAAAAGATAAATAATCACCAATATACTTTTCAACATATATGTGTTCAAGTGTATGAGTGATATGAGATAGAGTGGTGGGTCGTGTGAAAGTCTGTGGTCATATATCCTATATATTAAACTAAAATCTTGTAAAATTACAAAGTAATTAATATTTACACATTAAATAAAATTACTAAAAATTATGCCACTTATTTAACAAGTTAGCCATCATATTTATAAAATATTTCTGCTTTTTTTCTCTAATCATATTCTTTATGCAGAATAAAGACACTTTCAAATCAAAAAGATCCAATACAATAAGTTAATGCTTTGCAAACAGATTTAAATCTCTTATTAACATCAACAGTATATCATAATTTTTTTGCAATATTTCATGTTCATGAATTCTCTTTTTTATTGCACATTTCAACTCATTAATATAACTTGATCTATTCTTGCGTACTATTTTATATATATATATCACTATATTTATCGATTTATTCAACACTCTTTTCACTAATAATCATCTATCTGCATTTGGTGTCATATTAAATGCAATATTACAATGTGTAAAAAAAACTGATGTAAAATCATAACATGCCACAAGTTTGTTATATCTCTTTTTTATACATTTTGTATATTGGATTTTATGGAATATTATAATGAGAAGCTAATAATAAATGAAATGTGTGTGTTACCTAGTATCAGTGGTCAATATTTCTAAAGTATTGTAAATTTATATATATATATATAAATTATAAATATATAATATGTAAGTTTCAAATAATTTTAATGGGTAAAAATAATAAATCTTAATTAATCAGTAGCGCTTTTGATTAAGTTGGAATGCTTATCTGTAAAGTAGTACAAAATTTAATATCACGTGTTTTTTCACGAGCTGTGTATATTAGTTTTTGCTGCTTGTCTATTTATTATATTATCTTTGAATTTATTTTCAATACTGCTTCTTTAATTTATATTTGTATAATTATTTCAATATTTTTGAGAATATATGGAAATATTATGATAAAAGCATCGACAAGCATTGGTGGCCGAGTGTTTAGCATAGCTGCCTTACAAGCAGTTGTCCTGGGGTTCGCCCGACACTTTGACACATTAAAAAAAGAAAAAGATTATATATAGCACAATCTTTCTTTTTTTTTTTTTTGCAATTTAAGCCTTACTAAAACACAATATAATGATGAATAAAATTCCATTAAGCACATTTGTTAAGCAATGTGAGTTATATTTAACACAATCCATTTTAAAGCTTGCTGATAAATTTGACTTTTATAATATTCAATATATGCATTTATAATCCATAATCAATTTCTTCAAGCATTGGAGACAAATTCATAGTTTATTATACCATGTAAAGATATTACAAGTTTATATCCAAAGGATTAGAATTCAGCACTTTTTTTTCATTTGAAGTATTATTTAATTCCATTGGTTTATAGATATTTAATCCTTGTTGCTAAATAGTTCAGATCATATATATATAATCAAGCAAATGGGCTATAATCCATAAACCGATTGGTTGCATTGATTTTTTAATTAAAGTTCAGCATTCCACCAATGAATGAAGTTAATGACGATATATTTGAGTTAAAAAAATATTGCTTAAAAGTTTTTCTTTCAATAATTTATGAAGCTATAATTTATAACATTAAGACAAAATATTTACACTTTTTGAAGTGAAAAGAAAAAATGTTTCACCATTATTTTCAGTAAATACTAGCGACATGATTGGAGTTGGTAGATGTAATTTTATAAATATATTAGCTATTTACCATTACTTTAAATTATAAATATGCGACTTTTTTTTTTCGCATTAAATAGTGAAGCTATAATTTTAAACTAATTTATAATAGGTTTGCTTAGCGCTTTCGAGATTTCATGTTCGAATCTCATACTCATAGCTTTGTAAATAAAGATTGTTATGATTTATGCAAATGCGTTTGAATTTTTAATTAGTCCATTGTTTAGAGAGAGCAAAACATGCCTCTCTTCTATTAATGGCATTTATGTCATTTGCTATATATAAAGCTTCCTTAACTTTTCTTTTGGCGTCATTTTTTTTCTGTACAAACTATTTGGGCAGAAGCAGGTATGTCTACAATAGGGTTAAAAATAAAAATGAAGGATCTTCAGTATTCTGAGACCACCAAGCAGCTACAGGCCATATATTTGAACCTAGTTCTGCCCAAATAGTTTGTACAGGAAAAAAATGACGCCAAAACAAGAGTTAAGGAAGCTTTATATATAGCAAATGACATAAATGCCATTAATAGAAGAGAGGCATGTTTTGCTCTCTCTAAACAATGGACTAATTAAAAATTCAAACGCATTTGCATAAATCATAACAATCTTTATTTACAAAGCTATGAATAAGAGATTCGAACATGAAATCTTGAAAGCGCTAAGCAAACCTATTATAAATTAGTGTAAAATCATAGCTTCACTATTTAATGCGAAAAAAAAAGTTGCATATTTATAATTACAATTTTATTAGTGAAGAGAAAAATAATTTATTACATTACTTTAAAATGAAAAGACCAGTGATTTAATTGAAGTGGAGAGACATGTTTATTCCATAAGTAGATTTATCAAGTTTCCATTATCAGTTGAATGCAAAAATAAGATTTTCATGAAATAATAATCAGTGGTAGATTCTTATCTATTTGTTGTTGTTTATTCTTTTTCCTAGTCTGATGGAAAGAAAACATTTTTGCCAAAGCTAAGGCAAAATTCCAAGATTGGTTAGTCTACTTAAACATAATTGATGAAGACAAACCACAAAATGCCTATTTTAAAGTTTTAATCTACTTAGGTTTTGAATTCAATAAAAATTTGTGAAGTCTGTCTGATTTTTCCAAACATTCATATTTATACCTGTTGATCAGCTGATGTCTGGATTGTGTAATATTTCCCATTATACCCTGGTGTTTCCTTATTTTTCTAGGAAAATTTAGACCAATTGCCAAAGTTACTAAAAATGCAGATGATAGACTGTCTGATTTTGAATTTAATATGGTAATTTTTATGAACCTTTCAAAATAAAGAGAGAAAAATAGAATAATAATTTCAAGCTTTTGCAATCACTTCATTCCCCCCCCCCATACGTCAAAGGCATTGATCGGGAAGCAAACCCATGCCAGTTGCTTGGAATGCAGCTATGCTAACCACTAGGTCACCAATGCTTGACAATCACTTCATTTTGTTTATTTGTTTAAAATAATTTTACAATTATTTATTTAAAACAAATAAGTAATAAACCTATATGTTCTCAGATATTTATTTTGATTTACTTTAGATTGACCTTTTAATAAATTATATTACTACATAAATATCCTTTATAAATTAAGTAACTATGTCAATTTTACCAAATCTAAAATACATTAACTCTCATGCATGCACACAAAATATACGAACCATTTCTTTTACTACTCAAGTAGATTGTAATCTTAACTGTAGTTACTTTCTTTTAAAATATTTTGTGTTGTAATGTCAGATTTAACCTCAAGAATATGCATATAAAAATGTGATATTAGGGACCTCTACAGGTCTTAACCACAAGCTTATGCTTTGGAAGAAATTTTTTAATCAAAATATTTATTTTATTCATGTGTGTATTTATTTATACAATTTAACAGTATTTTCCTTAATAAGAATAATGCTGAAAATACAGTACAAACATATATTTTTATATAAATATTAATTGGAAAATTTGCTTGGGTAAATATTTTTAAATATTTTTATGAAATTTTATTTTCTCCTAAGCATTAATTTGAGAGACTTTTAGCATTTATATTGATAATATTATTTGCTATTTAATCAACAATATTGATCAATATATTTTCTTACCTATAAAAATAAAGCCAATAAATTTTTTACAGTTTTTAAATTATATTAGATAATTACAATCAAACAACTATATGATTACAATATGTATGTATTGTAACAATGCAAATTCAATTGAAGCTTAAACTAGTTAAATTATCAAACTGAAATGGTCAATAAAATATTTGATTAAAAAACTCTTATAAATTTGAGTAATAAATGTAGAAATTTCATGTGTGTATGTGTGCATACTAGATATAGTATACAGGTAACTTAAGTACCCTGGTTCATAAAATTAAATGAAAAAATTAGTCTTTGGATTCCATACATATTTTTATAAAGAAAATATAGTGGTAAAATCACCATCAATACCATTATAACTCATACTATATAAAGAAGTAATGAAAAATTAGTGCATGTAAATTAATTTGAATCGCATAGTTTGAGAAAATATACAGTATTTTGTGAGCCTCTTAGATTTTCTTAATGGATGGGGTTTTAAAATGAATAATCTGTTCTTTCTTATAACCAATTGAATGCCAAATCTAAATATTATATTGAAAATTATGAAGTACTAACATTAACAAAGTGATAGAGCAATTTTTAAAAGCTAATAATGATTTATTCTTCCTTTCTACCATTACTATAAATAAATAAAAAAACCATTTGTTTAGTTATTTATAAAATAATCATATAATGTAAAAATATATTCAAAAGTATTTGTTTTACAACATATTGTAAAATAAATATGTATTCTTGCAAACAATGAAAATGTTTTGGCATAAAACTGATAAAGGTGCTGTTTGAAAATCATTGAGTACATAATAAGTATAAAAAGAAAAACATGTGAGGTATAAATAAGTCTGAAAGCATTCTCTTTTAAGCCTTAACTCAAGAAGCATTACAGAATGATTTCCTAAAGATAAGAAAAACTGCTGGTTAAGAACAGTTTTCCACTGAATAGTCTTGATATACATGACTTGTTAACTGTTTTACAGTATTTTTTAATACTACATTCTGATGATATTATCTAGTGGAAGATTATTTATTATATGTGGGTAAAAATCCAAAATCCACACCTGTCAAAACACCTGGAATCATCCAATTAGATTCTAACTAATAAACATAACAACATCACCCTTTCTTATGCTTGCTGTTAACTGTTATTCAAACAGGCTAAACTCTCTGTATATATTGACATTCAGTGCAAGCCAGAGTAATTAATGGATGCCATTGATTACTCTGGCTTGCACTGAGTGGCAAACATATAGAGAGTTTTGCCTGTTTGAGATTCTAACTAATGATGAAGTTGCATAGAATGCAACATTACGTGCTGTAAAGGGTAGTTTACAATGCACATATTCCTAAAAAGATCAAGCCTATTTATTGAACCCAATCCATTTGGAATTTATGTAAATAATGGGAAAATTATTTGTTTGTAATTATTACATATATACATATAATACACAATAAATTATTATGTTATAATAAATTTAATATGTTCAATATTTTAGAAGGTAATATTGTGTGTGTATATATATATACTATTGGATTAAATAAACTGTAATGTGTATTTTTTTTTTACATTTAAAATTGAATATTAATTTATAGTTAAAGGATTTAGGGGTAGCCTGCGGTTAAGTTAGGTGGTCGTGTGTGAAAATAAAAATGATTTTATTATTTTTTTTTTTTATCTGTAATAAATTAAATGTATTTAAACAATAGGCATTTAAAAATCTAAATGTATTTAAACAATAGGCAGTTTAAAATCTCAGCATTTCAGGAGATTCTCAGCATTTTATATAAAAATAAAAACTTTTTAAAAAATTGTTCTTCTTGAAAAAAGAGATAGCAGCTATAACAATATACAGTAGTATAAACTAAAATTTAGAAGGCTAAAATGGAGTTTTGCTTTTTCTTTTATTTAAATCATAAACATTTTTAAAAGTCAAATGCTGTAACTAAAAGTTTACCAAATTCAGAGGAAAGAAAGTGAAATAAGAAATAAGAATAACTGATAAATTTTGTAATAATTGAAGCATGTTTTAAAAGTTGTTGGAGTAATTTTTTTTACTATTTTAAATTTTTTCAAAAAGAATAATGAAAATTAATCTGCTGAAAATTGGAAAAGAAAGAAAAATGAAATAATTTTCTTAATATATATATATATATATATACGTAAAGTGATTCTATAATATCCAATATAAATTTATGATTACAAATAATTATTGAATTGTACTTTAATATGAATATGGGCTAGAGCAAAACATGCTATTGTGCATCATGGTATTTCCTACAGCTGCATTAAACCTCTATATATTTATTTTTCTACTTTATTGTAAACACAAGAAAATGCCTGCAGTCCAAAGTAAACAAGCATTGGAATACTTAATGGTGAATCAAATAAGGATCAAGGTGTTTACCATTAAACATAACTACAGGAGACACCATTGTACCTATCTATCCTTGCTAAGGAAAATGATTTACTAAGTGAAACTGCTTTGAAGAACAACTTGCCTAACTATCAACTACTACTTCTATATAGGATGATTTTTATGAACTTTGTTCCAATTACAATTTTTTTTAATTAAGAAATTAACATTGTAAACTTTTGTTTTATTTTTTTTTAATTCTTGTTATCTGTTATATTTTCACACTCTGATGCTGAAGCTTATTTTTTTTATAATTAGCAAAGAATAAAGGGGGGATTATTCACTTTGATATTTTTATATTTTCATTGTAAATAAAATTTAAGTTAACCCACCTGCTTCACATTAGGTTATCCACATAAATAGTAAGGTAAGATTCTCTACATTTATTTTCATAGAATAAATTGCAACACTTATACGGAATACATATTATATGTTTTATTTTGTCGATTAACCTTGTATATGTTTTCCAGTATGTTTGACTAATCAACTAGTATTAATTTCTATCTCTATTATATATATATATATATATATATATATATATATAGATAGAAATTAATACTAGTTAATATATATATATATATATATATATATATATTGGGGGAATTTAAGTTAAAAAGATTGTTAACATCAGTAAGTATATAATTTAGCTAGCCAGCATCTCAATTATCTTAAATTACTAAAGTTTATTTTTCTATATAATTATGATTTGTAAAGAATGGGTGACATAGATGGATTTCTACCATGGGGTATAAGGGTTGGATTATAATAATCATTAATTAGTAAAATGGTAGAGGTTCACATGTGACACATGTACATATGATTATTATTATTTTTTATCATTACTATTGTTGTTATACTTTATGATATTTATTATTGTTAATAAATGTTTGAGTTTGTATTATTCTGGTCTCTAGTTTATTGAGTTATCCTGACATTCCACAGTCTATAAACAATTATGCATGCACACACATCTATTTTTCTTATCATATAAAAGCTTGAAAATAAAACAAATATAATAAATGCTAGTTGTAACCTATATGTAGGTGCAGGAGTTGCTGTGTGTATCCATTCATACCTGTTAGAGGAGTCAAAAGCAATATTCTCTCTGCGTTTGAATATTAGGGCATAACGGAATTGAAAAGGGGAAAGTGGATGAACTAACTTAAATTGCATTTAATATTATTAAATAGGGATAGAGTTAGTCAATTAAAGTGTATGCAATCATTGGATAAGCATTTCATCAGGTTCCCATTAGCATTCTATCAGAAGACCCAAAGTCTGACTATAGTTAGATGCAACTTTTTCCCCTTCTAAGTCTGGTAGATCTCTGCAGATTGTTTTATTATGGGCAATAAATTAGAGCATATTAACTTATCCCACACCAGATTGTTACATCTGCATAGTATTACAGTCGGCAAGTTAGTTGACCATCTGCTACATCTGGCACACCATTATTGGGATTGGTTAGTTTATGATTGTTGATGAAGAGTACCATCCATTATATCTGGTGTCAGCAACATTTGGGGCTAGTGGTAATCTTTCCATTTATTATATCTGGCACCATCAACTTTGGGGTTCAATAGATAGGTGTACCATCACATATAGACTTTGTGTAAGTTGGTCATACATTGTGATTGAACCAGCTGATTGTTGAATTTGATCTATATATCCAGGTGAATCTTTCTGTCCATTATATCTGGTGCCCAACATGTTAGGCATAAAGATATTACAGTTGATAGATGTATCCAAATGTATTTACCAATACTTACATCTGGTATCCAGTATGTCAGGTATGGATATATTTATATCAACATAAACCCAAATGAACTTATATATACTTGGTAAACAACTAGCACTTTCACCAAAAATAATAGTAATAGTGATAATGGATCACATAAACTTGGATCAATTTTCAATAAGTAAAGAGATCTAAAGTATTGAGTGTAAATTGGAAACATATAGGATTGAACAATAAACAGAGACCAATGATAAATAGTTAAGTGAGTAATAAATGATACTAAAATAATAGAGTTGGGCATGTAAAAGGACATAGGCTAAAAGTAGATCTATTAAAAACTAAAAAAAATGAGGTAAAGATAAATGCAATAGTTGGGAGTGGCATGATGCATTGTGGCATGTGATTATTTATAGTTTCATAAATAAATATTTTATACATAGTTTGCAAATAAGTAAATATTTAATGATAACCAGAAGTGGTAAGCAATTGAGTGCTATGGAATCAAAACAAAATAATAGTGACAGTGAGATGGTAGATGATACTACCAGTAATAATTTGGGATCTATGCTGATCCAGATACCTGGGGGGGGGGGCTATTCTGGAAGTTGAACAATCCTCACAAATGCAAGAAGGGAGTCAAACAGTTTCTCAAATTCAGATTATTTCTCCCAGTGAGATTACTCAAGTGCCTGAAGTTGGAGTAACTCAGGCTATGCAAGTCTCTACAGCCTTGGCACAACTGATTCAAGCAATCATGGAGATGAAAAGTGATATGAATAATAAGATGGAGAATATGGCAACCAAGATGGAGAATATGGCAACCAAGGCTGATGAAATGAAAAGTGATATAAATAGTAAGATGGAGAATATGGTCACTAAGATGGAGAATATGGCAACCAAGGCTGATATAAATAAAATAAAAGAATTGAAGAAGGATGTGAATGATATGAAAGGACAAACGGAAACAAAAATTGATAATGTGGAAATTAAGCTGTCTGAAGATATGGAACAACTTTCTTTAAAATTAGAAAATGTTCAGAAAGACAATATTGAGTTGAAGCAAGGAATGTTAGAGATGAAGAAGGAAATTGATGAAAAGAATATGAAATGCCAACAGCAATTAGATGATTTTAAATCCAGTGTCATGGAACAATTGAATGCAAAATATGATGAGGCATGTAAGAGTCAGGAAACATCAAAACATGAGGTGCATGTGGAACAGGATAAATTCCTAACCAAGGTCCAAGATGAATTTCAGGGGATTCAATCAAGAATAGAACAACTTTCTATATCATAAAATGAACAGGTTGAGTCATGCAACAAGATGCTAGTAGATTTAGATCAACATCTTAAATGAGTTGAGGGTAAATTGATAGAATGGGTGAAGCCTTTAATCAGAGATTGGTAGTGCTCAAATCTCAACTGTGCCAAGAGCTGCTGACCAGTGGAGGAAAACCTGATGAAATTGATATAAGGATGCACAATAGTAATAAAATAAGGGATAGTAGGGATAGTAGGACTCATAACCTAGAGATTTCCCTTAACAATGCACAGAAGATAAATGATCCTTCTGAAGAAACTCTCCTCCCACGTCGCATCCTGTTTGAGGCAGAAGATTATCCTCCTAATTTTAGTTTAGAAGGTTTAATTCCAGATAGTTATCAAGCACACTATGATGATCATACATTGACCCCACCTGTAAATGTTACAGAAATCAGCAAGACACTTTACCATCCTGCACAAGTGAATGCTATTAACCAATTTGTCAAACTAAAAGTATTCAAGGGATTCACCAATGAAGCCGTCATTGAACACATCCAGAGTCTGAACCTTTATTTCTCTGTAAACAGAAACTTGTCAGAGGGTGAAAAGGTTATTATTGCATACTATTGCTATTACTAGATCATGGGATTTCATCTTACAATATCAGTTTTAGTATTACAGTTAAAATGTATCTAGATTATTACATAAAAATATTTCCATTACGTTTCAACATTTACATTTATTAATCCGTGAAAAATGTATATGCCAATAAAAGTTATTATAAAATTGATTATAACATCAAATTATATAGTCTATATGATATTACTTATTGATAATTAAATATAGGGGATTTGAACTCTGACTTTCAAGTCCCTTCACTATCCACACTATCTCATATTACTGATACACATGGCCACACACATGGTCATTAGTATCAGATAGTGTGGATAGTGAAGGGGCTTGAAAGTCTGAGTTCAAATCCCCTATATTTACAATTAGGCTCCAGGTATAAGAGTGCCTGGTATTTCAAATCTTATTAAATAATAAATTGATTAGAACTTTTACTAACTATAATAAATTTTTCATTTTACTTCTCTTAAAAATGTTATTTTGTCTATTTTTGCTTGCTTTTTTTTTTCTTTTGAAACAAAGCATTATTTATATCTTAGCTATGAAAATATTAACTTTATAAATATTTTCACACTTTATAATTTCAAGAATATTCTTTGTAAAATTAATGCTCTTTTATTTTAAGATATTTTTTGTAGTTGCAATATTATTTTACTTGCAAGATAATATTTATTTTCAATACCATCAACATTTCTTTATATATAAAATCTCTATATAATTTTAAATTTCCTAATTAAACATTAATACATAATCTTACTAACAATACCGCAGAATTTGACTGCGGTATTTAATTATATATAAAATCGTTTTTAAAAGTATGATTTTTAAAAAATATATATTTAAATTGATCTCTGCATAATTTTAAAATTTCTAATTTTATTAGTAAAGAAATATGTGTTTAATAGCATTTTCTTATGAAATTTTAACCTCTATAAAATTTATTATTTATTAAAAAATTTAAATTGACAATTTTTTTTCCAATTTATGGATTCACAATGTCTTTCTTAAGACTTTTATACTTATGGGTTTAGTTATCATCAAGGTAATATATATGTTAATTTTTTTTGCCATGTTGACATTATTTATTGTGTTATTCCAAGAATATTATAATATATATTATAAATTGGTTTATTTATACAAATTTTACTATAATTATTAGTTATTTTAAAAAATGTAATCACTATAGTAAATCTATGACAAGTATAATGTCGTCATTAGCTTAAATTATAATATATATGTAAATTGTAATACACATTGTCTGACAAGCTTTGTCTAAATGTATAAAACGTTAGCCTTTCCACACAGTTGTGGGTATTTATTGATGATTTCATATATTTAGACCAATAAATTTAGTTTTAAAACTGTCATAACTTGCACAGAGCCTAAAACTTTCCATACAGTAGTGCCATTCAGTGCAAGCCAGTGTAATCAATGGGTGCAAGAAGGTTTGTGCATAAAATTCCTATCTAGTGCCTACTCATCCAATATCTTGACTAGGTGGTTTTCATTAGTGAGGAGCCTCGGATTTGAGAGCACTGCAGTTTTAGGATCTAATGCAACCCTCTAGCAGATACCTTTAACTTTTGTAACTAACTATAACTTTGAGTCCAAAATGAAAGCACAAAAATGTTTTAAGTTCAAGCTCATAACTTGTATAGTTGTATAAATCTGAACTCAGTTCAGCATTTATAGTTTTTGTTGTCTTTGGTCCTTTAATAACTGCAGACACCATAATCATATTGAAAAGGATTGGTCTTAAACCACTAAATATCATGTGATCACCATTTTTTATGCTTACATAAGCTCTAAGATTTAGGTGCAGTGCTCTCAGATCCAAGGCTTTTCAGTGATGAAATCCACAAGCTAGAAACTAGTCTGGGGATATTGGCTGAGTAGGCACTAGCCAGGGATTTTATGCGCAACTCTTCTTGCATCCATTGATTATTCTGGCCTGCACTGAGTGGGGATACTGTATGGAGAGTTTTAGCCGCTGTATAAACAACTTGTGTAAACATAAAGAATGGTTGGTCATGTGATGTTTAGTGATTTAATACCAATCCTGCCCAATAGGATTATGGTGACTGTGATTATTAAAGAACCAAAACTATGGATGCTGAACTGAGTTCAAATCTATGCAACTATACAAGCTAATGACCTTGAATTGACATGTTTTTGTGTTTTCATTTTGAACTCACTAATATGATAAAAGGTGGCTGCTGGAGGATTGCATTACATCCTAATTTCTAAGTGCAGTGCTCTCAGATCCAAGACTCCTCATTAATGAAAGCCACTAGAAACTAGTCTTGTGATATTAGATGAGTGGGTCCTAGATACAGATTTCATGCACAAACCTTCTTGCATCCATTGGTTATTCTGGCTTGCACTGAGTGATGCTCTTGTTGGAGAGTTTTAGTCTTTGCATACACATAAAGAATGGTGATCATGTGATGCTGTCATAATATGTAATGCATCTTTAAATACTTTATTTTTGTGGGAAGAATATCTCAAAGTAGACAACTTTCATTAAATGGAAAAAATCATACTCTGCATCAAAAATCCATAATATTTATGATATTCTTTAAAAATAAACTATCAAAGTTAAAAATTATAAAACTTAAAAATGTTTTTTGTGAATTATAGCCTTTCCTTTTCATATTGGATATCATACTACTAAGTAAAACAAATATATTCTCTTATTCTTCTCTTTCACTTTCTTTGTATATCTTCATATAATCATATATATATATATTGCTTATAACACTTCTTTCATATACACTTCAGTACAAACAAATTTTCTTAAAAACTTATTTTCCTTACAGTTTCGACTTTCCAGCAGTCTTCATCACAGCTCTAATCTTCTCTGCTTGGAGCTCTGATGAAGACTACTGGACAGTCGAAACTGTAATGAAAATAAATTTGTTTGTATTGAAGTATATATGAAAGAAGTGTTACAAGCAATATATATATATATATAAAACAAATATAATTGAGTCTCCTCACTGCATCTTTTTAATGACTCCCACATATGTTTCTCAGAAACTATCAGTTAGTAGATGAATGAGATGGAATGAATATGATTAGAGCATGATTTTGTAAACTTAGATAGTTTTATTCAAGATGTATATTAAAAATAAATCATAAATAATAAGTAATGAATTTTATAAAGTATTAAAATAATAATACAGTGGAGATATGACCTATGCTGCATCTAACTACATGATTTCAATTATATGCTATCCAAAGAAAAATGTAAATAAATGATCCAAAAAAACATTATAGTTCACAAATTTTACATTTGAGCAGACTTTCATTGTTTTTTCAAGTACTATATTGCAATCACATTAAAAAAAGGAGTAAAATTTGTAAATATATTTTACAATATGCTGGTGGCTATTTTTCATCTCAGAATACCATACATAATTATATATATATATATATATATATATATATATATATATATATATATATATATATTAATAACATTTCTTCAGTTTATGTTAAAGACATTCATTTTATTCTTTCTTTATTGTCCTTTCCAAATTTGATAAGCAATATTTTGTGTAATTGGATGCTAGAAAGTTTGGACATAAAATCCCTATCTAGTGTCTATTCATCCAATATCCCAAGATTAGTTTCTAGTTTGTGGCTTTTATCAATGAGGAGTGTTTGATCTGAGAGCACCATTAAATTTTAAGAGAGTAATGCTAAAAGTTTTACAAAATTTTAGAACATACCAAAAATTGATACAGAGTTAAAAAACATCAAAATAATTAGATCCTAATTTTTTAATAACAAAATTATGTCTCTACAAGAGAAAAAAAATATTGAAAAAAAAAAAGAATATCACTCACAGTGTATTTAATAGCATATGAAAGTCAGACATTTTAGTACTTACTTTAAAATTTAAAGAAAATGGTAGTTAGTTTTTATTATTATTATTATTGCTTCAGTGAATGCATAAGTGAACTCATACTCAATAATATATATATATATATATATATATAAATGTGTTCCCTCACTATATATATATTATTAAGCATTACATGATCACCATCTATTATACTAGCACATAATTGTAAAAGGTGTTTGCTGGAGGGTTGCATTAGATCCTAAGATCTAGGTGCAGTGCTCTCAGATCCAAAGGTTCTCACTGATGAAGGTCACAAGCCAGAAACTAGTCTGGGGATATTGGATGAGTAGGCATTAGATAGGGATTTTATGCACAAGCCTTCTGGCATCCATTGATTACTTTGGTTGGCACAGGGTGGCACTACTGTATGGAGAGTTTTGCCTTGTTTATATATTATTATTGTTTCTTTCCATTTGGTTTATACTACAATCTTGATTTATATTTATATATGTATAATGCGTAAAATTTATGAACGCTTTATCTCCAAGCATGTAATATATATATACAAATACAAAAACTGTATTATGATCAAAGCTTTATTAACTATAAAAATACTGTAGTGCTTAGCATTGCTACGTTTATGACAATTATCTGTTGAAGGCATGCTAAGCACTACCTTGTTTTTAATGTTAATAAAGCTTTACTCTTAATACAGTTTTTCTATTCGTATTTATATTATATATGTCTACTATATGTATAAGGAAGCATCTATGTTATATATTTTATTGTAATCAATGTTTATCAACAAAACGTGAGCTATTACATGCTATACATATTTGTATGTGGGAGGGGCTTGGAAGAAATTATGTCACAGTTTGCAGCTCCACTGTGATAATAATAAAGAGAATTACTTTGATTCTAACGTCCTCTTAATACATTTTTGGGGGTTTATAATTTTCTTATTGGCATGTGTTAATTGAAGGATATTAATAGAAAAAATATTTATTATCTAACATATTATCCTTATATATATAATAAAAATAATAATGAATATAATGATGAAAATATATTTATAAAAATTATAATAAACCAGAGAAGTATTTTCAGTTAATCACTTAACTGCAATTTAAATTTAAATATAGGAGAAATAAACGTCACCGAGTCATATCTCAAGATTCCCAAATTTTACCGTTAGCAGATTGCCAATTAATTAGACACGTTCTATTTCTATTTATGATAACTGGCTCCTTATTTTTTCTTTTATTATGGTTACTCTCCTTATGGAGAATCTTAACATTTTCAAGATATTAAACTTAAAGATAAACTTACACACACACGCAAAGGGTATTAATTTTCAATTTTATATAGGCATTTTTTAAAAATTTTGTAGTTTTATTCTAGTGGATTGTTATTTATATATATATGAGATGAATAATAATAGTAATAATGGCTGAAATAATATGATTACTAATCTGCTAAGTCAACTTTCAACACGGTGACAGTCTGTATTAAAGCGTAACTGAGAGATAATTGGCAGATAGGGAATGTTTCCACTTATAAAAGGTTGAACTAGGGGGTACTAGGGCTTCAATCTTTCTTTTATATACATATTCCAACAGGATATGATTGAAAAGTAGTGTGGTGTGTTTGTTTCTATTTTTAATTACGAATGTGTGCCTATCAGACAGACACAAAACATAATATAACAATAAATATGTATCTAATATTTTCCACTTCATTAATATGATCTGATTGCTCGAAGTTGGAGTTGGCTTTTGGCATGTTATGAATATATTATTCATATTTATTCTTATAATTAATAGCAAATGAACATTGGTATATTTTAACTGCTCCTCTATTTTGAGAATATTCAAAATATTCAGATTAATCATCAAAGTATAAAAATAAAAAATAAAGAAGTTTGTTGATCTTGTTTGGTTTTTCTTTTACTTGATAAATGGATAATGGGACTTGAAAATATAAGTTTAAATTGATAACCATGGCAACCTAAAGCTTTTTAAATAGTATTCTTTATTGCTAATTCTAGCCTGAAAATACTAAATTCATTATAATCAAACTCAAGAAAAACATATAGGCAAATAAATAAATTTTGGAAATAATTCAGTGAGATATAATAGTTTACTTCAATAGGATCAATATTATTTTTACATATTTTAATTTCTATTACTGCAGTCATCATAATAACATTATTACATATACTTCAATGGTTTTATGTCATGTATATTTGTTTGTGAATAATTTTTGTTTAAAAAAAATATTATTAAAAAAAACATATGTAAATTACTTATGTTTATAAAAGGTATCAAGATTGTAATATCAATTCTTTGTTTTGTTTTAAAAATTAAAATCATATCGAACTTAGATTTCATTTCCATGTATCCATTTTTCTCCAAACTTACATCACGCTTGCAAAACAAAGCGGGAAAACTGTTGTGAAATATCATTCTCCATTGAGCATTACTTGAATAAATTCCAACAGTTGTTATGACATCCATAACATCAGAAAGAGATAATATAAATAGCCAGAAAAGACTGTAAGAGAAGGCTCATCTTTTTTTTTTTTTTGTCATTGCCAAGAACAGACGTGTTTCTGTGTTCTTTTAAATAAGAATTCTTTGATAATTTTGAAACTGTTAAACTATAAAAATGTGGAAGAATAGAAACGTAAATTATCTGCCCATTCATTCAGTTGAATTGCAGTTCATGAAAAGTTCCAAAGAAGATGGCAACAAAATGTGAGAAGGGAGACCTATTAAAAAAATGTGATGTGTGAAATCGGCTATTTTTAAAGCAAAGAGATTCCAGGTTTAAAAATGGGAGTATAACTACTATTGCATTGGATGGATACTATGTTACAAGCTAAGAAAATATTCAGGATCAACTGGATTAATTTATATTATAAAAAGGCTAGATAAATTCTACTCTCCTCTTCAAAAAGGAAAAAGAAGGGAAAGGGCCGTTATTAAAGTTCACGGGATTATTCTATCTGAATATTCTTGCCAATGAAAGGAAACATTTAAAGTTCAACTTATCTTTTCTTTGAAATAAACTCATCTCTACATCATAGGACTGAAGATAAATAAATTGCAATGAATCAATGGATAATGAAAGTGGACAGACTTTTACTTTGGGTATGATTTATTTTTTTGTGCATATGTGTGAATATTTTTATATATTTTTCAAAAGAATAATTTACATTTTTTTATATCATAGATAGTATACATTTAGATTTAATAGGATTTATGAAATGAAGGGCTTTGAGAGATTCATTTACAGATTATTTAAACTCTTGCGTTAATGCAACCGATGTTTTTTAAATATTCAGTTTGAATTTTGTATGTTTTAAATTTTAACTTGAAATATCAGACAGAAAAGGAGTTTAAATATAGAGCTTTATTTTATGTTTGTTCAATTATTATGCTAATGAACAAACAGAGATCCATTTTATTTAATTGCATATATTTGGTATCTGTTATTTAGAAAATTTTTCATTGAGATATTCAAAATTTCTCCTCCCATTCATTTTTTTTATATGGGTCATTAGTTTTGCAACACATTTTGGTGTTACCCACAGTAATTTTACCATTTTTTTTATTAATTCAATCAGTCAGAAATATAGATTTATCTCCTATTGTACTTTGTTATTAATTTTACCAATTTTCTTTTGTAATCCAATAAATTGAGTTGTTTGAAATGTTATGACTCGTTTCATTCATTTTTGTTTTATTTGGATTGCGTAAGATGATTTTGCTATTTAAAATTCGGTTCAAGATTCAAACTCAGCTTGGTAAGTGAACTAGAATATAAAATATGATATATTTTGTATATTATAAATTTTTTTATCTTATTTACGTATAAACTTTATATTTATTTCTCCATTCGAGTATTTGCTTACATATATTTTAGTTAATATTACAAGTAAATGTCATTAGCTTAGAGTCGATCATTTTTTTGCTTGACTAATCCCATCATAAAAATCTAAATAGAACGTATTTTATCATTGGTTCAGAATAACTTGTCTTAAATTTTTTTTTTAACTTCTCTAAAATGAAGAGTACAAATTTTATTGACTGGTTTAATTGATATTATCTTTGAATTGGAATAAATGTCAATTATAATTATATAATTTAATTGTTACCAAAACCAATTTCATATTCGACTATTTGAAGATTTAAATAAGTAATATTAATAATTATAGGTTAATACACATCCAATGGAAACTTAATATATCTTTTATATAATGTGATTGGGTATTGTAGAGTTAGAAATTAGCTAATAGATTTGTTGATAATAAATTCTCACGGAGTATTCTATTTTAAAATATAAACGAAGCAATAGTTAAGTATCGCTTTATTGGAAGATATAAATAAATTATTTATACATTACCTTATAGCTTCTTATTAAACTAGAGGTAAATTAATTTGTTTAAACATTTAAAGGAGTGCATAAGTTTTCAAAGAGTTTTCCCCAAATGATATAAAAACTAGTTGATTTCAATACAATATTGTTAATTAAATATTAAAGTAGAAATAATTATGTATGCTTTATTGAATTTATTGAAAGATATGAATGAAATGATGTTTACTGTCTATTTAGCGATTTATTAAACTAGATATACATTTGAGTCAAATATTATTTTGTTTCAGCATTTAAATAGCGTCTATATTTAAAAACGTTTTGTAAAAATGCAATTATAGTTATTTAGAAGCTCATCCGTTTAGATAAAATACAGTATCATTAAATATTAAAGTAGATTTGAATTATTACAATAACCATAGATTAATAAAGTATATTGGAATCTGTTTTAGTTATTGATTTGATTTGATTTTCATTATATTGTTAATCAAATAGTTGGCCTGATCATATATTACTGCTTAGGGCCATGATATATGATTTCACTGCTCATTGCAGTTTACTTTGTAATTGTGATGGATTTTTTGATGTCTGGAGCAGATAATCTCATTATTCTTCTGTTTTATATATAGCTTAAACAAATTAAGCTTTAGTAGAGATTATTAGTGCTTTATGATGGTTTATTCCATAATGGCGACCCGATTGAGCTAGATTAGATTAAATTAGATTTTTTTTAGATTTTTGATCAGATCAGATTGATCATTCTCCCCATCATCAGCATTGACATATTTAATCAGGTACAATATATATATATATATAAATACATATTTTGCTTCTTACATAGGTATGAGTAATCGTCGCATCAGTGTTAGGAGAGATGAGCATGCTAATGCAGTTAAACAACACTCATCATCAGCAGCACTCTCACTTCATACTATAGATTCAGGTCATAAAATTGATTTTTCTAGTACCAGGATCATATCCAGATGTGATAATCTCTACCAGTGCAAAATTAGAGAAGCCATTGAGATACTTAAAAGGCCAGATTGTATCAATAAGCGAGATGATACATGCAAACTTCATCCTATTTGGAAAGATTTTTTTAAAAAACATTCCTAAATTTAACATTTTTGCTATTGGTGGAATTTTAACGTTTTATTCAAATCATTGATTGTAGCGCCTCTACAACCGTCTTTCTACCTTTTATAACTCTGTGGATGGCTTGTGTGACCAAGTCGAAACGTCGGTATATTAATATTAAAAGTTTTTAACACGGATGAACCCGCAAAATATGTATTTTATATATTTAACCCTTGCAAATCTTCGTTTTAATATATATATATATCTTTACCACATGGGATAACAAACAATAATATAATACACTATAAAATTTAAGCATCCGTTCCGAATCTAAAGTTATCAAACATTCAACTTTATAGTAAATTATTTTAAGACAATTGAAATCAACTAAAAATTATAATGTCTAAAATATTATTTTTAATAATAATCAATCCACAATATGATAACCCAAATCTTTCTAAACTAAACTGGGAATAATACATAAGTTAATTACCACAACAAAGTTAAGATTGCCGTCAATTTGAAGTCACTGAAATTAAACTTATCAAGCTTGATACCATATTTTAAAAAACAAGAATAAACTCTACATTATAATAATTTCATAACTTCAGTACGATATTCAGCTGACTCCAAACTTAATGTTTATATCCTGGAAAATCTACGCATATAAAAACATACGTCTAAATAAGGAATCGTTTATTTTTGTAAATAAGTACAGATTTCTTCACTTGTAAAACATTTCTTTGTATTAAAAAAAAAAATACTCTAGAAAATTTATAAAAAAAATCATCAGAGTATTAATTATTTAGTGTTTTTCTGAAGGTTTGTGATGATGATGTTCTAGGTGTATTTTTATATTGGACTATTTCCATCATCTAATATGTGTGTTGAATGTCTTTAGAAAAGTTTAAATTTTAGTTAAATATTCCAAATGCATTCAACTGTTAGTAATATCACAGCAAACAGGGTAGTATATGCACAATGTTTCTAGAGGTACTTTTCTCCCCTCTTCAGGTGTTGCTGGCCTGACCAGTGACAGTACTAGCATGGGATTCGAACCTGGGTCCTTAGATTCTTGATAATTGAACTTTAAGGTAACACTCTAACCAACTGAGCCATCCTGCCAAAGGCAACAGTATGTAGTAATTTCATATACTTATCTATGAGGTTCCTCCTGATTTCTCCACTTTTTCCTCAGAGCAAAGTTGATTAGTGGTTTCCATACATTATGTATAGTCACACTAGGTTGGCTTATGGGATTTTTTGCCATTGTCATGTGAGCAGCTTCTTTAAATTTTCTTCTTTGTACCTTTTCTTCTTTGTCCAATATTTTTGTATTTTCCCAATCGAACGTATGTTCATTGGTCCATACATGGTCTGCTACCTTAGACACATCTGTTTTCTCTCTTCTAATCATCAGTTTATGTTCTTGCAAGCACTTTTGAATGGGATGGCTGGTTTCACCAATATATGTTCTTCCACATTCACATGGTATTTCATATATGCAGTTTTTTCTTTGCAGCATTTCAAGTTTAGGCTTTGTAGATGTTAGAATTCCTCATAGTGTGGTATGGCTCTGGAAAGCTGTTCTGATGTTATACTGATTGCAGATTTTCCTTAATTTGTCTGCTAATTTTGGAATGTATGGATACACTACAGTATCAATAATTGTCTTTTCTCTTGATGGTTCTTTTTGTTGTCTATTTAAAGTTTTCTTAATAACAGCTGATGGATAACCTTTTTTTTAAGAGTTTGTTCTATATAGATCTTTTCTTTTTCCAAATCGCCAGTTTCTGAACAAACTTCTTTTGCTCTGTTTCACAGTGATAGTATAACTCCATGTTTTGTGTTTCTGGTGTGATTAGATGTATAGGCTAGGTATTTTCCTGTATGTATAGGTTTTCGGTAAACTGTAGTTTTGATTTTGCCATGAGGGAGTCCTGTTACAAGAACATCTAAGAAAGCCAATTTTCGTTCTTGTTCTGGTTCTATTGTGAATTTAATTGAAGGGGATATGTCGAAACGTTGTGCATATACTAACCTGTTTGTTGTGATATTACTACCAGTTAGTGCATATACTAACCTGTTTGCTGTGATATTACTAACATTTGTTTGCTGTGATATTACTAACAGTTGGTGCATATACTAACCTAATTTGCTGTGATAATACTAACAGTTGAATGCATTTGGAATATTTAACTATAATTTAAACTTTTCTAAAGACATTCAACACACATATTACATGATGGAAATAGTCCAAGATTAATTATTTAGTTTTCAAATACAACGTTAATATATAAGGTATATGAGCACAGACTTTCACACGACCTACCACTCTCCACACTAACGTTAAATAACTTTTTATTTTTAGAATTGACTTCTAATGTATTTATGTGTTTGAGTCGATCATCTTTTCATTCTACTCGCTATTATTTTTCGAAACGTATATTCATTATCTGAAAAAAATCCAGTAGATCAGATAATATGATACATAGTGTTTTCATTTTTAAATACTTGTTATTATCCATCAATATCTTTCTCTTTTTCTCTCTCTACCTATCTATCAATTATCACTTTTTTACCTGACTACCTATGCATATATCGATACATCATTAGGTCTATCTTTCTTTTTATCTATTTATCTATCTATAAGCTATCTATCTACTTATCTGTATATGTACACACACTAATATAAACTTTAATTCTGTATTATTTTCTGAACTAAATTATTTTTTTGAAGTTTTAGAGTTTTAGATTTTTAAATAAAAGAAATTCGTGTACTTTTATTTTCTTTAAATGTCTTTCATTTCTAATGCTTTTATCAAAGTTTTTTTTTTTTAATGTGTTTTCTATATTTAAAAGAAATCTTTTCTGCGTAGATTACATTTCAGTCTTATAACACTAGTTTTGCTCAAATTACTACTCAATAAGTAGTGATCAGTCTTAGTAACGAAATAAATTCACATGTCTGAATAATATTATAATCTTCATATTTGGTGCATTAGCTTTTTTTTATTTAGAAAAATTTGAAAAAATAAAATAAAATTCATAAAGCTTCTGAAAGGTTTGTTAAATATTAGAGAATAGGTTGTTATATATATATATATATATATATATATATATATATATATATATATATATATATACTTATAGTATATATATATATATATATATATATACTATAAGTGAAATAAAAAACTCAAATGGGCATAGAATTAATAAATTTCCAATAAAAATTTTAAAAGCATTATAAAAAAAATAGTAAAAAAGTAGGGAGTCTTTATAATTAAATTTTATGATATAAAGATAGTTATTTTTTAGCATAATTCCACTAAAATGTTTATAAAAGTAGTTTAAGAGCAGTTTCGAGTAAGGAAAACAACTAAAAGCATTATATGGGTTAATAAATATGTGTGATATTATACAAATGACTTTTATTTTAAGCTATAAATAAATATTTGAAATACAGGCACTCTTCACATACCTAGAGCTTAATTGTAAATATAGGGCATTTGAACTCGGACTTTCAAGCACTCTTCAACAATCCACACCATCTCATATAACTGAAACCCATGATCACACTCATATAGAAAAGATAAATAATCACCAATATACCTATTTCGTGCTAAACCAGTACTCATCAGTTGGTTCAGATTATCATATATTATTATATATATAATCAGAGCTCAGTTTATATTAAGATAGAAAAAATTGAGCACTGATTATATATATATGTGTGGGAGATGATAATCTGGCCCAACTGATGAGTGCTAGTTTAGCATGAAATACGTATATTGATGATTATTTTTCTTTTCTACATGTATGTGATCATGTGTATCAGTTGTATGAGAAGGTGTGGATAGTTGAAGGGTGCTTGAAAGTCTGAGTTCAAATCCCCTATATTTAAGCTATAAACTATATTGGTTGCATTTATTAAAATTTTGCATATATATATATGTGTGTGTGTGTTTGTCTGAAAGGTTATGTTGCTAGTATTTTAATAATCATTATATATTGGATTATTTCCAACATGTAATATTACTTGTTAAATATCTTTAGAAAAATTCAAACTTTTTATAAACTTTCAAATCCAAACACCTGTTAGTAATAGCACACTGATTTCTACATAATACAATGATTTAAATAACACTATTCTTGTCTCTTCTTTGGGTGACACCAGCCTGATAATTAACAATACTAGCATGGAAATTAAACCTGTATCTTTAAATTTATGAATACTAAGTTTAAGATGATGTTCTAACCAATTAGGCTATTCTGTCAAAGGCAAGAAATCGATTGAAATTTTATACACTTTCTTTATGAGAATCAACTTTTTCTTAAGAGTAATGTTAATGTGTGCATTTTTGGAATTAAAAAATATATATTAATACATTATTTATATTAAATGTTTTATTTTTTTGAACCAATTATCTTGTGGAAATTGAATTGACAATGTAATGTGATTGTATGTTATTAATCTATTGCTTTCATCTGATATTATTGTATTCATTTGATGTCAAAACTTGAAAATAAAATGTGCTTAATTGACTTTAATTTTAACTAAACTACCTATATATCAATATCGTTTTATGAAATTTAATTCAAGTTAAGCAAATGCACTTTATGAGAAGGTATTGACTGTATTTGTGTGACTCTGGCTTTCATTGTAGTTATAAAAATAGAAAATATTATTTTATTATCAATTTGTTTACTTGTTTATTTTTATTTTTGAAAAATCAAATTAAATATTTGTTTCTTAGTAAATATGTGATATTTATATTCAGCTTTTTTAGAATATATATGCTTTTTACAATCTTTATCAATCATATAAATATTTAATAAATATTTTTTGTTAAATTTAAAACTATGAAAAGTAGTTACCAAATTAGCTACATGATGCTGTTTTAAAATGTATGATTCAAAGGTTAACAATCATTTTATGGTTCATTGCATTACCTAGCTTTTTTGTCTATAAATATAAATAATACATTTCAACATTTCTTTACCCTTTAGTCTAATTTAATTTAATTTTTCAATGTTATTAATAATGTCTTGCAATGCTTATACAGTTACATCCATATATGATACACAGACACAGTATTCATAATCTTTCAGCATAAGAAAACATACTTTTTTTTACTCTGTTCATGTTCTATTATAAATCTCGGTTTTATTGATAATGACATGTAATACATCTTTGACATTTCATATAAATCTCCTTAAACATGGCTGTAATGTTACTATTGATTCATGTTAAAGCATCTATAATTTATCAATGATTCTATATTCAGTAAACTATATAAATTTATTATTCCCAATAACATCATTCTACACGTGCTTGGAAACATTGCATCCTTAATAAGTTCCATAAACTCAAATGAAATCTTTATCACAAACTTTACAAAACCATGTTTCTTCTCTAAGATTTATACTACAAACATTAATGTTTCATAACAATATGCTCCACCAATGTTACTCATAATTTTGTTGTGGTGTTTTGTGTGTTACATATATTAAAGGCAAAGGTTCAGTCTATTACAGTAAGAATGAAATATTGGTTAGTATATTATGGCATCCCATGAAGGATGGAAATGTTATAACACTTCATAATACTTTGGAGATGGATTTTATATTTTTAAAAATGTTTTAATTATTTTTTCAAATTACTATAGTGGTAAAGTAAATGCAATTATATTTTTAAAAAGCTGAAAGGAATTTAATGGAATGATATTTGCACATTAGGAAGAAAATGAATTTGTATTTTCATTGCATAGTATATTTCATGTTATAGGGTTAATGCATGGAATCAGAGTCTCAAAACTTTTAAATTATAATAATTTTAGTGCTATATGAAAATTTAATACATCATCGGATCACGGGTTAATTATTAATTATCGACCGAGATTTATAGGAAATAATAGGGGCTGAAATTTTTTTGAAAATGGTATCTAATTTAGAAAGTTCTTATGAGGAAAAAGAAAAGAAGAATGAAAAGTTTAGTAAAACAACTACTTTTTCAAACAGGTTTGAACCCAATGCATAATTAGTTGTGCTGCCAACAATTTTGACAATAATAAAAGGATTTTAAATTTAAAGTACAATAGCTTTAAGAAGGATTAAAAAAATATGTTTTATTATACAATAATGATTTTTGAGCAAAATAAATTTTCATATATATATATATATGTGTGTGTATATATATATATATTAATGTAGTAAGTTGGATATATATATATATAATATAAATATGAACAAAACAAATTGTTCGAAAAATTTATTAAATATCTTTGAAGAAATATATTGATAAGTTATATGTATGGATCTATATAATACTACTCTGTTAAGGTTATATGAAATTGTTAAAATACATCTGAGCACTTATTGCATATATGTGTAGAGATGATAATCTGGACCAACTGATGATTTCCGGTTTAGCATGAAATAGGTATATTGGTGATTATTTATCTTTTCAACATATATGTGTTCAAGTGTATCAGTGATATGAGATAGAGTGGTGAGTGATGGGTTGTGTGAAAGTCTGTGATCATATACCCTATATATTACATATATTGATACAGGTATATAATATGTATGTATGTCAGTTATTAAAATACAGAAAGAAAACTATTATTCACGAATAATGATTGACATTGGATATGTATATTATTATGAAATGCCAAAGTTTGTAAATCTAACGAGGAATTAGGTTTTGTAAAGTTTATGATAAGTATTTGGACGAATTAGTGAAATTAATTTAAGAAGTATGTAGTGTGGGTGGATATACAATGGAGTAATTGGATATAATGGAATTGTATGGTTAAATAAATAAGAAAGAAGTCTATAATAATCACTGCCTTAAACAAGAATGTTAATAATTCCTGATAGTTTAGCATGGATCTATAATGAAATTAGGGTCATATTTAGAGGCAAAATATATAAAATTATGACGACTTGACCCATGTATTTATACAATAAGTGTAGTATCGTATATTATAACGACAGGGAAACAATAAAGTATGATTTTTCCAATATTAAATCATTATCAAAACTGCGCATGCACGATGAATGAATGACATACTTGTGTATGCGCAGCGCAGAACATTACTGAGACTATGTTTGAAAATTAAATAAAACATCTAGGTTAATTTGATTAAAGAGTCAGAAAACGTTGATAAAATTTGTTACTTAAATGCAAAGTTAAAACTTTGAGATAAACTGTAAAATGATTGTTAAACCTTTTAATATTTATGGATCTCTCAATATAGTTTTCAATTGCTTTTAAAAGGAAGGATACATCAATGCATTGGTGGCCTAGTGGTTAGCATAGCTGCCTTCTAAGCAGCTGGCCTGGGTTCGCTTCCGTGTCAACGTATTTGACATATGAAGAAAAAAAAGAAGAGATATATGAATATGTGGGCATTTAAAATTTAAATAAAATAAATATATATATATATATAAAAAAGAAGATAGAAGTGATAACAGATGTATAATAGCTTTTGAATATAAGAATTTAAATTGGTGTCATATGTGTAAAGAAATTTAATGTTTATCTAGGATACCTAACATATCACTTAACAATATGAAAAATAATGAAATGAGATGAATCAAATGTACATAATTGCATTTCTTTTATGTGTGCTACAAAAAACAAAGATGAATTTAAAGATAAGAAAGCCAAAAAGTAATTCCAAAAATATGCCAGCATATTATAAATAACCATTGAGAAAAATCTTAGGAATTTGTTTGATGTTTTGTTAATGTAGGTTGTAGAAACAAATAATAGAAAGAGAAAAAAAATAAAACCTGTTTTATAGCATAAAATAACATGGAATGGAACAGAGAGCCAATAATATTCAGATAAACAAATCAGTGGAGTCTTTTGATATAGTTATTTAAAATTGATCTATTATAATTTGTTAATCAAACTGTAACCAATGAATACATATTGGATTTCTATATTCATAGTATAGCAGTAAATATATTGTTGTATACTATAACAATATATATTTTACTTTTTTGGTATGAAGATTACATGGCATACTGTTATATATTTTTATCTGTTACATATAGCAAAAATACAGACAATTATACTTGTAACTTTAGTGATTATTATGACTTGATCATGCTCTTAGGAATAGATAAATGATCATGCTTAAGATCCGCAAAATTGGAATTTAAAGAGAGATATGACTTCAATAATCACTATTATGTCATCAAGCCAAGAATCAAAACAGTGCTTTAATTTTTATGTTGTAAGAGCAAATGTCAATACTTGTACTGTTAAAATGTTAATAAAGGATATTTTTAAGACGGATGATATTTATTAATAGACTAGATAGAAGAATACATCAAAACACAATTGGTTGTAATGGCAGCATTGTTGTTTTTATACAAGAAATTTTAGGAGGATATATTATGAAAAATATATTTTATGTACAAAGCAAAGCAAAACTCCATATCGTAGTGCCACCTGTGCTAAACAGAGTAATCAATGGATGACAAAAGGCTTGTGATTACTCTGTTTAGCACAGGTGGCACTACTATATGGAGTTTTGCTTTGCTTTGTTTATAAACAATTTTGTGCTAGTATTGGAGATGTGATCATGTGATGCTTGCTGGTTTATATTTTATGTAATAAAATTAGTCATGTGTTTAGGCAAAAACATTGCATAATACATTGAATTCAATTATAGCATAATTTTAAAGTTCTGTATCTGTCAGCATCCATAACAGCATGATAATATCTATTAGATTATTGTCAATTGTTACTTTAATTTCATCCTAAATGTATTGTTTTCATATTTCATTTTCTAAATAAGCCTCAACAAAGAAAATTACTTTATAGAATTTGCCCAAGAACCATAACCCCACACTTATCATATAATATTTGAGCAAAGTCTTACAATTGTTCAATAAACATCTGGTTTTTTTTATATTGCGAGATAAATTAACTGACGCATCAAGTTGATTCATAATGTTTTAACATTGTACTTTTGTTAAAAATTCAGTGCACCTCTTCAATTTTCAAGAAGGGTTTTCTCAGTACAATAGATATCCCTCATTCCAGAATATTTCTTAATGTTTGCTTTATCCATTATTATATTAGCAGAGGTTTTTTTTGAAATGTCCAGTAATTCTCAGATGGACAATATTAATTTTTTAATATTCTAGCCATTATTATGCACATGTAACAATAAGTGCATTCTTGCAATATAATTAAATAAATATGAGATATTTCTCTAGTTATAATCTAGTAGAAATTTATTATGATCTAGTATATGGTTATCTTTACTGAATTAATTATGTGCTACAAATCAAATAATTTAATATAAAAAAGAGCATTAAGTGGCATTAATATCATGATAGTTTAAGAAATACTAATGAGAAAATGCAGCCTATTGATTCTATTTATTTCCAAACTTTTACTATACATGTAATCAGTAAAGACCTTTTATTTGTTCCATGATCTAGAGACTAAAAAACCTAAATATTATATCCATATATATATATATATATATATATATATATATTATAAATATAACATGTTTGATTCTAAATTGTGGATTTATTTACAATCAAATATCCATCTATATACTATATTTAACCTTTCAATGCCAGCCTTTTCAAATGTTACACAAAGATAGTAAGTTTCCACTGACCTTTGTAATTTACATGCCAGAAGAAACCTATATATAGATAAAGTAACAAATTGTGGATTATATTCTAGAATTAACAAAGCAAAGTGGATGGTGATATAGGAGGTAAATGAGATTTTATTATACCCTGAACATCACTGATTACCCAAGAACAAAAGCATTAAGATATTTTCTTATAATTTCAGTAAACCTTGTATGTATCATCAGGGACAATATGAGCTCTAATATATGATCTATTTAATATGTTGGATTTCTGGTTTTATGTGTGACAAATCGCGATGGCATAGTTAGGTTAAATTATAAAATTAAGATGTATTTATGGCTCAATCAATACTAAATAAATAATTGGTTAACACAATGGTCACAAAATTAAATAAATAAATAAAATAAAAGACCAGTACATGTACTTATTTTTATACATTGATGATGTACATTAATTAGATAAATAATAACTAAAATAAAAGATCATCACATATACTTGTTTTTATACATTGAATAGTGTCCATGAATTTTAATAAACCCAATATAAGATTTTATCACAAATGGGTTTGATTTCAGCCCTTATAGGAGGAAAGATGGGTTCAAACATGTAGCCAATAACATCTCCAACATGTCAAAACCAGAACCAATGCACCTATACTCCAGATTTATAATAATAATAATAATAATAATAATAATAATAATAATAATAATAATAATAATAATAATAATAATAATAATAATAATAATAATAATAATAATAATAATAATAATAATAATAATAATAATAATAATAATAATAATAACAACAACAACAACAACAACAACAACAATTGGTATTAATTAACCTGTGAAAATTGATCATGATGAGACAATGAATCAAAGCAGGAATTTGAACTTCAATTCAGCTGGAATATGATATAATTCACCCATAATAAATTATGATAATAATTCACTTGAATGCCCTCTTATGGCTGATGACTGAACATGTGAGATCAACATAAAGATGAGGGAAACAATGTAAGCATCATAATGTATGGAGACTCTGCTCACACATACCTTTATACAACAAAGAACAATGATATACCTGGGGATATACTCATTCTCACAAAGAAATAACAAAGCATTAAGTACCATGTGTGTTTTCTAGCCATCATCAGAGCAACTAGCATAATTGCAGAATGTTCTGCAGATTAACCACAAGAGCTGAAAGAAACTTAAAGAATATAGAAAAAATAATGGTAAGGATTATTCTGCAGATTAACCACCAGCACAGAATAATATAAATAATATGATAAAATGGCTAACAATTATTCTGCAGATTACACCAGCAGCACAGAAAAATGCCATATAACATTAAAATAGTGTTACTCCCTAATAAAAGAGAAATAAAATTACCCTCATCAATAAATCTGCTAAATTAGGAAACACGTGCAGCCTTACTAATGTGAATTAGGACATAAAATGAATAAAGACTTTAATATAGGAAACCACTGAGATAATGGCTGACTCTGCCTAAAGCATGGGCTAAACATTAATACATAGTAAACATAATGTGAGTATAGACACAAAACGCTGGGAAGGCATACAGGATTGAGCCATATGGTATTGATGCTCATTGTAGATTCATTAAATAATCATTAAACCTTTATGCAAGCACTGTTCCCTAATAATTGACTCTCTTCAATCTCTATATCATATGTTAAATCCCTTGAATTTAAATTGATAAATAATTATCTTAGCCACAATAGAATATATATTTGAACTTCCCACATGTATAAGATAATATAAAATACAAATCAAAATTAAATGCATACTCGTTAAATTCAAATATATAATATTTATATATATATTGATTATTAGCCAATAAATCAATTGCATTTCTTAATACTTAATGTACAAAATATAAATTCAATATGTTTCAATTATAACATAAAAATCTTAAGAGTTAATTGTATTCCTCTTCATCTCCAACTATAATGAACATTCCATTAGGTTCCTGAATATTTGAGATATTTTAAGAGGTAGGATATGTACAATTTTAATCAGAGTATTCCTTGAAAGTTAATAAAATTCATTACTTTATTTTAGGTGTTATTCCCAAGTTAAAATATGTCATTACTTTTAATTTATTAATGTCGAATGCTAAGAATGATTGTTGAAGCAAATAATTATCCCACAAGTGTTATGACAGCTAAAAATAATTTTCTGGTTAGCTGTTATTTCTTTCAACAACTACATTGTATATTTTAATGATAAGATAACTCACAATGTTATTTCTAATATAAGTTCCAAATGGGTTATAATTAATTTTTTTAGCATTCAGACACTGGCACACAAAAATGTTAATACAGCATTTTATTCTGCACATATATAGCGCAGCTGTATGTGTTAAAGTCATAAACATAAAATATCACACTCCAGGTTAATATAGTTTGTAAACAATAAAGAATACTTTCATGTGGACAGACCTTTAAAATTGTTATTCCCATTTTCACAGTTGATAATTCCATTACATTTGAGTTATTGATATTTTGAAAGAGAGTCAGCAGTCAGATTTTTGGTTAGAAGACTTGAACAGATTTGAATTATATAATCAAAGTTTTAATTTAACTCTTTTCTTTGTCCTTAAATCTTTTCTTTTTTTAAACAGCAGCTTTCATATTCTTTATGTTTAACAGCAAAAAAAAAGAGATTTTTCTCTTCTTCTCTACACATGCTGTTACTATATCAGTTATTTTAAATAAATAAAAAATCTGTAAACATTCTCTCTGTTTAACCAATTAGATTTCTTCTGATATACATATTTCTGTTAAAATGAAAGACAAGAAAAAATGCATTTATCATATTTTATCAACTAATTCAAATTATATTAACTAAACTGTTTTAACCAAACTAAATAATCTTTAGAATTATTTAAAGAGAAAAACAAATAGTAAGTATTTTTTTTATTTATCTTAGTAAACTTGATGTAATATTTTGTTGGTTCTTTTTTAGGTTAAGCACAGATTGTCTAAATCAGTGCTTGGAAAAGGAGGAAAACTAATATATAAGAAAAATATAATAAGCAAAGCAAAAATGAAACTACACAATCTCATCATTAAGTCAATTTGAATAGAAGTATCAAGTACATACAAAGTGCTAGCTATGATAATCAAGTAATCTAGAAGAAGACAAATTTTAAATCAGTTCCATCAAGCTATATATTTTGTACCAATATATATATATATATATATATATATATATATATATATATATATATATATATATATATAGTTGAAAAGAAAAGTAAAAATAAACTCAATTTTTTTTGTATATATTTTCTACATTACACTGGAATAACAGTAAAGATTAAATAATTTTGCATTTAAACTTTTTTTTATTATAATTTACAAATTTAATAAGATCTAATTAATATTTTATTAATTCTGATTTTAAAATTAAAACAAACATTTGTTTGTTAAAATAGATATACTGATAATTATAAAATTTCACCATCTATTTTAGAAATCTTTTTTAAGTAATGCTTGTATAATATATTTTAATAATATAATTCCACAAAGTTGTTTTAAAGGATTAAAGTAAATTGAAAAGTCAATTTTTTTCAACAAGATAGGAAAAACATTTTACCTTAATGTATTTTTCCCACATCCTGAATATAAAAGGGTTAAAAAACCATTAGAGGATGGTTTTGGATAGTTCTTAAGAGTTCCAAGAGTTGGACAGATTATGACCAAACTATCACTGAAGGCAAGACAGTGGATCCAGCACCTACTAATGAAGAAACATGACTAAGCTTTTCTGTTTTCCATAGCCAACATTGAATTTGATGGCTTGCCTGAAGTCTATCCAATACTAGACTAAATAGTCTACTGTTTTAAAAGGGACCAACTTATCCATAGAATTTGAAGAAATAGTTATATATATGCTGTTTTTTATATGCAGAAAACCATAGATAAACATACAGCACTGTGTGTATATAAAGTCCAGCTGGTGAGTTATTTTAAACAATTCCTCGAAAATGACATTTAAAAATGAAACAAGTAAAATAATTTTTGCTTAAGTTAAAAGTCTAAAATAAAGAATTAATTCATAGATGATTTTATATTTTATAAAAGAAAAAGTAACTCCAAAAGCATTTCTAGACTGGAAAACAGATGAGCCTGCTGGAGTATTTTAAAGATGTTTATAATTAATCAACAGTAGCCAGTCTGTCAAAGGTATATTTTTTTTTAAAAAAAAGAAAAACTTTATTATTAACATAATAAATGTTATGTATATTTTCAAAATGAAATTAATTGTGAAAAATATATATTTTAAATAATATTCTGACAAATCAAAATATATAATATAAATGACAAGGTACAAGACACATGTATATATTAAGCCTATGTGTTTCAGTTACACACATATATGTCAAATCAGTCATTCTTTATGTATTATAAAAATGAATTTCAATTAAAGGTTTATGACAATTCAGATACGTTAATAAATTATTATACTACATGTATGTGTGCTGATATATACATGGTAATGTAAATCCATTATGAGGTATTTGTATTATTAAAATGTAATAACTTATTGTTTTATTATTATATGACAATTCCCCTAAGTTATGCCACATCTGTATGCTTGTGTACATATGGATCAAGTAGACAGCTATATATTTAAAAATATTTTTTATTACTTTATGACAATTGAAATATGTTCAGAAACTATTATATCACATGTCTGTGATAAGATATGTGTTTATGTAAACCTATTGCACATGACTAATATCACAATGTAATAGCAAAATTTTTTAGTATATTAATCATTAATTTATATGTGTAAAACCTTATTCTGCAGACCTTAATTTCATTTCTTTTTATTGGTTTTAATAAACTGATATTTTATTGTTAAAATTATTCCAGTGAACTTACTCAGTCCTTAATAGTTTTTATAATATTATATGTTGCATCATCTCTTTATCATAGTAAGTTATAGAGCTTGTGTTATCTAAACTGGATTCATGCATAATGGTCTCTTGTATAAAAGAGTTATATTAGTGTTTATGGGCATCCAGTTGATGTTGATGATAATCCTGGATTGGTGCAAAGGGGATATCATTTAAAGTCCAAATTAAGTTTATAGTTGGCCAGTACATTAATGGCATTATATGGCCTGAGCATTGATGATGATCAGCATATTTTAATATCCCAACATTATTGTTTTTATTTTTATATTTGATGGATTAGCACTTAAGTTTGTGTATTCAAATTAACATTTAAATAATCCGCCCCATGCCGACAAGAGCTAAATAATCAGTCTTATCTATAGTAGACCCATTTCTAATCCAGTCACAAGATTGTCTGTTGATTTTATTGTTGATTTATTTTATTGTTGATCATTCATGATGATGGATGATTATTACTTTTGTGTAATGCTAGTGAACTTATAGTTAACATACTTATACTTAGTATAGTTAGCCATGCTGATCTCTCTGAGTGATCTCTCAGAATCATTTCCCTTGCTGATTTTTTTGATATTAAATTTCATATTTTGTTTATTTGGGGATGATGATGGGTTCCTATCTCCTCATAATTATAGCCTAAGGTGATTTTCCATATCATTATAATATATATATATATATATATATATAGATATATTGTGCCGGGTTCATTTGTAAGATAATCTAGCATACTCTATTTGCTAGGTTTAACTGGGTTTAAACCTTATTTATTCAATTTTATAATTTTATACTATAAATATGTGAATAGACTGGCCCTTTGAGCAAAGGGGAGAATACCATCAATAGCAGAGCTATCAACAATACCCTTGATCAGACCAAGCTATGCAATGCATAACATGATCACATTTCCAGACCATGGCCCACCTTGACTGCTAGATTCAAACCCCCACTATCCCAAGCACATTATTTGTGTTGAAGTAAACCTCTGGCACCAGCTAATTACACAGGATAACTAGTATGCTCTGGATAGTAGGCCCATAATCCAGCGCTCAAAATATCTCATGACTAGCTCAATCAAAAGAATAATCTAACACATTATTGCTTTAATTAGTGGTAAAGAATTGACTGACAAATATTAAATTTTAAAGATAATTTATTTTTAAATAAGTACTTATTATCCTAATTTTAACTACTTTTATAGAAACTTAATGGAATTAGTAAATAATAATTACATATAATGTTCACACACATTCTTAATTCATACACTAGAATATCATATAACAAAGCATTAAATATTTGATATTTAAAAATGTGCACATCAATAGTTTTTATGCATGCTATAGAGTCCATTATTAATTGACTCTGGGTGACTTCAAATTATTGCAATGGCTACTTTAATATCAGAAATGAAAATAATAAAAGTTATTCATTATCTATAGGATTTGAACATCGACTTCTTGCAGTGGAAATAATAAAAGTTATTCATTATCTATAGGATTTGAACATCGACTTCTTGCTGGTTGTTGATTCATATGAAAATCTTTCCAACTGGTTGGATTTGAGATTTTCTGGAGGTTTAATGCTTATTATTCCATTGCATTATTCTTTGAGACAGCTAAACATTCCTGTGATTTTTTAAGTTGTTAAGCAGGCATCACTTTTACTGGGAAAATTGCTGTTTCATCAGACTCAGACTTGGGGAAAAGTCATATGATTCCTGTGGCTGTTAGCACTGCATTGTCTTGGTGAACACTGATTAAAGAACTGATAGACTGAATTCTTAGACTGAACTGAACTGATCTGATTGTGATCTCAACTGCTGATTGATGAAAATCTGGACTATTTATATGATGACCTGTTGTCACTTTGGTAATTGGTTTTTATATCCACATGTTGTGGAGATGCTTTCACTGTTTTTGAATACATTGCTTAGATAAGCTTTTGATTATGTGTTTTCATTTGGTAGCCATTGCAAATTTGTTGTTTTGTCGATTTTTAATTCATAGCCATTGCAAATTCTGTGTTTATATATCTTATGATTATACAATATTTTTTAACTTTCATTTATTCTTAACATTGAACATGCACATATTTATTTTATCAATCATTTGCTATTTATGCACATGTATATTTTATTCTAATAAATAATTTAAACAAAATAGATTTCTTTTTTTTCTTTTAGTTTTAAGATTTCCTTTCCTTTTTTTTAACTTAACAATTTAAATGAAAAGAGAGAGATTTTTAATTTTATGTAAAAGATTCATTTAAATGCTGTAGTTTTTAACCTTTTCTAAGCCAAATTCTCTCACCTGAATTACTTTTAAATTAAGTCATAAAACTTTATGAATGACACAGTGTTTAATTTTCTCCCAGGCTAATGATATTTTCTTCTTTCTTTATTTCTAAAAACTCTAAACTTTTATATTAAACTTCCCTTTACTATTTATCATCAAATTGAAACTTTACATTGTTTTATGAGAAATTTTTATTTTTAATAATTGGAAACACAATTTTAATGAATGCTCAGTAGCATTACAATAGATATACATGCAAAACAAAATAACCTTCTCATCATTCACTTCAAAATCCAGCTTCTTTTAATATGAAAGGATATTCTTTGATATTAAAGGAAGTTGCTTTTTGAAGTAAATGATGAAAAAGCTACTTTGTTTTGTGTGTGTATATATATATGTTGTATATTAATTTTTTTTCCCAAAAAGAATTTTATTAACTAAATCAAAAAGGAATCCAATGACAAATCAATCTTTGGACTCGAGTCTTCTGCTAATTAGATTTTGATGGATGGCCTGATGCTGATAACTGAAGATCTTGGGTTGCAAATTCTTACTAGACTAGGTCTATGCTAGCCCAGGATTCAATGTATAGCCAGTCTGGTGCAAGAAGCCGGTCTCTATCATGAGTACTTCTTAATAGTTTTAGGAAGGTACTGCTGACATTGTTATCTGCCTGTCCAAAGATGTACTTGCACCTGGTGAGCCAGACTGCAAAAGTGAGAAAAGTGGATGTTTTGATGGTCAAAATTATACCCATCTTGATGGCATTTTGAATGCAAAACATGTTTCTATAGTCTATTGACACTTTTTGGTGGATGAAATTTCTGAGTGGGTTAAGGAAAGGGCAGTCATGTAGGAGATGGGTAATGGTTTCATCAGCTGTTCAGCAAAGCTGACACTGTGAGTTGAGATTGGCAAGACCTCTCCTACAGACCAGGAAGTAACTTGTGGGTAGTGAGGAGAGGTTTAGTTTCAGGAGACAATCTATATGTTTTGATTTCAAAAACCATTTTTTGGATCTGAGAATTAGAAGTTTATTGTTTAGTCCCAGAGAGTTCAGAGATGGAATAATGTTTGGGTATTTAAGTTTGTAAATTTCCCAGTATGTTCTCTTTGATTCTAGGATAGGTTTTGATAGGCTTATTGTCCGTTATGTATATCCATAAATCTGACACCCATTTGCTGCAGAATGGTGGAGATGTATCTGTTGGTGTTACTGGTATGAATGTTTTCTGATCGAGGTGCTCATGATATATTGTCCTCATGACTCCAATTGCTTTTTGCAGGTAAAGTGTGGAGACAGAATGAAGACCTAACCCATTCAGATCTTTGGCATGTGTGCTTTTGATATACTTATAACAACTATTTTGCCTTTCCATAAGAGCCTGGAACATAGTGAGTTTAATGCAGTTTCAAAAGTTTTGGTAAGCTTTATCATGAGAAGAAAATAGTTCAATCTGGGAAAAATTAGCATGTTCAGTAGTGCAGATTTTTCAGGCAATGACAGAGTAACCCTGGAAAGAGAGGTTACAATGTTATGGGTTTTCTCAAGGATAGCATTTTGTATCTCTTTTGACATAGCAACCTCAACTTGAAAATGGGAAAACCCAAGAACTTTTGAGGTCGAGATGTAAAAATGGATGGGATTATTTTCCCTGATGTGATCTTCCACATAGATGATTTGTTATAGTTGATATGCAGGTTTAGTTTTTTAGAGTGTTTTACAATGATGTGCAGAAGAGGCTGAAGATGTTTTTGTTCTGGTAGGAAGATTGATACATCATCAACATAAGAGATGTGATGTACCTGGTGTTTCAATGCAGGAACATAGATACCTGGAACTTTGCATTAAATTTCAGTAAGAAAAGGGTTAATATATGTGGTAAAACAGTGTAGCCAACAGGGATCCCTGAGGAACCAACAGATGAGGTCTGATTCCGTCAGACAACCCCCATCTATTGTGGTAAAGCATGAACGATTGTAGAGCAGGTTTCCTATTATGTTTGTGTATACTTCAGGAACTTGATATTCTTTTAGTGTTTGTAGTAATATTGATGGCATAACTGAATCGAACACTGATGTGAAATCAAGTTGAATCACTAGTGGTTTTGTCTTTCTGCACAGCCTAATATGTTCAGTGATAAGCATGAAGCGTTGCACAGCATCTAGCGTGGAGGCACCTTTCTGAGCAAATTGGTATTTGGAAATGTGAAGATAGAGCTGGTCTTAAATCCTGTCCTTCACTAGTGACTTAATTGTCTTGATTAGAAGAGGTATCATGGAGATGTTGCGAAGGTTTAAAAGACTGAAGTGATTTTCTTGTTTTTTTAGAAAGGGGACTAAAGTGACTGGGTATATGTCTGGGATGTTCTGAAAGTCTCCCAATAATACATCAATCACCCTATGTGCAATGGGGCCCATAAACTGGCTAAGATGAAGAAGCACAAATCTGGGAATTCCATGAAATACAGAATATGTACTTTCCAGGTATGACTGCAGTTTTGCAATTATGTGCTTCTCTGTGATATTGTGCTCAAAGTTATCACTTGATGCTTTCCAGGTTCTACCAGTTGCATGATTATTGTTCTGTAGTTTGTTAGTGAAGTGGTTTTGTATTTTTTGAGCATTTCAGGACCACTGTATAGATTCTGATTAGTTTCAATCATGGTAGGGGTGGGCCATTTTGCAGCACCAAGTGCCCACCTGATGTAGCTACGTGTCCAGTTTTGACGATTACATAAGAAGATTTTGGATCTTTTAATGGATATATAGTGTGCTAGAACCTTCTGCTTCTCATGGTATTGTGTTTTTAGTTCCATAATATCTTGAATGCTGGTGTCTGTAGATGAAAGAGATCTGAGTCTATTACTGATGGATTCTAGGTCCTTTAACTGCTGATTGGGACTTTTGGTCTTTCTTGTGTGGGAATCTATTAGTGTGCTCAGTATTCCAACCAGCAATGACCAAGCTTGAAGCATTGGTGGGGTGAAAATATTTATCTTATTTAGGAGAATGTATGCCTCTGAAAAAATCCACTCAGAAGTGTTGGTTTTATTTAATAACCGTATTGTGCGCAAATGGTTTGTGTGTGTATTGCTATGGAGGGGTCTAACTGGAGGTTGCTTAGTAAAGCTAGGTGATCTGAGAAGGGTACAAATTGCAGTTTGGCGTCTAGGTTAGAGCGAAGCTCAGTAGTATAATACAACAGGTCTATTAATGATCTTTTTTGAAGTGTATAAAAGGAGAAGGACTCAGGAGGAAAAAAACTCTCTCCACACAGAAGTACTCTGTTGATCAGGTGAAGGTATTTAGAGTTGAACTTATTGTAGCTCATATTATAATCTCCAAAGAAAATGATCGAGAGGCATCAGAGGAAAGAAGTGAGTTGATCTTGTAAATCACTGAGAGGGCAATGGTGGGATCATTTTTGATATATAGATATATTATATTGATAGAATAGTTACCGATGGATAGGTTGGCAATCACTAGTTCTTTGCTGAGATACAATAATTTAAATTTGTTGAGAGGGAGATTCTTATTTATGAGGAAAGCAATGCCGGATGATGCAGAGATGGAAGGTGCATAATGAAAAAAACCATATTGTTGCATTAATTGACTTATGTTGGGGTTTGACTGCAGATGTAGCTTGGTTTCAGATAAGCACACAATGCGTAAATTCATTTTCTCCAGCCATCTCTTGACTGCCCATACCCAGTCAAGGGAATTGAGGCTCCTGACATTTATACCTTCTATTTTTAGCAGCATAACTGATTTGAAGAGATTGTGTTAGCATATTACTTGGTTTATTCATTAGTGTGATGATGTTCAGTGTGGACTATCAGCTCATCCATTTTATGAAATTTTATGTTCTGACTCTGTGTGCCTGGACTTACTGCTCTAGATGGTAATGTCATTTGTTTATTTGTTTTTTTTTTGAGCTCATTTACTTTGGAGGTAGTGTTAATTTGAGTATTTGTGATTGTTGTAAGTTCCATTAAACTGCTGTCTTGATTAGATTGTGTTTCCATTGTTCTGGTTTTATATTCTTTTATTTCTTCTCAGGTGAGATGCTTTATTTGATATGTTCTGTGTATGGTTTGGTTCTATATCTGAGTCTGCCGTGGAATTACTTGTTTCTTCCAGATGTGAGCTTGAAGATTCAAGTGACTTTCTTTTGTTTTTTGCGATGGTTAATTCCATGTCAGTTGTTTGAGAGGCAAGGTTTGTTGGATGTTCCTTGTATGCAGTGTTTTGAGGTTGAGGTCCCTCTTTAGAGTTAGTCATGGCAATAACTTTAAGTGGGTGCTGAGATATATGATCGGTTTCAATGTGTTGGGTCACAACACTGTTGTCTTGAAGATTGAGCTGGATTTTCCCTAAAACTTCTTGTTCATTCGTGTAGACTACATCCATTTGTGTTTCATTTGTTACATGCTCTATTTGATGAGCATTGCTATTATAAATGGAATGACGTGAACATTGTGTATTTTGAGTGGATGTGTAGCATTTGTGATTTCTTGATTTTTTGTTGTTGCATATCTTACAGATTATCTTTGGGCATGCTTTAAATAGGTGAGTGTGATCTCCACAGCTAAAGCATTGAGGTTGCACTCCATGGATGGAAATGTAGAGTGGACATTTCTTTTCCTCTAGAGTGGCCGGAATATCAAGAGGAGTGTATCCTTTGTGTAATTTGATCGTGAATGCAGCCTTGATTGAGGGAAGTTTCAAGTCTGCTTTTTTTTTCATTTAGATATTTAAAGCTGGTGATAACTCCATATTTGGATAATAGCCTTTGTAGATCAAGTTCTGTAAAGTTAACATAACAATTGTGAGCCAACCCATATGCAATTCTGGGTCAATTCATTTCTATTTTGACTAAATATCTTTGATTCAGAAAAAGTTGGTTCTGTTTGAAAATTTCTTTCTACAGCAGGTTGTGAAACTCACCAATAAAATAGTGTTGGTTAGGGTGATGATAAACTCTTTTTACAGCCTCTCCTAGTTGTTGGTTTTTTACCAGTTCAAAGAATTCATCTGTTGGAATTTTGTTTACAATTGTTATTTGTTGTGCTGAGGATCAGTGTGTTGTCATTATGGTAGTTCAGAAATGAATTAAGGAGTGATGGTGGAATTCTTGAGTTGAATTCCTGATTGCTTGTTTCATAGTTGTTTAGCGGTTCTTGTGCACATTGATGTTTAAGCTGTGAGTTGATCTGTTCATTAATTGGTGTGCTATTTCATCCTCTACAAAGTCAAGAATGTTATAATGTTGAGTTTGATCATTTGAAATTATCTTCTGAGAGTTGGATAACCTGTCACTGAGTGCTGAAGCATAACTTTTGACAATTGTTTGGTTAGAGACTATCGCCTCAGTTTGCAATTGAGAGTGCATTGACATCTTTTGATTGGTGTCTTGTCTGTACTGATGTTAAACTGAATGTTTTTGTCTTTATTATTTGTGTTATTAGCTTTATTATTTGAGTTTAGGCTAGGAAAATCTGATTTGAATATATTTTGTGCAATTTGTGATTCTATCGCTCGGTTCTGGTTTTTAGATTTAGTGCGGTTTATATCGAAATTTCCATTGTTTGATTTAGAAGATGAATTTGGGTGATTGTGTTGTTGTGATGGCTTATTTCCAACAGACTGTGGGTGAGACCATGTTTTTTTATTTACTTCTGCATTATTGTACTCCAAAAGTTGATCTAAATTGGTATTTTGGCCCAGAACATTTTCGTTATGGTGATCGGATGCTGCTTCGGTACAGCGCCACCAGCACTATTAAAATTTTTAGAGTTTCTCATAACGATTTTCTGAACTCGGTTTTCTATTTGTGGTAAATTATTTTTGGTGTTTATATTTTGTTTTTGATTGTTTTTATTTATATTACCATGGGCTGGATTAAATTTAACGTTTTCAAGATAGTCGGAGTTTATTTCTGATTTTTTAATATTTACGGATAAATCGGTAATAGCAATAAATTTATTTGAATTTTCTATCGCTTCAATTGTTTGTTCATAATCCATTGAGGTTTCTTCTTGCTTTTTTGAACTATCACTTGTAGTTTTGGGATTGACTAAACCAGTTTTATCATTATCAAATGATTTATGATGCCTATATTTGTTTTTCACTTGATCTAGATGAAGGCTTGTAGAAAGCTTAGCCAGGGATTTCTTAACATTACTGTTACTATGTGATCTAGTAATCGGACATGCATTGAAATTTTCATTTCCTAGTAATTTGAATTTGCTACTCATTTTGTAAATTTTGGATGTTAAATACAAAAATAATAGCTTACCTTATCTGCTCCCAGCTCAGATTAAAAACAAATCTTTGTAACAATATGAATTTTGGTATTTTTGAAACAAGCTGATGTGAAGTTGAGTAACTCATTTGGCGTTTATATTTAGTTGAATTTCACTTGGACTGGTCTCTTTGTTGCAAGACGAAACCATGATTGTGGAAGAATTTTAGTAAAATTTTGTTTTTTGGCTAGTATTGTAATTTTATATGAATTTTTATTTATAATTATTAATATATCTTTAAAATAATATTTAATTGCATATTTATTGTGGCAGATAAATTATTATTGTTCTATAACTTCAGAAACATCTTGTGTAAAATTTGGATAAGTCTTATATTGAAAGGTTAAATAATATGGTAAAATCAGATTGTAATCAAAGTCATATTTATAATACATGTAAGCATCAAACTATCAAATATTACCTTAATTTAATGAATGAAGTTGTTCACAAAATTCATGTATAATGAAAAGAGTGATCTAGAACTTTTATACACTGGTGGATAATTGCAATTTAAAGAATTATGTATTAAATAAGATGCTTATAAATATAGTAAATTTGCTTAATTATATTATATTCTGTAGCATTCTTTAATTATCAAAATGTTTCATTATAATGTACTGATTTCGTTCCATCGGGTGTAACTGTTAGGTATTATTTTTACCATCTCATATAAGAGCAATGTAAAAAAAGATAGGTATATAATTTCTCTCTGTTCTTGGTTATTTCATATATATATATATATATATATATATATATGTGTGTGTGTGTGTGTGTAGTTTAAAAAACATCTTATTGCATTAGAATATATTACAAGATATAGTAGTAGAATGTAAACGAGGCATTTCGTCAGTATACTTACTAATATGATTATACATTTTAATATATATATATATTCTAGCACGTGTGCGTGTGTGGCGCAACTGTTCCCAAAAGCTATAAAGTGTTAATATAAAATAGATAACTAAAAACAAACGAGCTGTGCGCTTTCAAAGGATCTTGCCTTCGTAATCATAGCTTGCTACTACATTTAATGATATGCAAATATGCTAATTCCATTTCTTCGATAAAGCATAGCACGTGTCCTTCCTATTTATGGCATCTTTGTCTCATGAGATGAAGAAGGTCTCTCTGATTTTTTTTTTAAGGTCTCTCTCTACACACGATTGTGGGATTGTCTGGAATGCACTCGTGGTGACTTGTACTCTGATGCTGACCTTAAAAGAAAAATCAAAAAGGCCTTCTTCATCTCACGAGACAAAGATGCCATAAATAGGAAGGACACATGCTATGCTTTATCGAAGAAATGAAATTAGCATATTTGCATATCATTAAATGTAGTAGCAAGCTATGATTATGAAAGCAAGATCCTTTGAAAACGCTCAGCTCGTTTGTTTTTAGTTATCTATTTTATATATCTTTTTTTTTTTTTGTAATAGTTATCTATTTTATATTAATACTTTATAGCTTTTGGGAACGGTTGCGCCACACACGCACACGTGCTAGAATATATATATTTCCCAAAAGTAAAAAAAAAAAATATTTGACTTAATATATATATACGTAATTATATATTTCTAGTATATATTAATTTAAAATACTCATTTTCCAGCAGAAGAATCGCCGTAACAAAAAAAAAAAAAAAAATACTGAAGCGGAAATAAAAGTATTTTTTAAAAAAATAAAACGTTTTAGCATTGATATAAAAACTATAACAACTTTCATATTTTTAAATGTAAAAAAAAAAAAGAATTAAATAAAATGTTGCTTCAATGTATATAAGCAAAAAAAGAAGAAGAAATCATTCAGATCAAAAACGGAAAGTAATGCAAGCCAAAACTATTCATCTTCTTCCTCAAAATCTTATTTATTTGCTTTCAACTGCCTTCATTATACAGTTTGTTTTTATAACGTTTATGAATGTTTAGGCCCTACGGTAATAGAATTTTATACTTAAACATTATATAATAAACTTTAATGAGTACTTGGGATTTGAAATACATTATAAAGAATGAAACGTTTTATGTAATTGACATGAATAAAATAACATTTATAAATTTAAAATTATTAATTTCCTGTGTTAATTTATTAAATCATAATTTAATTATTTCTTAGGGAAATATTAATCTTTTTAATTTAAAATAATTATCTCTTGCAATGATGTTCTATTTTATATCTTTTTATAATAAATCTTGATATGATTTCTATTTAATATTTTATTGACTTCTGGACAACAATACTATCTATTTTGTTTTCAAAGTAACTATATTTTAAAAGAATCTGACAAATAGTCAATCAAACATTTTAGCATTTTAATTATAAATTTTATTAAACGCACATTATTATATTAAGTAATATTTACTAAGGCTGTAACCTTATGAATAAGCGTCTGAAAAATTCGAAGGTAGGGACCTCTACAGGTCTTAGCCACAAGCTTACACTCAGAAGAAAGAGGGAAACATTAAGTTTTTCTCTTTTCTTCTGAGCGTAAGCTTGTGGCTAAGACCTGTAGAGGTCCCTAGGGAAACCTTAAGTTTTCCTCTTTTCTTCTGAGCGTAAGCTTGTGGCTAAGACCTGTAGAGGTCCCTACCTTCGAATTTTTCAGACGCTTATTCATAAGGTTACAGTCTTAGTAAATATTATTTTAGTATTTTGTAAAAATTGAGCTACGTCGAATGGTAATAGATGATATTTATATACAAGCACTGGTTAGCATAACTGCCTTCCAAGCAGCTGGCCAGGGTTCGCTTCCCAGTCAACACATTTGATATATAATAGATGATATTTATATATTAAATTTTTAACTTTAGAATTACAATATAAACTTTAATGAATTTTCTTATATTTTACAAGTTATAAAGTTTAACATTTTTTTTATTTCCATAAAATTGAAATAATTTAAACTTAGCATCAAAAGTACTTTCAAAGATATTGTTTAACAGAATTGCTTCCATTTGTTGTCATGTAAAGTCAAAACCGTGATTTATATATTGCTTTTTATTTATTGGGTCAATTAATTGAATATATTTGTGGTAGTGTAAAAAATTATATGATTGTTTTTCAAAGTTTATTCATATTATGCAGCTTCTACATTACGGAACGAAAACAATCATTATTATTTCTAGTGAAATATTTAAGACATTTTCAAAAAATAAAGATGTATAATAGCTCAAAATTTGTTTTCTATTTTTATGGTAGTCGTTATATGTGCCTTTATATATCAGACATGAAAATAGCGATTTGATAAAAATGCTTAAAATATAAATCTATTAAAAGAAAAAAATTAGAATATTTCTTTACTATGAATATGTATTGTATGTTGATGATTTTACTGTTCTGCCAATTCAAAATATTTTCTTCAAAATGCATTAAAATACTGAACACAATCTATAATAACTTTGGTTTAGTAGTTAATGTTTATAAATCTTAGATAGATAGATAGATAGATAGATAGATAGATAGATAGATAGATAGATAGATAGATAGATAGATAGATAGATAGATAGATAGATAGATAGATAGATAGATAGATAGATAGATAGATAGATAGATAGATAGATAGGTAGGTAGGTAGGTAGGTAGGTAGGTAGGTAGGTAGGTAGGTAGGTAGGTAGGTAGGTAGGTAGGTAGGTAGGTAGGTAGGTAGGTAGGTAGGTAGGTAGGTAGGTAGGTAGGTAGGTAGGTAGGTAGGTAGGTAGGTAGGTAGGTAGGTAGGTAGGTAGGTAGGTAGGTAGGTAGGTAGGAAGAGGTAGGTAGGTAGGTAGGTAGGTAGGTAGGTAGGTAGGTAGGCCGGTAGGTAGGTAGGTAGGTAGGTAGGTAGGTAGGTAGGTAGGTAGGTAGGTAGGTAGGTAGGTAGGTAGGTAGGTAGGTAGGTAGGTAGGTAGGTAGGTAGGTAGGTAGGTAGGTAGGTAGGTAGGTAGGTAGGTAGGTAGGTAGGTAGGTAGGTAGGTCGGTCAGCCGGTGGATGGATGGATTAGATAAATGGGCATATTTATAGATACATAACATGTTGGTAAGGTTTCAATGAATGGATGAATGAATAGATGAATTTAATCAATTGACAAACAGATAAATAACTAGGCAAATGCATGATTGTATACGTAGGTGATAAGTATGGTGATTGGAGAATTAACAGAAGATAAGTAAAAGCATAATTTACAGGTAAAAATAAATGATAAGAAAGTTGATATTATTTTACTATAATTCTAGTAATAAATAAAATTAAGTTACGAGAGAATTTTTGAATGATATTTTCTCTGTAATAGTTTCAATTTTTGAGGTTATGTTTTGTGTGTATATATATCTATAATGTGAATGGTATTTACGTAATAAAGTTTAATTTATTAATTTATTTCAATGATTTTATTTACTTCTAAATTGTTTCACTACAAGTTGTTTTATTAATAAATTTTAGAATATATGCTTTAAAATATTTTATATAAATACAATATTTTTTCATAAATGTAATCATTTAGAAATAATTAATATGTATCGATTTTTTTTTTTTAATTGCAGAAGTTTCGAAACCAAAAAACGTGTCTCGTAAGTAAAATGTTGTTTATTAAGTACTATATTTATAATATATATATATATGTATAAACTACATTAATATATATATATAATTTTAATTTTTTCCAAATATATATTTTTAATATCGTTTGATTGTTTATAAATTAAAATCATAACTAATATAAAAGAATTATTTAAATATATATATTTTTATAAATATTTAACAAATGATGAATACTGAAATCAAAAATTTATTTAAATAATATATTTATATATTTAAAATAAAATGTTAAATACATTTATATATTAATAACAAAACTATATAATAATAATAATAATTTGTAAGTGTAGAATTTTCCTTCTTTTCTTTAAATATGTAATTTTATGAATGGCATCCATATTATATGCTACTTACGTATTAGACCCTGTTGCCCATGTTTGTCATAGCAGAATGTTGTACCTTTGGTCTAGTTTGAGGGAAGAAGAGGATGTTTGCAATGGAAGAATGCTGTAATTATGATTTTTTTAATATGGCATATTAAAAAAGTCACAAGTTTTAAAAACTAAAAAGTCACAACTGGAATGTCATTGCAAACAATTTCCCTGCCCCAACTGGAAAAAAACTATGACAGAAAACACAGACTGCAGGCCTAATACGTAAGTACCACAATGAGTCTATACAATACATTACTAAGCATCATATATAATTATTAGATTTTGAAATATATATATATTAGGATCCCTATGTAATATTTTTGATTGTTGTAAGTTTATAAATAACTAAATTTCTTTATTCAGTTTTAATATATTGTACAGGCTTAACACCTGCATTTATATATGTAATATATGCAGGATTCAATTCAGTTTTAAAAAATTTAATTATTAAATATTTATGAGAAAAAAAATATTACAATAAATAAATAATATTAGCGTTTATATACTGATTTTCTTCATGGTCTGTACTTTGTAAATTAGGAAGCAGTAATATTTTATGGAAGATAAAATATGAAAATTTGTGAATTTCTTAAGTTTTAAATATTTTCATATTTTTTCAGAGCACATGTCTAGAGCTCATATTTCAGACTGTTTGTCTAGAAGTTAGAATTAATGAAATATTTTAAAAATAGAATATAGATATTCTGGGAGTAACTTCTTAACCGGAGTATTTTATTTATAAATAAAAGATCAAATAAAAGATTCTTACATCATTTCCATATTAAGGAAATTAAAAAAAATAAAATAAAATTTCTCTGTGGAAAATTGAGGTGGAATGATTGTTCCCAACAGATTCCAAGATTAGTGCTCCATTCAATCTTATTAGCAACTAATAACAATATATATATATAAAGTATGGTAAACACGGAGAATTGCAATAGCTATAAAAAAGTGATATTACCTGATGAATTCTTATCTCAAACGGTTCATCAATACAATATCATTTCTTATTAACTAAATTTACTTACCAGAACCAAATAGTCTTATATATATATATATATATATATATATATATATATATATATATATATATATATATATATATATATATATATATATATATATAGAGAGAGAGAGAGAGAGAGAGAGAGAGAGAGAGACTGCTAATAGCTCTAAGCAAGCTTATTTATTTTATTTTTTATGATAAATAATACAAGAGAAAATACCTGAAGCCTTTATCTATGATGGTCTCCAGAGCAGTTTCGAGCTATGGTTCTTGTCAGTGAGGAGCTAGGATATATATATATATATCATATATATATATATATATATATTGTAATGGAAAATATTCTAAAACATATAAGTACATATTGTCTCCTAAATAGCAATTGAGCCAAAAATGTAACGGCCATTTAATAAAATAATGGCTGAAAAGCTGCATGGTCTACAAATGCCCACATATTTGAGCAAGCTAGAAAATGTAATGGGACAATAAAATACTGCTCATCAACAATAATAAATAATATGATAAGTGAAAAACAACCCACAACAATATGGATAAAATAAAACTAGCTGTTCACTGAATAGCTTGCATATTTGAGTAATCGTAAATATAATAGAACACATTACCGTTGAGTCAGGGTAATTGGTCTGAAAGTGATTCGTGGATTTAAGTGACCAGAAAAGTGATATTTGAGCAAGCTAGAAAATGTAATGGGACAATAAAATACTGCTCATCGACAATAATAAATAATATGATAAGTGAAAAACAACCCACAACAATATGGATAAAATAAAACTAGCTGTTCACTGAATAGCTTGCATATTTGAGTAATCGTAAATATAATAGAACACATTACCGTTGAGTCAGGCTAATTGGTCTGAAAGTGATTCGTGGATTTAAGTGACCAGAAAAGTGATAGATAAAATTAGGAACCAAGTGGTTTTCTCCAACTATGTACTATATATTTGATCAATCTAAACTATACTGAATAAATGCTGTACCTATGCAACTAAAATGACTAATAAATAAACAAATAAATGAATTAATACACAAATTGACTCTATGAAAGTTTGGATTTACATCTTCAATAGACTCATAAATTTGTAAGGCACCAATGGATCCCTAATAAGTATCTGCTTAGCAAAGAAGATATAACATTTAATAAATATTTTACTTGCTAATGAGATATCATATAGGATATACAATTAAACATTTTAATGTAAATAAACTGAGTACTGAATTTTGTAATGATTTGTGCAATAGGCAAATCAGTGTACTTAAATTAATAATAATAATGATGATGATCATGATGATGATAATATTTATTGAAATAAACATTAATTCATTGAGGTGGCTAAGACTAAGAACATGGATCCAATCTTACCAACTGAAATCTAAAATCATATATCTATATAATTTATCACTGCCAGATTGCAATTAGTAGAAATGATCTGATTAAAATTATTACACCTATAGTCATAAAGGGTTAATTCCAAATTGTGCCTCACAAAAAAAAATGTAAAAAATGTTATTATTATATATACATTTTAATATATTTTATATCTTGGACTCAAGGAATGCTTTTTAATAATTATTATTAACTAATTTGTGAAATAGCAGTTAGCATAGCTGCCTTCCAAGCAGCCGGCCCAGGTTCACATCCTGGTCAACACTTTGACGTATAAAAAAAATTGTTAACTAATTTAAATAAATTTCCAACATTATCTTGCTAGGATTATGAGAACATTATAAGTTCTCTAAAGTGTTCAAGCAAATAATTTTTATAGAACTAATAAATTTCTCTTTTAATGTATATAAGCACACATATTATGTCTGTTTCATTTAATATATGAAAAGTATAAATTGTTAACTCTTCATTATATATAGAATATTATTTATGTTTAATTTTGATTTGTTTGCAAAAAAATTTAATATGTTAACAATTGATTTAAGTCCTAATTATGTGAGTTTATTATTTACGCTTATATCAGTTGATAAGATAAAACTGCATTAATTAAGATTATAAATAAAAAAAGATTTTGTTAAATATTTTATCAATAAGCTAATATCATACTCTTAACCATTATTGATAAGTGAAATTTTATTTCATGTAGATAATTCAAAAGAAATGTTTCTTTTAGCATCTGTTACCAAATTTAGCTTATATGTAATTTCGGCTTAGGTTCTACTATCCCACAATGTCTTCCTTAGCATATTAATAATAACATAACACAAAATAGGACTTCAGGAACATTTTTATCTTTAAATGATATTCAACCATTACTTTTATCAATATTACAATCCATGCTAAAAACTGATCATTTCATAGCTTCATGACAGTTAAGCATAGCATTTATTGTCAATCATTCTATTTTAGTCATAAAGATATCAAATGATGGGAAATATGTGTTCCTTCCCTCCTAAATAAATGTTCTACTCACAGTACAAATTTCCTTGTTATAAGTCCAGAATCTATTTTTAAAAGTAAGGTAAGATAAAACACAAAATTTTAAGCTAAAGAAAATATGTATGTACTCCTTGCTGAATTTGTTTCTGTAGCTATGGTAACACAGTCTTTCTCTTTTCCTTTTTTTAAACACTATCTTATGAACATATGATTTTCATAATTTTCTAATCTTAATAAGACATTGTCATCATTCGATAAAACTTAGAAAGATATTTCATTTTTAAATTTGATAAAGTATCCATTCACTCTCCATTTATCCCAAAATAATAAACATATTTATTAAATATAAGACCTTTAATTGTTTTCTTTATTTAGCTATTTATACACTACAAAAGGAACTTTAGATAACAACATGTGTACATCATGATATATATATATATAACACCACAAGTACTTAAATCATAGTTTACAGAGATTATCAACAGATTAAATATTACAACTGTATAATGGGCTGAAAAATTGATATCATTTCAATTTATTCCACATTATTTGAATTGTGATTGTTTTCTCATTGGGTATTTGTAAACAAAGTGAGTATATCACTCTTCCCCAGTCTATGATTAAAAACACTTTAAATGTTGAACAAAGAATCAAAAATAGAATAAATCTAATGGATTTATTAGATTCATTATATTCTTGATCCTTTATTCAACTTTAGAGTGTTTTATGTCATATCCTGGAGAAGGATGATTTGATCCCTTGGCTCAGATATACATAGAGCTATGTAAAGTTTATAGTGTATTGAATATTTTACCAAATGCTAAGGCAAATATAAAGCCAACATCCAGTCAAACCTATAAATGTATTTTAGTAAAACTAATGGCTTAAATCATATATATGTATCTCAAATTATGTTCATCCAGAATTATGACATCAAACACATACATTCAGGCAAATAATGTTTCCCCTTTACCATCCAATTGCCATCAGATATATATTCTAAATATTTAATTGCCCCATACTTTATTTTATTTACATCATAACAAATCCATAAAAATATGTAATTTCCAGAGTCTGCCTTATATTATGTAATTCATACTGTTTATTAATATTTTAGAAAGGTTTAAGGCCACAATTATGTGTGTATTTTATATCTAGAAAAGATGAAATGAAGACACATGCAGTTGAACTTTGACACAAAGCATATATATGTTCTCTAATTTTTACATGTATACATCTATTTTGATTAAGTCACAAAACAAAACAGAATTTTATAAACGTCTCGATATTTGAAGTGCACCAGATATTTGGACATTAGAAAAAAATTCAAATATCTTGTCAGTGGGGAAAAAATGTTTTGTTTTTAAATTTAAAAAAAAAAATGGTTTGTTTTTAAATTTAAAATCATGCCTGCTAATCTTATCAATAATCTTTTTACTTATGAAAAATTTGTTCTGCTTTTAGAAATAAAAGATGTATCTTTTTCCCTATTTGCATAAAGCTAAATGGAAAACCTCGAAAGCGCTCGGCCCATTTAATTGTTTTTAGTTTTTGCAGTTTCTTCGTCAGCGGGTAAATCGCTTTTATATGCTAATCTGTGTATTGTAATTAATACTACCTGTATTGTATTAAGGGAAATGAAGAGATAATAATTAAACTTTTATTAAAAAAAATTAAGATATCTGTTTGTATTAATAATCTTTCCAAAGAATAATAAGTCAACACGACTTCAAACTTTCTAGTAATTTTTTTAGTTGTTTGTTTTAACTTGCATGGTAAACTTTATGCAGTATGTTTGTCATTAAGAAAGCCAGAAAGAAATGCAATCCATTTATTTATGGCTTCATATAACAAATGTATCATATTTTAGCCTGGGACATATATTTTTGATGTCATTTCTAATGCTTGTTTTTCAAAACAATTCATGAAAAGATTAACCCATAAAAGACCTCTAATCAATTTTTATGCCCACCCCATCCAATATACATTACGATTAGCTAAGAAACAATCATAGGTACATTAATAATCATCAACTTTAATGTCTAAAGTTGATTAAATATTTAATAAAAACTTTGATTGAAAAGCAACCTCGCATTTGGTCCGGAGAACTTTATTGAATTAAACGTTATTAAAATACTAGTTGTTGCTTCAGGACACAATTTTTTCTATATCTGTAGAATAGAGATTTTTAAAGTCTTGCAATAATCTGAATCATTTTATTCTGATCATGAAAATGTATTGTCATCATCATCATGGTTCCAAATCCTGAAATTTTATCATTAACCATGTAAGCCTTCATTTCACTGCAACCTTTATATATACTTTTTTTTAATTTAAAAATGTATTTTTAATTAATTCTTTTAAATCTGTTATTGTAATTTATTATAATATTCAAACAATTTACTGAATGCGCTCATACTCGATTTGTTAATTCAATTTTTTTTACTATTTAAATAAAATTTCTATTACCTTTTCTTTCTTTTTTTTTATAATTTAAAAACCTTTTTATAATAAAGAGTTTTAAAAAAATAAAAAATTAAAAAAAAGCAGATTTTATTTTTTTTGTTTTTTTTTAAAACTTAACCGTTAATAGTTGTTATTCACAGTAGCAGAGTGACTCAAAACTAAAAATGTGAATTGTTTGTCAGATGCATAATATAAACAAATAAAATAAAACCTTACTTCCATCAATTGAATGGGACTATTATGCTTTGCTTACTCCTAAGGTGCTTAAAAGTCACATGACCTTCTGAGGAACTAATCATATAATTATTAAATTTAATGATTATGTAAAAGATGAAAAATATGAAAATTTTTGTTTATGCATAAAGTAACCAATTTTAAGAGTTAGACATCTTTGAAATTCTAACATTCCAAAAGATAACTTGCTATCCTAAATTCATAGGTTTTATCTTTTTTAAAAAAAATTTTTTCTTTATACCAAAAATAAATAACTGTTAATTTAAATTGTGGGGGGAAAAAATAAAAATAAAATAAAAATATTTACATTTTATTAAAAAAAAATGTTAATAATTGAAACCACAAAGAGGTTAAACTCTCCATACAATAGTGCCAGCAGTGCAAACCAGAGTAATCAATGGATGCAAGAAAATTTGTGCATAAAACACCTATCTAGTGCCTACTCATCCAATCCCCAGACTAGTTTATAGCTTGTGGCCTTCATCAGTGAGGAGCCTTGGATCTGAGGGCACTGCACTTAGGTTTTATGATCTAATGCAATCCTCCAGCAGCCACATTTTACCTTATTAGCTAACTATAAAGCTTTGAGTTTAAAATAAAAACACAATAATGTTTTCAATTCAATCTCATTTGCCCATATAGTTGTTTCTTTATAGTTGCATTAGATCCTAAGTTCTAGGTACACTGCTCTGGGATCCAAGGCTCCTCACTGATGAAAGCCACAAGCTGGAAACTAGTCAGGGGATAATGGATGAGTTGGCACTAGATAAAGATTTTATGCAAAAACTTTCTTGCATCCATTGATTACTCTGTCTTGTATTGGTGGCACTACTATATGGAGAGTTTAGTCTCTGTATAAACAGCTTGTGTAAGCATAATAAATTGTGATCATGTGATGTTTGGTGGTTTAAAATAAATAAAAGCATTGTGGAAAATTTTTAGTAAAACTTTTTTTGGCTAGTATTGTAATGTTATATGATTGTCAAAAAGTCACTTTTATTAGAAGAAAAAAATTATGCCATTTAATATTTACTTAACTACCATTTTATTTTATTCAGTAAATGTTTTCTAGTTTTAAAAAGCTATTTTTATATATTCCAAAATTTTCATATAAAAAAAATATAAAAATGGCACTTCACAAGATACCAAATTAAATCTGCAATTATGATTCTTTCAAGAAGTTAATCTTCTATATTACATTTTGTTCATTCATATTATCATATTAAATGAAGCACCTCAAAGCTTTATATTGTAATTTGTAAAAAGAAGTATTTTAAACAATGAGAAGGGATTTCTCAGTACTTTTTTTATATTTTTAACATATACCCAGTATTCATTTAATTGCCTACTGCGTATAGTCAATCTTTTGAGGAATAGCTTTAATTGTATTAGTTATTGCAATTTAAATCTAGCATATATTTTGCCAATTTTTAATTTGTCATAATAACTTATATTTATAGCCCTAAGTAATAAATTCAGATTATTGAACATTTTTTATATTCATGTATAGCAGACATATTTTTATACATTTTATGATTAAGTTATTGGTGTTTAGAAAATTAAAACAAATATTGCAAAAAGGTTTAGTGATATATCTGTTAGTGAAAGAGTTTTCTTAATAAATAGATTGACACAAGATTTTTTATATAAGTGAATTGTTGTTTTCCTAAAATATGGTTATCACTTTTAAGAAAAATTGAATGTATAAGAAACTACCCAATGTTGGACAAATTCGTTTGGTTAGATAAAATAATCAGCAGTTAAGCATGAATTTAAAATGGCAATCAAAAAAGTACAGCAACACAAAATTAAAACACAAATTTTAATTACATAAAATATCTTTTATAAATTTTTTGAAGTGGCACAAAAAAGAAAAGAATTTAATTCAAAAATGAAATAATTTAAAACCTCTTTTTTTCAATTGAAAATTAAGTTTGTTATTTTTTGAAATCGTTTAAAATATTCTTGTTAAACAAAAAAACAAACTCAAAAAAAGATTTTGTAAGTAAAAGATTTTATTATTAAGTAATAAAGGATTAATAATTATATTTTGTGTTGTAGCATATATATATATATATATATGCTATTTGTAATATATATATTTTACATATTTGTAAGTGCAAGCTATATATAAGTCATGTGACATCTGACTTGTTATTATTACTATTATTATTTTGTTGTTGTGGCTTTGGCTAAATTAAATGGATAAGCCTACTAATATATGGAGTATCAGAATTAAGTTCAGGCCCATATGATTTTTTCAGTTAGAGAGCTGACTTTAAAGACATGTAGATGTCTAAAAGTTTCAGATCTTTTTCTAACAATTAACTTTTAGATAAATGCTTTGCTTGAGTTGGTTTTTTAAATCTAATGTCCCAACTCCTCACTGAAGAGACCCATAGGTCGAAACCGGTCTGGGGATGGGGACAATCCAAGATAAAAATGATTTGAATGTCTTCTCTTGTAGTAGCATTTATCATAAATAAATAAAAAAAAGCTTGTTTAGAGCTATTAGCATGCTCTTAATTTTACATATATATATATATATATATATATATATATATATATATATATATATAGTTAAAAATTTGAAATATAATTGTTGCAGCTGAATCCAAACAAAGTAAATTAATATCAATCATTCTAAAGAAGTTTATTAATATAAAACAATTCCTAGACTAATTTGAAGCAGATTAAAAGCAGTATTATAACTGTATAGTTTAATATATTCACTATTTGTTTAAGTTTACCTCCTCTGAGTCATAGTTGAAAGATAAACTGGCACTATTGGTCATATTTACAACATTTTATTTTTACAATTAAAGTTTTGTTCTATATCATACAATATTTATTACAAATATAAGTTTGCAAATGAAAGACATTCTAAAAGATAATGTTTGAGCTTTGCAAAAAAACAAAGAAAATACTAAACTGAATATGTAATGATGATATTTTTTCACATTGGATTGTAACCTTCATCTATTCATAAAAATTATTAAATGAAATATTTTTTTATTTATATTTCATTTTTAAAATGAAAATAAATACATTTTAATTGAGATATCATAAAAACAATGAAAATATGTTTTAAAATTTTAAATTATACTAATTACTATTAAAATTTCATAAAAAATTATATCAACAGCATTTATGAAAGCATATTATATCTTAGTAAATAATAACAACTACAGTTTTAATGACTTTTCTTTCTAAAAAAAATATTTTCAAATACAGTCTAATTGTAATTAATATTAGGGGGGGGTAAATACATATTTTACAAATCTATTGCATAATTAAGCTTAAATATGTAAATAAATTATTAAACATTACAATTTTTCTTTCCAAAATTCTTAAAGAAAAAAACATTCTCAAAAAGTTGAGGCCAAATTATCTTCTAATCAGTTTTGTTATTGGTTTCTTTGTATTATGATACAACCAATCATGGCATTGTTCTGAATTTGAAAATGTGCATGCTATTTGCATGATATCTGTATATACTGACATCTTCAGATTTTTTGTATATTAGTAATTTAATTCAAATTTCTATACAAAAATATGTGAACCAGAAAACTATACAGATGACCACAAAATAGGAAAGAAAAGCCAAGATAATAACACCATCATAATGCCTCTAAACTTCTCTAGATGAGTGAATCAGTCATGACTAGAACATAGCTTGATAAATTGCACACACACACACAAAACAAATTTAGCAATATTAAAAATCTAAGAAGCAACTATATAGGCAAATAATGTTAAATCTCAAGATTTAATCATTTAATCATTTCTATTTAAAATACTAAAGCATATAAATAATCAAAGGAGCCATATTTATTTCAATCTTAGGATGATATTTAGAAAATCAGTTTATTCATGATAAATGAAAATTTTGGAAAGTGGAACCAGTAAGAAGAATACACCTGAATCACTAGAGATAGTTATACTCATTTTCATCTATACATTAATTCTTTTAAAAAACCTTTCAATATTTAATACAAGGTTCATGTTCTTTTATTTAAAATACCCTGCAACTTCTCATTGCATAGATAGCTTGATGACAATTTTTAAAGATACAAAGAAAACATGTCAATATCTTAAATGATATAGAAGAATTGATTCTTGATTTTTCTCTCTTTCATCAAAGTTGGCTGCTTGGAAGCTGAAAACTAAAAGGAAATTTGCATCAAAATATGAAGCTTCTTTTACAGCTTTTTAAAGCATCCTTTTCAATATATTCAAAACAAAAATGAGTAAATTCTTAAACGACTTGATAATAACAAAAAATGGCAATTAAAGATAAACACCTAATTCTCTTTTTACACAATTTTTTTTTGCACGATTTTGAATTACACAAGCTAAAAAATATATATATTTATCTTTCTATATGTGTGGTTTTAAAATAACATGATCTGTAAAAAACAGTACTTTAGGATTACAGCTGCTATGATGTATTTGTGATTGGAATGAAGAAATGAACTCATTACTGTCTGGAAGACTTAAAAAAATCATTTTAAAGTCTCAAAATAATTCTTAGATATTCTTAAGTTGTTATTAAACTTTTTTTAAATTCTAAATAATTTTATGTAATGTAATATAAAATAATTTATTTCCCTTTTTAGAAGATTGTAAATGTTTTTAGTTCACTGTTTATTTACCGATTTGTTCCGAGATCTAGTTCACCAAGATTATACCTCACAAAACTAAAAAGAAAAAATGTCTTTTAATATCATCTAATTTTTTTTTTTTAAATTCCATCTCTTTATTTTTTATTATTTTACTTTCAAAAAGAATTTTATTATTGCTATAAAAATTATTACATTTACTCTTTTGAGTCATTATGCATATATATGTTTATATTGTGTGTAAAAGAAGATAATATGGTTATATACATATGGGGAACAGGAAGAAGGCAAATAGTTGGCCAGTGTTTTTTTTTTAATATTACAAATTAACTTTATTAGAGAAGGCTCTGGGTGTTTTATGTAGTCCATTTGGAACACTTGGTTTCTTGGTTTTTTTTTTGTTCAAGAAGGTCAGCTGTCTTAACAAAATGATCTCTATTTCCTATGTGGTTTGAAGAGAAGGGTTTAGTTCCTTCTATGAATGATTATAGGGATGTTGGGGTGCTGTGGATTTTGAACAGACTCCAAGTGTTCTCATAAAGTAATTTTGTTGATATAATTTCATCTTTTTTTTATCTTCTTGATGAATATTGCCTTTGCATTCAGCAGTAGGATATTGAAGGTGATTTCGCATCTAGTTATCCACAATGAGTATATAATAAAAGTCGATATTCTTATGTGAATGAAGTTTCTGTCTTTCATGCAATCTTTAATAGATAGCATCTTATAATAGTCCATTGCAGTATTTTGGGCTATCATTAGCCTTACAGATGTCAAGCCTGTACAGGATAGAATCATATGTTCTAAGGTTTCTTCCTCTCTATTACAGACAGGACAGCAAGGATTTATGTTTTTTATAAATCTTCTGTAATGGAGGAAATAGTTTGTTGGAACTGCATTCAAGTTAGCCTTAATTAAAAAATCTAAGAACTTTGGTTCCATCAATAAGAATTTGAATATTGTAGTAATCTTGTGATTTGTTACTCCAAGTCTTGGTCTTAATTGTGAAGGTTGGGGGTTCATTAATGAGTGGGCGGACCATATGGAGATTTTAGTAAGAAAGCACTCGGAGAAGTTGCCATTGAATTTGTAAAGGTGGGAGAGGATTTGGTCTATCCAAGAGGACTTCTCAGGAAGAGGTGTATCTGTGAGAGTTATTGGTTCTTTTGCAAGGATGCTATCATATTTTTGTGTCAGGTTAACTACAACTGTGTGTACTTTTTGATAGAATATTGCCTGAATGGAATGAAGGAACATTCCATTCTGTTTTCTATAGAATTGCATTTTTGCTGTGCTGATGGATGAAGTACGACCCTTCCAAAACAGTCATGCACATAGTCTGTAAACTTTGGATAGAAATGTCTTGGTGATGGTAATGAACAGGAGATAATAGGCGATAGTGGCCATTACCTTCATATTTAACAGAGCCACCTTGCCCTGCAGAGATAAATAGACCTTCGAAAGCCCCTGTGTGAGGTGATCAGCTTGTTAAATGATGGTATTTTGAATACTTTTGGTCATGGCAAGTTGAGATTTATATATAGGGAACCCCAAGAAATTTTGGGGCTCGACAAGCAATTTGGAATGGATTTTCTTTCCATTTAATATTTGCCATGTAGAGGATTTGTTGTGATTAATGTGTAGTTGAGATGAGCTAGAAAATTTGTCCAGTAAAAGGTAAAGTGGTTTGAGGTACTTATGTGATGGAAGGAATATTATGACATCATCCATATATGCAATGGAGGTGATGGATTTCTTGATTCTTGGTATGTGAATTCCAGGGAGGGAGTCTTCTATAGACTTTAAGAGAGGGTCTATGTAGCATGAAAATAGCAATGCGCTAAGCAGAGACCCTTGAGGTATGGAGCACTTAGGCGTGAATCCATCTGTTAAGGTTCCGTTAAGTGTGAGGTGAATGAATCTATTATATAGTAGGTTATCTAGTATTTGTATGATCTCCGAAGGAATGTTGTATTTCCCTAGAAGTTCAAGCAGGATGTTGGGATTCACTGTGTCAAAGGCCTCAGCTATGTCAATCTGGACTGCAATCGGTTTTGATAGTCTATTAGATCATTTTTTATTATTTTAAAAACAAAAATCCTTTTTTCAGCAATATTTCTACAAATGGAGAAATTTGTTAGTCTGCATTGTAACATTTTTGACATTTTGTTTTGAAAGAAATGTATCTTTTTATTACTGATGCTTTGTTTCATTTTGACATTTGAATTTTTTTTAAAAAATCCTTATTGGTTTTGATGTTTAAGGAATTTAATTTTGTCTAAATTTAATTGATTAATTTGTTTAAATTTATATTTATTACTTTTCCCAAAAATCAATAGATGATAAGTTATACATTTCAAGTTTTAGTGATGGCAGTGGTATTTCAATCATGTGCAAATGTATGCATTTATTGTCCGAAAGTGACCGTGAATAAAAACTTGGGTATTTTTCTGTTTTACAGGCAAGCAATACATCACCCATATATTTGATAAATGTACAGTTCTGGAGTCTATAATTTCTCCTTTTAAATTAGTTAGTTGTTAAATTAAAAAAATAATAATAAGTTAAATGAAATAAAAGTAATAAATTCCAATAAATTACATTAATAATCTTTATTCCAATTTTTTACCTTTTTACTTATAACATTAAAGTGACAATAGCTTTGAACTTTAAAGTTTTCAATGGTTTGCGTAGAGAAACCAATGAGTGCTTCATCATAAGATTTATCACTTTCAAGTTTTTCTAATTTTTCTAATGAAATTTATATCCTCTAACTCATTTGTTATTTATGTTCAATGTGTAAAATTTGATAGTACACAAAAAATATAACATTCTAAACAAATTTTTCATATAATTTATTTAATTATTTCCATTGATTTCTTAAATCTGGAACCAATCTCCTTATTTTCCCCATATATACAATGTATTGTTTTACACATAATTTTTGGGAAATAATCTAACATGTAAAAATAGAATTAAGTATATAACTCTTTTCATTTACTTCAAATCACAAAAGTAAAATATTTCAAGTAACTCATCTCATGATAGTCATTATAAATAAGTTTTACCTGTTCTTTCTTATGGATCTGAGACTTGCACACTTAATAGAAGAGTAATACAGAAACTTCAGACCAATGGAGAGACGCATATTGGGAGTAACAAGAAGAGATCGAAAATGCAATATATGGGTAAGAGAACAAACAGATGTTACTGACCTCATTGGAAAAATTAAAAGACTGAAATTGAGTTGGGATGGACATATTACTAGAAGAGATGATGATATATGGACAGTTAAAATCTTAAACTGGATTCCAAGAGATTTTAAAAGACCCAGAAATGGGCCACGTGTGAGATGGATGGATGAAATAAGAACGTGTGCAGGGATGATGTGGAGAAGAGAAGCTAAAGATCAGAGAAGATGGATTGAATGTGGAGAGATCTTCATCCTGCAGTGGATTGATAATGGTTGATGATGATGATGATGATGAACATATACTAAAAGCATGTATCCTGGAATCCACAATAAAATTTCTTAATTTATTTTCATGTTTATGTTGAGTTCTTTAAAGTGTGATCTCTTGTTATGTACAACAATATCAAAAAACTCATTTTAATTAATCATATCCAATATTTTAATATGAAGCTTTTTTATAGTGGAACAAGCATTTGCCTACAAAAATTTAAAAGATAATCCTCAATACAAAATTAATTAACAAAATCTTTTTTTAGAATATTGAAAAACTAAAATTTGGCAAGCTATTTCATGAATTGGTATTTCTAGCCAACATTAAGATTACTCAAAATTTATTAATGGGCTTTTTTTCCACATTTGTAATAAAATTATTTTCCAGGAATTGAATCCAATAAGTTTATAGCGGTTCAAATATAGATCTAAAAAAAATTATATCATAAAACATTTAGTTTTTTTATTTATGTGTGGTTTATCTCATGTAAATTCATTTTGGTAATATAAATGCAAGTGTTTTAAAAGTTCTTTATACAATTATGAAATTATATTAACCAATATGATAAAAATAGGGATTGAAAATTTAAAAAATACGTATCTTTGATCTGTAGAAATACATGTTTTTATCACTTAAGTGCATATTATTGAAATTTTTCTAACAATTTAATTAAAAGAGTTTTTCAAACAAATTGAAATTAAAAATAACATGTATTATATAATTAAAGGTTAGATTTTATAATAAACAAATTACCAAGAGCAAGCTAATTAGTAATAATTAGAGAGTAATAAATTTTGCTTAGTTATAAAAAAAATAAAATATAAAGAAAGTATAATAAGTAAAACTTAAGAGTGATTATTAAGCGTTTAAATTTAGTGTTAAAAAGAGGAAGTATAAAAAAAAAAATAGTTGGGCACACCGTACTGTGCCAGTAAACCTTAAGAGAGATCAACAAGCTGTTTGAATTTTACGAATGTTTTTTTTTGTTAACATAGATTCAAGCTAAGCTTATGTTGAGATTAATCTTATGTAAATATGGCAAGTTTTTGATTAAGTTACAATCCTTTTAGTGTGATTACTATATGGTTAAGAAGTTTTTTGTTTTTTTCATATGTCAAAGCGTCTGCCGGGAAACGAACCCGGGACAACTGCTTGTAAGGCAGCTGTGCTGACCACTCTATGACCATTATATTTAATTCTGGAGGGTCTCTGATTAATAATTGCAAGTCTTCCAGTTTATTAAACGATTAATGACTTAATAACTATATATATATATATAATATTTTTATTATATAATAATTTAAAATTAATGTAAAAATAATTTTATTAAGTGAAGTAAAATAAAGAAAAAAGTTACAATTATTACAATATATATATATTAAGTAACAAACTTTAAAAGTATTTTTAATCTCTATTTTGCTTCACTCGAAATTAAATTAAAAATAACAATATATTTGTTTGCCTCGATGAAAAAATAATAAAAAAAAAGATTAAATAAACTTAATAATTCAATAAAATTGTATGTGATGTGATGTTAAATATCTTTGTCAACTCTTTTAAATCTAATATTATTTTCTTTTGTTGAAATTAATGTTGTCAAAGTTATATAATTACAGTTATAATTTTCAATTTGATTGATGATATCGAAGAAAAAACTTAACGCCAAATTAAATTTGACCGTAAAAAAAAATAAGAAACAAATTCTTAAGTTAAAGACACACATGCACTATATATATATAGTTTTGATCCTGGTATTCTTGAAGTCATTTGTAAAGAAAGAAATGATTGAAAACAAAAGATGAAAGAAAACTTGGTTCATTGCATAAAATTAACATATATTGAATCAGAGAGCCAATAGTTTTCAAATAAATAAAAAAATGGGCAAAACTCCACACAGTAGTGGCACTACAGAAGGCTTGTGCATAAAATCTCCATCTATTGCCTACTCATCCAATATCCCCATAATAGTTTCTGGCTTGTGTCCTTTGTCCGTGAGGAGCTTTAGATGAGTAGCACTAGATGAGGATTTTATGCACAAGCCTTCTGGCATCCATTAATTACTCTGGTTGGCACTGAGTGGCACTACTGTATGGAAAGTTTTGCCTGTTTTAATAACAGTTATGTGCTAGCATAAAAAATAGTGATCATGTGATGAAATAAAAAATGGGTTTATTAAATGTTTTAACGGTAAAATATTGTGGTGTTTTATTTTTGTATGTTTATTAATCATGATTATGACGCTAAAGGTTGAAAGTACATTTGGTTTATTTGAATAAATTTTATTTTTATTCTCTAATGCAGTGCTTTAATATTATATATATATATAACAATGAATGTAAATACATATAATAATAAATAATGATGACTTAAATATAAGTAACTGAAACGTAAGTTACTGTATCTTCCACTGCATTACGTAAATGTCAGCTACAAAAAGATAAAATGACACCATCTATTTTTTAGCTCTGATGCTACATAGGCTTAATTTTTGGCCTAGTTTTAAACTATAGGGAATTTTGTCTATTATTTCAATTTATGTGCAGACTAAATAATTTGAAATCATTATTGAAATATGTAACGGATGAAGACTGAGTCTTAGTTTTTAACAACCTCTAAATATTAAAAGGAAAAATCAGTTTAATAAATGTAATAATATCTTTTAGTTCTGTTGTTATATAAGCTTAGTTTTTTGACATTGTTTCAAACTGCAGGTTGAATTTTGACTATTATTTCAATTTATGTGCAAACTATCACCATTGCTGCTGACATTTACATAACTCATTGGGAGATGCAATTACTTCTATCTTAATTACTTGTAAATACATATAGGATTGTGTAAAATACTACTGTACTACTCAGTAAACTAATGTTAAAAATGCAAATAATTTGACATTGAGTTATAAAATAAAAAAATAAAGATAATACTCAAAAGATTCTAAATTTTAACAATAAACTGCCATTTCAACAGATGTGCTAATTAATTATCATTTAGAAGGAATTTGAACTCAGACTTTCAAGCTTTTTATAGCTATCCATTAAGTTCAGTATAGACAATATACTTGTATTTAAATATTAATTATCATTTTTAACTTATAAACATTTTTGTATTCATGAAAGAATAATATTATTTATAAATAGAAACTGCTCTAAAAAGTGTCATTTAATCAAGTTAAGAAATCTTCACTTTTAAAAACTTTGCTACAAATGTAAATGTTAATTTATAATTTATAATTGAACAGGAAATGAATTTTAATAAAATAAGATGGTTCAAAATACAGCCTTAAATATAATGCATAACTCTATAAAACTGCTGTTGTTGACTATGTAACAATTTAAGTCTCATAATTTTGTAGTTAAGTAGAAATAAAAGGGGGCTGCTGGAGGGTTGCATTAGATCCTAAGATCTAGCTGCACTGCTCTCAGATTCAACACTCCTCACTGACGAAGGCCACAAGCCAGAAACTAGTCTGGGGATATTGGATGAGTAGGCAGTAGATGGGGATTTTATGCACAAGCCTTCTGGCATCCATTGATTACTCTGGCTTGTACTGAATGGCAATACATATAGAGAGTTTTGCCTGTTTATGTAACATTGAGTCAATACTTTAATAATCAACCTATTCTCAACAAATGTACTAAAATCAAAAAATTCTATCCATGATTAAACCACTAAACATCACATGATCACAAGCCTACTGGCATCCATTGATTACTCTGGTTAGCACAGGGTGGCACTACTGTATATGGAGAGAGTTTTGCCTTGTCTATCCATGATTCAATGATAATTATATATGCAAGAGATTTATTATATATGACACATTCACATTGTGTATAAATGACAAATCTACTAACCAATTTAGATGAGCATTGTGTTCTAAAAATAGAATTAGTTAGCAGTTACAAATACTTTGTTTATAATATTAATATGGATAGAATCGCAATAGATAAAATTAGTCATAAAATTAAGCTTGGGTAGAATATTTTTGATAGAAATAATCTAATATTAAAATAAAATGTGCTTATTGATTTGGAAAATAAGTCTTCTAATGGGATGTATTCAAGATTCTGTCAAAAGAAAAACTACAAATACTTCAAACCATGCAGTGAAATGCAGATATGTGAATGGTGGGAGTAACAATAGTGATTGAAAATTAAAAAAGTGGATGAGGGAATAAACAAGTATCAATAACCCTATTGAAAAAAAATTAAAATGCTGAACTGGAAATGGGCTATATATAATCTTAAACTGCATAATCCAAGAGATTGTTAAAAAGTAAATACCTAAAAGTATATTACATTTACAATGGCTGGGTAAGGTGATTTCCTTAAATGATATGGAGAGAATATACAGATTGTAAAAACTAAATTAATTTTCAAGATATCTTTATGTTGTAATGAGTTAATACTATATGAAAATAGTAGCGATGATATTATATGACTGTGTTTATACTATAGAATAAGTGACAAGCATTTTACAGATTTTTATAAATTGCCAATTATGACTAAATCATAAATGACTTATATTTGAGCTTTTGCATAGCTGATGAGATGAGATGAGATTTATTATCAAAATTTAGATCCTGTAGTTCTTATCATTGTATTAGAATTTAAAGATTAATACTTTTAAATAGCTTAATAGTCTTACTTATAAAATGTTTCTCATTGTATTACAGTGGATACTTCTTAATACCATTCTTTATTATAAATATTGATATGTATAGCTATAAATTTGTAGATTTGTAATAAAGTTGTTAAACTGAATTAAATATACTTGCCTACTTAAGTGAATTCACTAGTGCATTTTCCATTTGTTTAAGATGTGTTTAGTGAGTACATTATATATGATGACATTCACATTGCAAAATATATTCAACAATATTGTTTTTAATGATGATGATTAAGACTTTAATACAGTTTATAATATTAAATTTATTATTAAATTCAAGACATTATGAGTCTTATTGCTTATCATTCAATTATTGATTATACAGTATTAAATTGGAATAATTATATGTGTTATGTTACAGATGATATTTTATATATAAAGCTCTCAAAACAAACTCTTAACAAGCTTTGTAGAATACCCCCAACCTCAGACCAGTTTCTGCTACTGGCATCCTTGGTGAGGTGCTAGAATATTCAATCATTAGATTAAAAATACCAGGACAAGCCCAGCACTTTATCTAGTGTATAACTATTTAAGTAGAAACTTGAAATTTTCAGAGATCCATATGTCTTCCAATCCAGCTATCTAACTTAAATAGCCATATGGGACCTCACTGAGGATTCCTGTAACAGAAGCTGGTCTGAGGTTGGGGGTATTCTACAAAGCTTGTTAAGAGTTTGTTTTGCATGCTTTATATATAATATTTGTAAACACAAGCTTATTAAATTAAGTCATGTGATATCTGACTTGATTTTTTTTTTGTAAGATGATATTTTAAATAATTTTATAAAGAATATATGTATATAATCTTTATCAGAGTCAGTTTATTTTATGCATCTCCAAATTTATTTCAATATCCATAGTTTATGGATTTTTTTAAAAAATAACATTTTTGTTTTAATTTATTTATTACGTTTTTAGATTGGAATTCACTTCTGAATTTCTATCATGCATTCATAATCTTGTATTAAAATTTTGATAAATAACAGTTTTTATGCAGATCATTATGTTATTATCATTCATGAAAGCAAAGCCTTTTCTAGTACTTCATAAATATCTATTGCATTTTTTCCCATAATAATCTAAAAAATGTATTACAATACATCTTTTTTTTGCCTTAAATGTGTGTGGGTGGAGGTTTAAATTGCTATTTAGAATTTATAGGAAATTGCTCAATTTTATCTATTTATCTTATTTTTTATGCTTTTTCTGTGTTTTTTCTTTTTTACTAAATTTTCCATGCACTTTACCACTGTTACACAATGCTTTATTTACTACCCTTTCTTACAGTTTACAGTTTTGATTGCCCCAGTAATCTTCTTCAGAACTTTATATCTCCTAGCCTCAACTGTTACAATCAAATTTTTACAATTTTTGAAATTTTTAAAATTTGATTGTAACAATTGAGGTTAGAAGATATAAAGTTCTGAAGAAGATTGCTGGGGCAATCGAAACTGTAGATTTTAAAAATTTGATTGTAACAATTGAGGTTAGGAGATATAAAGTTCTGAAGAAGATTGCTGGTACAATCGAAACTGTAAGAAAGGGTGGTAAATAAAGCATTGTGTAACAATGGTAAAGTGCATGGACAATTTATTTTTATATGGTATACATTATTATTTGTCTTTTTTTAGAATTTTTTTTAATTAATACTAATTGTAATATTGTATTTAATATATTTATATTTTGCACTAGAAATTATTTTAAGTCTATTGTTACATTTCTCTTAGTGTATTTAAATAATTATTTACTAAAGTATAAAAATCTTGCATTAAAAAACAATCAAGAGTAAGAAACCCGATTTTGTTAAAATTCTTGGAATAGTAATGATTTTGTCTATCAATAATGTTATTACATTTTTAATGGATTTGAAAACAGTAAAGAAAAAACATGAAATAATTTTGAAAAATTGATAGACTTAGAATTATATATGGATCTAAAGGAATTTTAAATTCTTTCCAAATCTAGAGAATGTTTGCATATAAAACAAAATTATAAAGAGCAATCGATAAGAAAATCAATTTTCAATAAGAATATAATATTGACTTTGATTTACTTTTAGGGATTCCTTTTATTAAGAGCTCACAACTAAACTGCGAAAATGATTGTATAATAAAAATATTAATGAGAAAGTTTATGAAGAAGCCCATTGACGTCATCTATCAATAATTAAGCCTGAAAAAAAAGAAATTGTTGTAGACACCTAATGAATAATATTTCTGTAGAGTAATTTTTACTACACCCCTCCCATGCAGGTAAGAATTGATTATTATCTGCTGTTAACATCTTGTGAAGAGGTGAAATCATAAGCAAATGGCCAAAGACATGAAAAAGATATATGATTCCCAAGATGCACTATTTCATGCTGAACCAGCACTTCTTATCAGTTGATCCAAATCACAATCTTTTACATATATTTTTATCATTGTTTAATATATATATTATTAAAAAAGTCAACACTTAGATAATCCCAATATCAATAACAATCAACTATCTCAAATTTGTGGGGCAATATATATATATATCCAATTGCTACAGTTTAATTAATATTTACTAAGGCCGTAAAACCTCAAGAGTGTGCCTCAAGAGTGTGTAGTGAAAAGTAGGGACCTCCACAGGTCTTAACCACAAGCTTACGCAAAAGCATAAGCTTGTGGTTAAGACCTGTAGAGGTCCCTACCTTCGCATTTTCACAGGCACACTCTTGGGGTTTTACGGCTTTAGTAAATATTACTTACGTAATCAATGTGCGTTTAAATAAATTTATAATTACAGTTTAATTAATAAGTGTCAAACTTAGTATCCTCACAGCTTTGACACGAATCACTTAATGGAAGTATATTAAAATACTGAAACATTATTCATTAAGTAGATAATTTCTAGACTAATGAATGATTAAAAAAGAATTATTAATGTTGTAGAAACCATTTCAATAGCTATAACCAACTTTTCTTGTAACACTAAATACAGATGATAACGAGGCAAGTGGTAGAAATTTTTTTAATATGGTGACTGCATTTATTCATATTTTCTAATAATCATAGTGCCACGTTCATAGAATAAAAAAAATTAAAATTAAATACAAGTAAAAGTTTTGATTTTTATACCGAATGTAAATATTGCAAATACAAATAATAGACAATTGGATATGATGTAATTGTTTATTTTAAGAATGGGTTTGTATTTTATTGATAATTAGTCATGGAATTATATCAGCTAGCTATTGAAGGTACTTATGATATGGGGGGGGGGGAGATAAATATTAATATTTTAAAGATTTTTGATTTAAACAAAATAAAATGTTTGGCAAACATTTGAAGATGTCAAATGCGTCAAGAATGATAAAAGAGATTGATTATTTTTCATTTATAAAAAAGTATAACCAGTAACGTTAAATCTAAAAGCCCCAATTGTGATTGAAAAAATATTTTTCTTTCTTTTTAGTTTATGATCAATAAAAGGATTTTAATATATAAAAAAATTATTTCTATTATTTTAAATTTCAAATTGACTTTGATAGAAGTTTAAAAGAGAAATTTTTGTGTTGCTTGCCACCTTCTATTAAAAATCTTAAAAATTTAAATAGATATTTTGTTTGCAATTTTCTATTCAGTTGAAATAGTGAAAATAGTCATAATCAAATAAATGTCAATTATAGATTTTTTTTTTTTAATCCATCTTGTTCTTTAAGTTGGTTATAATCCAAAATTTTCTGTGAATTGTAATTATTTAGTTAAGATTTTGTAAATATCGGCAGAAGATTAGCAGGTCTATAATTTCTAGTAAGATTAGCAGGTCTATAATTTCTAGTATCTTCTTCCTTATCACCTTTTTTAAATATCAATATTTCTACTACATTTTTAATCATGTAATACATCTTTATTATATAGACATTTAGTGTATAGCTTTGCCAATATTTTTTTTATTTCTTCACCTGCTTTATTTAAAATATAAATGATTCCATCATTTACTAAAACTTTTCTGTTATATCACTTAATTTACAATATTTGACAATTTAGAAGATCTAGTAATTGTGGAAAATACTTTGTTTTCTTGTTTTTATTAGATAGAATTTTTTTATAAAAATTTTTCACTTATTAAGTAGCTCTTTTTTAATAATAGTTTCATCTCTTTTTTTTTTTTTTTGCTGTCACAACTTTTCTTTTTGTAATGTGTTTTTTTTTTCTACTTTTGAGGCTTTTATTCACTTCTACAGCTTTCCTTTCCAATTCAGTTATATTTTTTAATCATTATGAGTTTTTGTACCTTTTACAAAAATTTAAATATTCAAGCCTTCTTAATGTCTTTTTTAATCTTTTCATATTCATTTTTTTATGCATTGTTTTGTCTGAATAGAAAATTTACTGTTAAATTTCTGCTTTTTTGTACCAGCTATTTTTCTTGTAGTTTTAAATAAAATATCAGTTATTTTCTAACTGATTTTTGTCAAGCTTAAACTATCTTCAAAATCTGTTAATATTTTTAAATGATTTATAAGTTCTTATTTAAATTGATTGGAATGTCTCTAACAATTAGCAATACCATATTAACTGTTAATACACTTTTTTTAACAGTGTTTTTCTCTTTAGTTTTGCTTTAAACTATATCTTATATCTTATTAATCAATAATCATTTTCTTATTTTGATTTTATTAAGAAAATTACATTCTTTGAAATATAAATTTTTTACTAGGCAAAATATCCAACTATTAGTATTTTCATTTGGATGCATCCATGACCATTTCTATTTGTCATTTTTTCTTTTTTCTATGAAATCCACACCTCTATATATCTTTTTATTTCTATCACCATAATCTCATTTACTCACAGTGATTTTATCCTTCACTTATTTTGTCAGTTCTAACAATAAACTCTCCCTGATAATTTTAAAATATTATTTGGTCTGATGAAAAGCATTTTATACTTTCATATAATAATCTTCTAATTTTAGCACAATGAGAATTTGTTGGACATAAATCTGAATTATCTACATATATTCATTAATTTGAATAACTAATCTTGCCATTTTTTCTGACATATTGTAACCTCTTCAATGTTGTTGCTTTTTCCACTTTTTATTTATAATAAATTCCACTCACTTCTATGTTTGTAAGAATATTTACATCCATATTTTAAATCAATTGTCTCTTTGCCTTTTTTTCTAACTTCATAAAATCCTATAATATTCCATTAATATTAAAAAAAATTTTCTAATTCATGCAATTTTTTATTTATAATTATAATTAATCATCATTGAATGAACAACCTTAGTCTGCATTTGGAGAACTCTTAGTGCCCTCTACCTTCAGCTGTCAACAACTGCCTTGATTGGTGGATTTCCATCCTCCTGGGAATAAGGGTTATAATTTCGTTTTATCTGCCATGATTGTAAATGTATGATAATTTATTATACAGGCATTTAATGTTGATTTATAATAAAGTTAAATTTTAAAAAATTAAATTACAAATAGTAGAAATAATTTTTTTTTACTTTAAATTTTATTATAAATTTATTTAAACGCACATTCATTACGTAAATAATATTCATTAAGGCTGTAGCCTCAATCACATGCATGTAAAATGTGATAGTAGGGACCTCTACAGGTCTTAAAACCACAAGATTACTCTTGGAAGAAAAGAGCGAAACCCCTTCTTTACTTCAACCTACTTTCTATTTAAATAGATGAAGCTGAAGCGATTCGATCTGAGAGTGTGAAGCTATTCAATACTTCACTAATTAAGTCCACATTTCTTATTACACATTAATACTCGTGAAATCTTTCGATTTACAGTGAGTCAATGGAAAGATTTTATAGTGAGAAATCTATTACGATAATTTAAAGTTGTAATTATAAATTTATTTAAACGCACATTCATTACGTAAATAATATTCATTAAGGTTGTAACCTCAATCACATGCATATAAAATGCAATAGTAGGGACCTCTACAGGTCTTAAAACTACAAGCTTACTCTTGGAAGAAAAGAGGGGAACCCCTCTTTACTTCAACCTACTTTCTATTTAAATAGGTGAAGCTGAAGCGGTTCGATCTGAGAGTGTGAAGCTATTCAATACTTCACTAATTAAGTCCACATTTCTTATCACACATTAATACTTGTAAAATCTTTTGATTTACAGTGAGTCAATGGAAAGATTTTATAGTGAGAAATCTATTACAATAATTTAAAGTTGTAATTATAAATTTATTTAAACGCACATTAATTAGTGAAGTATTGAATAGCTTCACACTCTCAGATCGAACCACTTCAGATTCACCTATTTAAATAGAAAGTAGGTTGAAGTATAGAAGGGGTTCCCCTCTTTTCTTCCAAGAGTAAGCTTGTGGTTTTAAGACCTGTAGAGGTCCCTACTATCGCATTTTATATGCATGTGATTGAGGCTACAGCCTTAATGAATATTATTTAAATTTAATTTTAAAAATTATTTTTAAGAATTTTAATGTAGGATTTATGTCTTCTATATTTTTAAATATATATATATGACATATGACTTTATTCCTCTGGGTGTTTCTAAGAAGTTTGAGCAAAATATCCCGATCCCAAGTCAGTCTCTGTACCAAATGTTTCAATCCACATAGGCCTTTAAATATATTTAAAAATATTACAGAAGAAAAAGTAAATCAGAGTGATAAATATCAAATTGTTATTGTATTGAATGTAGAGTACCTAACTATTTAGTATGTAGTAATGTATTAAACTAGAAGACTTTACTGTTTAACTGAATATAAAACAGGCAAAACTCACTATACGTATTGCCACACACAGCAAGCTAGAGTAATCAATGGATGCCAGAAGGCTTGTGCATAAAATCCCCATCTAATGCCTACTCATCCAATATCCCCAGACTAGTTTCTGGCTTGTGGCCTTCGTCAGTGAGGAGCCTTGGATCTGAGAGCACTGCACCTAGATCTTAGGATCTAATGCAACCCTCCAGCAACCACCTTTTATCTCCATTTAACTACAAAACTATGAGTCTTAAACTGAAAACACCTTAATGTTTTCAATCCAAGCCCATTAGCTTATATAGTCATATGGGTCTGAACCCAGTTCAGTACCCATACATTTTGGTGTCTTTGGTTCTTTAATAACCACAGCCACCACTATCCTATTAGGCAGTTATACACAACCATAAGAGGTAGTGGTCATGTGATGTTTATTGGCTTAACTGAATATATTTTAGAATTTTAGTTGTAAAGTAATGATTGTTATACAGTCTATTTTTTAATAATTGAAAAGCTATAAATCTGCTGTATAGCACCAAAAACGTGGTAGGCTGTTAATATTTTATGTTATATATTAATTTACACTTTGATTCATCTGTGTTTTATTATTTACATATAATATAGAGTTTGGTTTGTTTTTATTTATATATGTAGCACCTATTAAAATAAATGAAACATTTAAAACATTAAAATTTTTATTTGTTCAAATAAAAACTTCTCATGGGTTCTATAAATTTATAAATATTGTTTATCTTTAAATTACTTTTTATAGTCATTAATGGCTAAGCTTACCTTAGAGCCATATAAAGTAGTTGTTATTATTTATACTTTAACAATGTTTTTCTTTTCTAGTTTTGAAAAAAGAAAAAAACTTTATTCCTCAGTAATTTATATATATAGACACCAACAATTTGGAAATCTTAACTCCCAAATCCTTTTGAATTAATAATATTTCTGGATTTAAAGAGGTCACTCAATACTATGAAAAAGAAAAGACTAAAAGCTTTAAAAATATTACTAAAATATTAATAAAAGAACATATAAATGGTAAATTATTAAACAATTTTGCTTATAAAATATTAATAATAGAAAAAAATACTTTGCATTTATTCTTTACTGGCTTCTGAAGATAATTGCTTCTGTATGATAAATACTGTATTAATTAAAATATAGAGGATTTGAACTCGGACTTTCAAGCTTCTTCACTATCCACACTATCTCATACTACTGATACATATGACCAAACACATGCAGAAAAGATAAATAATCACCAATATTCGTATTTCGTGCTAAACCAGCACTCATCAGTTGGTCCAAATTATCAAATTATAATTAATCAAATAATGTTTATTTTTTACAAAAAGTTAAATTTATTACTTATTTTGTTCATGAAGAATGTTGCTACTTTATGCCGTTTTTTTTTTAAAAAAAATATTTATCTTGATGCAAAAAGATGTTTTCTATGATCAGCGTTATACACACAAATAGATTAATTTTCAGAGGTAGGTGGTACTGTAACATTTTATTTTCATTTAAAACATAATGATATGAATAAATCATTATCATACATTTTAATCATATTTTCAAATATCAAATAGCAGCTTATTATTTATGCTACTCATCTTTTACTGTTGATAATTTTAGATTCTCAACCGTCGAAGGAGAAATGTAAATAACCATGTGTGTGCTGAAAACCAGATATATTAATCTTTAACTTGGATTAAAGTTTATATCTGTGCTAGAGAAAATCTCTAGTTTAATAAATGATTAGTAATAAAGAACAAGTACCTCCTATATCTATTACATCTTCCGAATTGCCCAGAATTTTAAATGAAGAAGTGAGACATGCAATTAAGTGTATGAAGAAAGGAAAGGCTCCAGGAAATGATGGAATTATAATTGATATATTAAAAGAAGCAGGTGAAGAAATAGAAACAATTTTAGCAAAGTTATATACCAAATGTCTAAATGATAAGGATGTACCGAATGCAGTAATAATATTAATATTTAAAAAAGGTGATAAAGAAGATATTAGAAATTATAGACCTATCAGCCTTTTATCAGTTTTATATAAAATTTTTACCAAGATAATTTACAACTCGTCTACAGAGAACTTTGGATTTCCACCAACCAAGAGAACAAGCTGGATTTAAAAGTGGTTTTAGTACAATAGATCATATCCAGGTATTGAGAGAAGTCATAGAAAGGACAAACGAATATGAATTGTCATTATGTTTTGGATTTGTAGATTATGAAAAGGCATTCGATTCTATACACATTTTTTCAGTGATTAAAGCATTGGATCGTCAAGGTATAGATCCAGGATATTGTCATATTTTAAAGAATATTTATAAAAATGCAACAGCAACAATTAGATTACATAATGATACTGGAAAAATCAACATTGAGAAAGGTGTAAGACAAGGTGACTCCATATCTCCGAAACTCTTTACAGCAGTGCTGCAAGAAGTATTTTGTGGATTAAAATGGGAAACTAAAGGAGTGAAAGTAAATGGAGAGTATTTAAGTCATTTAGATTTTGCAGATGATGTAGTTGTTTTTGCAAATAATGCTTCAGAGCTGCAGGAAATATTGCAGGAGTTAACAGATGAAAGTAGAAAAGTAGGACTAAAGATAAATGTTAAAAAGACTAAAGTAATGTTTAATCGATTTGCTCAAAATATGAAAATAAAGATTGATTATGAAGAATTAGAAGAAGTTAACAGTTACAAATACCTTGGTCAGATTATTAATACAGATGGAAACATAATGGAGGAAATTAATCATAGAATTAAACTTGGTTGGAGTGCTTTTGGTAGAAATAACTTGATACTAAAAGGAAATATGCCTATGTGCTTGAAAAGGATGGTTTTTAACAAATGTGTTTTACCAGTTCTTACTTATGGATCTGAGACTTGGACACTTAATAGAAGAGCAATACAGAGACTTCAGACCACTCAAAGGAGTATGGAGAGATGTATGTTGGGAGTAACAAGAAGAGATCGAAAACGCAATGTATGGGTAAGACAACAAACACTTGTTACTGACCTTATTGAAAAAATTAAAAGAGAAATGGAGTTGGGCTGGACATATTGCTAGAAGAGATGATAATAGATGGACAATTGAAATTTTAAACTGGATTCCAAGAGATTGTAAAAGACCCAGAAAGAGACCACATGTGAGATGGATGGATGAAATAGGAAAATGTGCAGGGGTGTTGTGGAGAAGAGAAGCTAAAGATCAGAGAAGATGTATTAAACTTGGAGAGACCTTCATCCTGCAGTGGATTGATAATGGTTGATGATGATGATGAATCATCATTACGTGTTTATCAAAAAGTTGATAACGTAAAAGTTGTGAGTTGAGTAAATTGACGCTTGAAAATAAAAATGAGATAATTTCCTCTACATAAATGATCTTCATGTAATAAAGATATATAAATATATATATATATAAATAAAGATATATATGAGAGATGATGACCTGGCCCAACTGATGAGTGCTGGTTCAGCACAAAATGCATCTTAGGGGTTATTTGTCTTTTACTGTATCTTTATTTATCTAAAATTACTTATGAAATAAAAAAGAATGGAGAAATATGTAAGTAGTCTATCTATATTTTTTGTGTTAATATTATAATATCATATTTTATTGTTGATTGGTTTTGGCCGACCAATTAACAAACTTTTATATTGTTTGTCAAAGCCGCATCAAAACGAATTAAATAAAATCACCGAGTTTGTACTAAATTCTTTAATAAATTCCTATAATATTGTCATTTAAATAAGCTTAGTTTGTCATCATTCCCAATTTCTAAGGTTAATTACTCTATTTATTTAAATATTTCTTTGATTTAAATTCACTTCTTTATAATGTTGCCAGAAAGAATTATCATTATTACGGTTCAAACCATTAGTAATCGATCAAATCATATCTATACTGTTCTGCAATCGTCAGAACTCATTAAATCATTGATTTTTCATATAAACCCTTTTATTATTTTGAGTCTCTATGTGAACCATGACCTCCAGCTGGGACGGAATAAAACCAAGCACTGCTAGTGTCATCACAAACGTTATCCATTAGTCAGAGAGGCAATAATTCAGGCAAATAGGTTAGGATTCATCCTTGTCCTGACATATGTATCTTGTGCATGGTTGGATTCAAGGTACTTTTGCTTGGATTATTGGTCTTGTTGAATGAATACACGATTTTGACTGGCACAGAGGCTGCGTTTTTTTTTTTTTTTAAATGACAGTATTATAGGAATTTATTAAAGAATTTAGTACAAAATAAGTAGTCTTTGTTTATACAACTTGGTGATTTTATTTAATTCATTTTGATGCGGCTTTGACAAACAATATAAAAGTTTGTTAATTGGTCGGCCAAAACCAATCAGCAATAAAATATGATATTACAAATAAATCTGTTTTATATATATTACAAAATATGAAAGATGGGCATTTAAAACACTATTACATTTAAAGTCATTTGTATATAATGAGTGTGGGAAGCAAAATAGTTTTTAAATAAATAATTGACAATTATACAGTCAGATTTAATTAATTACGGAATTTGTTTGGGAAGGATGTGCCACCACAGCAGAGAGCATTTCAGGTGTTAAATAAAGATATAAAATGATGAAGAAGGAAATATGCTATTATATATTACAATAAAAATAAATGAGGTCTGTTATGAAACTCTGGGTGGCTTGCTAAAGGAAATTCCTGATATGTACAGGTTGATAAGAGAAATGTTTGGCCCTCTAGGCAAAGCATGTCTCTGAATAATAATAAAATATTTTTGATGTGCATATACATCTTAATAGCTATGCTTGAAAAGAATCCCTTGGTATGAACTACGTCTACTTTGAGGGAGTATGAAAGATTGGACTGGTCATAGTTAAATTTCCGAAGGTCCTGATGAGTAAGTAGCAAAGCAAAATAATAAATGAATGGTTGTAGTTATAAAACATTAATGCCTTAGACATATATATATAGATAGTGTATCACTAACAAAATTAATCAATGAATTCCTGATTAAAATAATCAGTTCCCTGACGTCGATAAAAAGTCCCCACAAACCTTAGTCCACTAATGAATGAATCATAAAACATAATATAGAAAAGGAAGTCACGAATTAAATTTTAAAATATAAGTTGTTTTCCACACTTTAAAAATATTTCATTTATCAATAAAGGTATTAAATAGTTTATGAAAGATTACAAAATAAGACTTTTAATTAACATAGACGGGCATTAAATATCAAACAAATCATAATTTAATATTTTCTGACAAATAAAATATATGTATGAAATATATATATTGATAAAATTCTATGATAAATTTTACTTAATTGATTCACTAAAATTATTTATTCTTTCAGAAATAATTACAGGGCTATTTTAAATTGGAGGTAATAGTAAGATACTTTTAAAATAATTTCAATCATTCAAATAAATTTGTAAATGATGTACAAAACTATATGAGCTTTCTATTAATTAATTTACGGGAAGTAAATCTCTTGGAATGATTTTTAAATTAAAAAAATAACAGGTGAGGGATTTAAAGTTAATAGCTCATTGAATTTTGTATTTGGCAATTTCAGTAAGTCGATTAATCTAAACAAATGTAAAATTTTATAAGAATTGATATTTTAAATTGAATAAAATTAAAAGACGCATTTTAAACCAAGCCATATAAACATCACACAGATATATAAAATATAAATTAGTATTGATTTGGAAAACAAGTAAAATGGAATCAATGGCTTGCAGCAAATTGGACATTACCTCAGAATCAATCAGTACGCATTCCATGGCTGGAAACAGACATTTATACAGTTAGATTATTTGCAGGCTTCCTCAACACAGACAGTCTTTGGCTAGATGTTTAAGCACTGGAAAGGCATGGATGAGCTGGTGGAACAGACCTCTGAGAAGCAAACGACCGATCTTTTCACCCCGTCATTTCTTTAGGCAAGATATATATATATATAGATTAATCACTTCTCTTCATTTAGTTTTGTACATCATTTAAAAATTTATTTGAATGATTGAAATTATTTTAAAAGTATCTTACTATTACCTCCAATTTAAAATAGCCCTGTAATTATTTCTGAAAGAATAAATAATTTTAGTGAATCAATTAAGTAAAATTTATCATAGAATTTTATCAATATATATATTTCATACATATATTTTAATTGTCAGAAAATATTAAATTATGATTTACAATTTATTAGTTTGATATTTAATGCCCGTCTATGTTAATTAAAAGTCTTATTTTGTAATCTTTCATAAACTATTTAATACCTTTATTGATAAATGAAATATTTTTAAAGTGTGGAAAACAACTTATATTTTAAGATTTAATTCGTGACTTCCTTTTCTATATTATGTTTTATGATTCATTCATTAGTGGACTAAGGTTTGTGGGGACTTTCTATCGACGTCAGGGAACTGATTATTTTAATCAGAAATTCATTGATTAATTTTGTTAGTGATACACTATCTATATATATGTCTAAGGCATTAATGTTTTATAACTACAACCGTTCATTTATTATTTTGCTTTGCTACTTACTCATCAGGACCTTCGGAAATTTAACTATGACCAGTCCAATCTTTCACACTCCTCAAAGTAGACAGTTCATACCAAGGGATTTTTTTCGAGCATAGCTATTAAGATGTATATGCACATCAAAAATATTTTATTATTATTCAGAGACATGCTTTGGCTAGAGGGACAAACATTTCTTCTATCAACCTGTACATATCAGGAATTTCCTTTAGCAAGCCACCCAGAGTTCCATAACAGACCTCATTTATTTTTGTTGTAATCTATAATAGCATATTTCCTTCTTCGATCATTTTATATCTTTATTTAACACCTGAAATGCTCTCTGCCATGGTGGCATGTCCTTCCCAAACAAATTCCATAATTAATTAAATCTGTCTGTATAATTATCAATTATTTATTTAAGAACTATTTTGCTTCCCACACTCATTATATACAAATGACTTTAAATGTAATAGTGTTTTAAATGCCCATTTTTCATATTTTGTAATATATATAAAACAGATTTATTTGTAATATCATATTTTATTGCTGATTGGTTTTGACTGACCAATTAACAAACTTTTATATTGTTTGTCAAAGCCGCATCAAAACGAATTAAATAAAATCACCAAGTTGTATAAACAAAGACTACTTATTTTGTACTAAATTCTTTAATAAATTCCTATAATATTGTCATTTAAATAAGCTTAGTTTGTCATCATTCCCAATCTCTAAGGTTAATTACTCTATTTATTTAAGTATTTCTTTGATTTAAATTCACTTCTTTATAATGTTGCCAGAAAGAATTATCATTATTACGGTTCAAACCATTAGTAATCGATCAAATCATATCTGTACTGTTCTGCAATCGTCAGAACTCATTAATTCATTGATTTTTCATATAAACCCTTTTATTATTTTGAGTCTCTATGTGAACCATGACCTCCAGCTGGGACGGAATAAAACCAAGCACTGCTAGTGTCATCACAAACGTTATCCATTAGTCAGAGAGGCAATAATTTAGGCAAATAGGTTAGGATTCATTCTTGTCCTGACATATGTATCTTGTGCATGGTTGGATTCAAGGTACTTTTGCTTGAATTATTGGTCTTGTTGAATGAATACACGATTTTGACCGGCACAATATTTTAATAAATAGCCTTAAAAAGGTAGAAATAAATAACTAAATATTAATCATTTTTGTTAGTCATTTATTAAACTAGAGATTATCCAATTCTGTAGTGTACTTTTCACTACACCATTTGCATGCAAAGTAGGGACTGGTTTTTAACCACTTTTTTTTCTCATGTATCATAGTATCAGCCGAAAAGCGAACCTACTAACCCAGGACAACTGCTTGTAAAGCAGCCCTCGCTGACCTCTCGACCACCAATGCTTGACTTAACCACTTTTAACACCTTGTAGAGGGATGTAATTAGAAATATAAGACCAAAGATATGTCAAAATTACACTATAGAAATATTACTTATTATTGGGTAATCTTTAGTCTAATGAATCACTAATAAAAATTATTGATATACTTCTGTTAAATGCTTTGTGTCATAGTTGTGAGGACAGTAAATTTGATACTTATTAAGTAAACTATGGTAGTTTGCTATTTATATATATTGAACAATGATATAAAGATATGTGCAAAAGATTGTGGTCTGGGCCAACTGATGAGTGCTGGTTCAGCATGAAATGTGTATACATCATTTTCACATCTTTGGTCATATATTTCTGATTATATCTCTCTACATAGTGTTAAAAATGGATAGAAACAAGTCCCTACCTTGTGTGAGAGTGCTGTAGTGAAATTTACATTACAGAAATATTATTTAAATAATCAAATGATTTATCGCCACCGCAGGAGTTTATAAGAAGTTTGAGCATCAAAATTAATAAACTGGAACCACAATTTATGGGCCTTAAATTCTTAAATCCATCACAAATACAACAGCATTAAACCATGCAGTGTTTTACAAAACTAATATAATTAACCACTATAACTGATATTGCACTAAAATTGAATATATTTAGGTGCTTTAGATTACGATATTATCTTTTGATCTTGTAGTTTGATAAAGGATAGAGAAATGATTTTAAGAAAACTACGATAACTCCATCATTTAAATATAAGTAAATAAAGGATACAATATTGCTTTACTGATGGAGAAAATATTGAAAACATTATATATAAGCTTAATGCATTTTTGAACATTCTTGTCAAGGGTTACTTTTATATTACAAAATTAAAACAGTAAATGTGAAATTATACATTTAGCTGGGCATATCACAGAACATAAGCAACAGTTTGCTGTAAATATACTGTAAAATCATTCGGTTTAATTCAAAGATTTCTGCACAAGACCAATGATCTTACAGAGTTTTAACTGTTAAATATTTATTCTATGTAGTTCTTGCTTTTGAAATAAAGTTTTTAAATCACTTTAACGTTATTTTGAATGACAATCTAGTCATTTTTGTTTAAGTTAATATGTCATAAAGTCTACCATTTAAAATTGTAGTGCATTTGAATTTTCTTATCACTAGCGTTGGATTATACTAAAATAATAACTATCCATAGATAGTCTGAGTTCTGGGTAATTGACTTTTTTTTCTTTTGATAATGGTTGGGAAAAATCATTATATTGTTTTATTATTGTATTGTACACCTATATAAGAGAGGGTTTTTTTGGTCAGATTCAAGGTTTCCAAAATTGTTAATATAGATGAGCTGTCCTTTTCATCTATAAGCCATTATCTCTGCATACTTTATGCATAAATATTTTGTAATGGTTTTTAATTTTTTAAAACTATCATTTACTATATTTTTTTCATATGTTCTTATGTATGTTTTTTTATGAATCTGAATATTATGAATAATTAAGACACTTCATAACAAATCTTTTTCAATATTGGCAAAATTATTTTATCATTTATCAACCATAATCAGTGTGATTTTACATTTTCGTATAATTTTTAATATTTATTTGTTTCTTTAAAAGTCTGAAAAATACATTTTTTGCTTCATTCTATCACGTTATTCCAAATATTTACATCTCCTAAAAATGTGGGGGATGTTTAGGAATGGATATATAAACGTTTAATGCTATTTCTATCATTTGAACCTATATCATATTTCATAGTTAGAATTAAATATATACTTAAAGCATTACATTTATATTTCAATGAATTTTTAGCAAGCAGAAATATAAACATAATAATACAAATAGTGCAACACAACATAAGAACTTGAATGCATTTATGTGAAATAAAAAATATTATTATGTTTTGAATTATAAACTTGGGTATTATAAAATTTCTAATATAAATAATTAAACTTTCCAATAGGGTGTTTTATTATGCATACATTTTTGGATTTATGCGTCTGTATAATAATAATAATAATAATAATAATAATAATAATAATAATAATAATAATGATGATGATGATGATGATGATGATGATCCTTTTTTTAAAAAAGAAACTATTTTTACTGTCTTTAGAATGGCTTTATGACAGCAATTGGATCATTTGTATGTCATTCACCAACACTATAATAATAAAACACCAATATTTCTATTCTACTTCTTTCAAATTCTTGGACAATTACGCCATTGCTTTTTTAAAATATCATTCCTATGCAATATTCTGATCGAAAATTTTTAAATATAATCTTTTTCTTTAAATTTTGTTGTTATCAAGTTTTTCTTGATTATACTCTTATTATATTTCTGCTTAGTGTTTACATTAAATAAACTTTTAAGTGCCTTTATATATATTTGTAATACAGGTTACTAGCTAGTAAAATATTCGTGATTCTTCTTCACTATCATGGTGACTATGTTTAAATCTGATGGATCAATTTTTAAGTCTTATAACGTCATTTTCTTTTGCTTGTTTATTATTATGATTTTTAAAATTGCATCAAAATTTTGAGATTGCATTTTCTCTTACTGTTTAAAATAATAGCAAGGATGTAATTAACTATTGTTTATCATACACTGTTGCTGCCATTATAAGGGCTTGAATACAAAACAAATAGAATAAAGCAAACAAAATGAAAATAAGATAAAATTAAGAAAAAAGTACACTTCATCTTATAAAAATGGTTACAGAAGGAAAAGAAAGGTGAAACTCAATAAAGATGTCAATAGAAAACCAAACGTATATTGAATAGGTGAAAAAAAATTGAGATTTCTAAGTTTTGGCAATTTGAATTTTTCAAACTGCTGTTTACTAGTGAAAAGCCAAAAAAAACCTTATATATATATATATATTGGGTATATGCATAAATCAGCATTATTATATAGAGCTTTAGCTGAATGAAATAAGATAGGGTCATCTCAGGAACAATGTTAGTATGAGTAATTTTCACATTAAAAAAGAGACATTATTTGTTAAAATTTTATACTTTTTCGCTTAAAAAATAAAAATAATAATTTTAAAATATATAACGCATGCTGGCTGGGTAGTCGTTTGTTGTAGTAATAGGGCACATTCTGGAGTTCAAGCAGTATGGTTTGTACTCAGTTTTGTTATTTCTTCTGCTTGAACTTTTTATGAACTCTTGAACCATATAAGATCGTGAAAATTCTATCTCTTTCCATGCTTCAACTTTTTACGAATTCCAAAACAATAAATCCTTACTCCACTTGTATTTCCTATGTTTGTGCCTTTAAAGCAGAGACGCATGTTAGGAGATCGAAAATGCAATATATGAGTAAGAGAACAAACAGGTATTATTGACCTCATTGAAAAAATTAAAAGTCTGAAGTGGAGTTGGGATGGACATATTGCTAAAAGAGATGATAATAGATGGACAATTGAAATCTTAAACTGGATTCCAAACGATTGTAAAAGACCCAGAAAGAGACCACATGTGAGATGGATGAATGAAATAAAAAAGTGTGCAGGAGTGATGTAGAGAAGAGAAGCTAAAAATCGAAGAAGATGGTTTGAACTTGGAGAGACCTTCATCCTGCAGTGGATTGATAATGGTTGATAATGATGATAAATATATCTATCATGCAAGAAAAAATGGGTTAATATTTTTTACTATACTTTGTAGTTCAGTTTTATACTTTTATTCAGAAAGGAAATATAAAGTGAACGGATTAATCATCACGACAATAATTCTAGTTCTGATAATGAGGTTATCTATAAAGCCGTTTACGTAATAGGTTAATTTAATATTCATAAAACAACTTTCAAAATTCTGTTGTTGTTTTTTTAAACCCAAAAACTGTATTGGACCATATCTAGCATTTTTATTAATAAAATGTCAAAACTTAAATATAATAAAATTGTTTTTATACTAAATGCGCAATTTTAAATATATTTGTGTGTATGCGTACAAACATTAATACGTTACTTTTTTTTTATTATCATTATCTTGTAAACTACTTTTGAACATGTGCATTTTAAATCACAACATCTCATCTATGAATTATTTAAACAAAAGTTTTATGATTTTGCTTCCTTTAAAACATTTATAACACACTGAAAGTTTTACATTTCGAAGTCATTTTTCAAGCTATCATTATCCGAAACATATCAATTTATTAGTGGGTTTTTAATCTTTCAACAGCGCGAACTATTTTTTATTTTTATGTTAATGATTACATCTTTTTTACATATTCCCATAACTGTATAAGTAACGTATGTGTGTATTAGTGATAAATGGTTAGATCGCGTGAATGATTTTATCTTTCTCGAAAATATTTAAAGAAAAATGTATTATATTTGTTAATCAAAATAAAACAACACTATAAATCTTTACTTAATTATAAATATTAAATACAATGAAGCTATCTGATTAGGAATATATATATCATTTTTAAAAAATCACTCAATCAACTTTGGAAAATAATAATAAATTAACATCACGATCTATTCGACATCCTTCTACAATTTTTTCTGCTTTTACTCTGCTTTGCAAACATTCATAACTAGTTTTGGGTTTTAGAACATTAGCCAATACTTTTTTGTAGATTTTTCGGCTAAAACTTAGAAATACATACGACAAAGAGAAACGACATAAAACAGCAGCGGAAGTGATTAAAGACTCAAACTATTCTATAGGGATTAAACTCTTACGCATCACTAATGAAGCATAACCTTTGGTTGACATCATGCCTTAGTAATACATAGTTCGTCTGTCTAATAAAAATACGACAGGATCTCCTATCACTCAACTTGAAATTTATTTCCATGTAGCTTTAGTAACTCACTGATGTAACCTTATATTCTCGATCAATAAAGTTTACTTTGAAAATAAAAATAAATTTACTAATAACAACTTCATTTAAATGGAAAGAAAATTATTTAAATTGCATGAAAACATGTCAAAAGAAGAAACTTATGTTTACATGAGCATGTCAAATGGCATACTGTATCAAACAACACACTAGCTTCACCAGTTAAAAATATTAATTGTAAACATCTAACAAATGCTAAAATTACTGTTCCAGCAGAAGGATTAAGCTTTGCTATCACACCATCTAATATCACTTTATTGGATATTCAGCAATTGAAGAAGTCAATCAAAAGTGACATCTAAAAGAAGCAGCAAATTATGTTAAAAAATAAAAAGAATATTTGAGCCTCACCAAATTTTTTGTGATAAAAAGAAATCTTTTAAATCAAATATTTTCAATGATAAAAAGAAATCTATTAAGTCTTAAACTAGACAAACTCATAATCTTATTTTCCAGATGATAAAGACAGTTGTAGTGGATACTGTTTATTACAATAACAAAATAAGTTTCTTCACAGCAGACTAATGCAAAAAAAGTTGCAAAAAATATTGCACTTGCTACAAAATCAAAGTTACAAGCTTACTCAGATAGCATCATAAGTAATTCATGATTTAGAAAGAAGTAAATTATAATAGAGATAAAAAAAATTATATTAAATACTTTTATTGACTGTGTAGTAAAAAGGAATAAAATAATTATTTCTTCAACTTTTATTTGAAATAAAAGGATAGATATGTCAAGCAATTAATTAAGTCAATCCCTTGTGACTTAATTAATTTTGGACTCCCCTTCATATGCTGTTATTTCAAGTTAAATCTAAAAGCTCCAATTGTGGTTGAAGAAACAATTATTTTTACTTCTTTTTACTTCACAGTCAATAAAAGCATTCAATATATATATAAAATATCTGTATAGTTTTAGGTTTTTAGTATAGCACAGTAAAAAAAATGTAAAACTATGTTGTACTTTAAATTGACTGGACATTTACAGTTGATAGATATATATATATATATCACTTGATATTTCTGCTATAACTTAAAATAGATACTCTTTATATATATATATATATATAGAGTATATATATATATATATATATATATATATATATATATATATATATATATATATATATATATATATATCATATTTAGTATGTGTGCATAATAATACACATGTGTATATTGTAAATAAACTTCACTTAATTAATATAATTTTTTTTAAATCATTATCACACATATAGTGTATATAAGTCATTAGATATTTTGCAGTAATTTAATATATTTATTTTTAAAATATATGTATATATTATATTTAATATATGTACATAATTACTTATGTATAATAAATCAGTAGCTAAGTTTTCTATTTATAATCCTTTTATTTATTTATTTTTAAAAAACAGTTATCTTTTTTTAAAATGCTAAAAAAGAAAATTCTCATCATTGTTTTAAAAACTTATAGCAAGTTTTTTTTTTTTTTAATTTTTCATGATCATTTGCAATAATGAGAATTTTCTAAAAAAAATGTTATTAAATTGAAATTAAAAAAATGTATATTGCCCTTTCATAATCACTATTTAAAACGAACAAAAATTCTAATAATAATTGTTAACTGCAATACGTGAAATTATTGAATATTTTTTATATTTTCCCACCCTCTGTTCCATATTCATCAAACTAATTGACATACTAAAAATATGTTTTAAATGAATTAGACTGGTATAATTTAAATATATTTCAATTTTCAACAATTGTATTGAATTTAATTATATCAAACCTTGATTTTAAAATTTCATCTTAACTTGAAAAAGATAAAAAATTAACAAACAAACCAACTTATTTTCCAAATCAATAAAAACATTAAAAAATCATATTTCAGCAAAATTCATCATCTTTATGGTCTATTTAAAATCTATAGAAACCATGTTCCATTAAGGCCTATTATTGGTTCTAGAAATTTATCTTCTCTAACCTTGTCAAGATTTCTTTTCAAAATTCTCAGCCCCTTTAGCATACAAGTCAGAGTCCTTTCTCGGGACTTCTAAACACATTTTGGCACAAATTAACATGCACATAAGGATTGAAAGAACTGACATATTTGTAAGGTTTGATCTGGAAAACTTTTTTACAAGTGTAACTTTGATTAAATATTTTCATTGTCTATTGTATAAAAAAGATTAAATGATCATAATTGTTTACAAATCAGAATATTACTGTTGTTAGTTTAGTGATATATAACATTCTGCATAACAATATACTTTCAAAATAGTACAGAATTCTTCCAACAAAATCCATGATATTCACTGTCTTTTCTAATTAGAAAAGTTTACATACAACCTAAATTTATGATTAAGAATATTTCTATATATCCACCTAGTTTTTACTATGCTAATGATACAGTTGTTATATAGCCATATGATGAAGCACTACTATAAACATTTTGCAACATATCAATAATATATCCCTTCAATTAAATTCACAATAGCATCAGAACAAAATATGGCATTTTAAAGTCATCTTATAACAAAACTTTTTCATGATAAAATCAAAACTACAATATACAAAAAAATCACATGCACAGAAAATATCATTTACATCCAATCATGGTATAACCATAAGACATGAAGTCATATTATCACTATAGAATAGAGCAAAATAAGTTTGTTCAGAATCCAGTGATTGGAAAAAGATAATATCTATATACAACAATTCTCAGAAAGAATTATTATTGAATAGCTATCATTAATAAACTTTAAGTAGGAAATAAAAAGAAACATAAAAGAAAATAACAATTATCGACAGTATAGTATGCTCATATATACAATTGAAATCACACCAAAATAGCTTTCTAAAGCCATAACATATAAGTAAACTTAAGATGTGATATGTTGGACTATTTCCATCATTTATGAGTGAATGTTGAATGTATCGAAAATTTTAAACTTTTTTAAACTTTCCATATACATCAACTTGTTAGTAATAACACACAAATAAACAATACAGGTTAGTAATTACACAACATTTCGAGTAGTATTATTCTCCACTCTTCTTCAGGTGTTCCTGGCCTATATGCACAGTGACAATATTTGCTTAGAAGTTGAACTCGCACCTTTAGATTCTTGAATATTGAATTTAAGGTAAACACTCTACCCACTGAGCTATTCTGTCAAAGGCAACATATAGTAGAAATTTGATATATTTGTATAAGGTTTGGTTCAAATCCTCCTAAGTCCTTCAATTTTTTTTCCTTATTATTTTTATTTTTTTTATTTTCATTTTTTTCTAAGAGCAAGATTAATTAGAGGCTTCCATATATTGTGTATTGCCACACTGGGTTGACTTATAGGATTATTTACCATTGTCATATGAGCAGCTTCCTTGAATTTTCTTCTATGCATTTTTTCCTCTTTATTTAATATCTTTGTATTTTCCCACTTAACCATATGGTCATTAGTACATACATGATCTGCTATGGTAGACACATCTGTTTTTTCTCTTTTAACCATTAGTTTATGCTCTATTTAGATATATGTTGTGTGGCAAAAGTTAACAAGTGTCACCAAAAAAGTCCCTGCTGTCAAAATTATGAACTACTTTTGCCATGTGTAATTTTTGCTGTGTCAAAAATGGCAGATAGTATTTCTATCCCTTCTTTAGTTCCTCCAAATGAAATTGTGGATGTTGAGGATGTTTTGGCAGAAAGATGGAATACTCATCACTTGCTAGAACAATTTCAAACTGGAATTGGCCATGAAGTGGCTGGCCAGGAGGCATTTGTTAAAGAATATCATGCTAGGTCTGCTATGCAATATTCAGTGTTCACTGGTAAAATATTTGACCAGCATAGATGGTGTTAGATGGCAATGCAAAATGTGTCACCAACGTTCACTTTTTTTATTTATTAATCTTTATGTAAAAACCTTTATAGTTAATATAGTTTATTTATTTACTTATTTATAGTTATATATACAGTTGTGATTATTAGACATACTTTACAAGTCAAAACTATGCATAAAAATATATGTTTTTTATATTCTTTTTTATTAACTTTTATACTTAGATATAGCTTATTTCTAGTTAGATACACTGATTAAAGTTAGATACACTTAATACAAAAAAATGTAGTTCGGTTTTTTAAAAATAGAGGGTGATGTGTTGAGACTGCTATCAGTCATGATTACCGATAATTCAAACATACATTTTTATCCAAAATATAATTTCATATAAGAAATGTTTAACCAGTTGATTTTTATTCATTAAATTAATTAACTTTAACTTTAAACTGAATTTTATTTTCAATAGCTAATATTGAAAAACAAACCTTTCAATAAAGATAAAAAAATTAAATTCACCTAAAGTCCTTTTTATAATTTTGGAGGGAAAATCAAATAAATAAAAAAACATGTTTCAAAAGAAAATATTAAATTAATAAAAATTATTCAATATTACCAATTATTATTTTTATAAACAATTTTTATCTATAATTATATATATATAATATGCATGTTCCATGTTCATTTTTTCTTATAGACTTCTCTATTTACACCTACTTTTAGACTAATGTAACAGATAATTTATCTGTTTTTGCCACATTATTTTTAGGTTCACAGGCTAAATTTAATCCATTTTTTTAAACTTTTCAGGTCAGGTTAAACACATAGAAAGAATTTATCCATTTTTTGTGCACAATATTTTCAATTTTACAAATGAAATTTAATCCATTTTTTTTTTATAATTTTCTATTTTTGGCTAAATGTGTAGAAATAATTTATCCATTTTTTTATTTACCAGGTCAGGCTAAACAAATAGAAATAATCATGCTCTTGGATGGGAATAAAGCTTGTTGGAGCATACTTCAGTAGTATTCTTTTTGTCTTTTACATTTGTTTTCCAGTGAATATTACATGATGAGATTGATAATGTTCAGCTTCTTGCTAAAATTTAACACATAGTTTTCTTTAATTCCATTTTAGAAAATGTTTTATTCACAAATGAATTTATGCTTCTGTTTTGTTCAACTGCTGAATCAGGAAAGACTGCTGCTACTGACTTCTTCAAGACCTTAAACAAGAAAGTCTCCTGCTACTGTTTACTTCAACAATTGAGTCAAGAATAACTTTTACTGTCTTCTTCAACAGCTTGATTCAGCCTGCCTGTTCTTCACAAGACACAGAACTATTGATTTATCTACTCTCCTACCTTATTTTTTGGAACAATCCTGTGTTTATCCAATCACAATCTTGTCTCCCACCTGACAAAATTTGATTTTGATAAATTAGGTTTATTTTTAAAAAGGTTATTTCCCTCCTTCAAAATTAAAATTTTAAAACAAGTCAAAGAAGCCAAAATAAGATAATCCCTTAATTACCATTGATTTCATAAATATTATCTTTTGTTTTGGAGAGAGATAAAGAGAAAAGAAAAATAATAATAATTAATCAAAACAACATTCAACAAAAATGTTTAACTTTATTATGTTTTTCTTTTTTCTTTTAAAATCTTACTAAACATAAAGCTGTACCTACTTTATTTCTCTCAAAAGTTAAAATTAAAAATTGTTAAATAATTTACTGAAGAGGAAAAAAATTTTCACCCTCCTGACACTATTCCAAGTTTCTGTGAAGCTGATTGGCAACTATTCAAAGTATGTTTATGCTTCTCATCTAGAAGGATCTATATATAGTTAAACCTCATCATACCAAGCTAAATTCAAAGTCAAACAATATATACACACATATATAAATTTGCCATGAAATATACCATTAGAATATATATATCTATTTCTTGCTGATGTAGTATGGTTAAAAAAAGCACTAAGAAATTAAAGAAGAATGATTTTGTCATTCTTTATAGAATGCCTAGAAAAGGGGGGAACTGATAGTAATAGTGAAACATTCCAAAATGGAAATTTTTTTTGTCATGTCATTATCGGAAAATTAATTTTCTTTCCTTTTTAGTTTTCTTATAATACGTTAACAAAGATAATATTTTGATTAGGCTGTTTAATTTATTTACTATACACATATTTTTAAAAGTTAGAGATATAATAACTGACTTTTTTAATAAAAAGGAATATTTTTTTTATTTTTTTGTATTGTTATCTTTATATAATATTTCTTTATTGTTATACTTGTTAACAGATCCTACTTTTTTTTATTATTCTAAATTTTTGTTTTTATTGTAATAAGCACAATGATTGCATTGTTTTTTTAAATCTTTATTTTAATGTACAATTTTTTGTGGGTGTATGCTTAGACATCTAATTATTGATGGCTAAAACAACTGGCAAAAGATGTGTTCATTATTTGTCTTGTTATCATCATTCATTTATTATCATAGTATTTTTATGCTATTGATCATTTTTTTGGCTTACCATAATGAATTTTTGTTTTAGTACTACCACATTTTGTTATTTCTTAATTAATGTTTGTTATAGACAACTGTATGCAATGACCAATTACATAAGCATTGAATAAATAGTGTTAGGGGAACAATTTTAATTGTAAAGTTGCATGCTAAGATACAATCAAAGTTGAATGTCATTGAAATTGGATTGGAATAAAATTTCTTCTTAAATATGAATGTATGATTGGACAGCTCTATTTAAAAAATATATAAATAATTGAAGAATCTAAAAAAAAGATTGTTTACTTTCACAAACTCGGCTAAGATACCTTAGTTGGGAGACTGCTTATTTTAGCAGGAAAAATAGTTGTAATATCAATTGTTCTTTAAGAAGTAATTCTCTTTATTCTAATAGTTTTATATATTGTAAGATTGAGTATCACTAGACACTAAATGGTAATTTTATTATATTTCCATTTTCAGACCAGTACCTAGTTTATCACAGAGAATTTGACCTGAATGCACTCTACATATTATCAAGATAGTAGGCTAAAATCAATAAAACGTTAAGGTTTTAGATCTTTTATTAACTTACTTTTATTGACTTGGTTTTTATGTTAATTACATACAGCTTTCACTCTTGGATTATAATGCTTTGCACCAATAAAATATGACATCTTATTTTATTTTCACTAAACCATATGCTTTTATGTCTATCCATTTTATTCTACTTCTTAATCTCTTACTATAATCTTGAGTTGCATTAAACTCTATTTACTCATTCTGTTTATCTACATCTCTAGACTACTTTCTGGAAAGTTTGATATAAAACAATAGATGCCAGAAGGCTTGTGCTGGAGGGTTGCATTAGATCCTAAGATCTGGGTGCAGTGCTCTCAGATCCAAGGCTCCTCACTGACAAAGGCCATAAGCTAGAAACTAGTCTGGGGATATTGGATGAGTAGGCACTAGATGGGTATTTTATGCACATGCCTTCTGGCATCCATTGATTACTCTGGTTGGCACAGGGTGGCACTACTCTATGGAGAGTTTTGCCTGTTTAATAACAGTTATGTGCTAGCATAAGAGATGGTGATCATGTGATGTTTAAATGTTTGATATAATTCTGCTCCTAATATAGTTACACATATAAACCTGTTTTTAACTACTTTGTACTTCAAGACTATAAAGTAAAAGAAAATTTCTTCATTTTGAATCTCGACTTACTTTCTAGTATCAGATCTATTAACTTGAAAATAAGTAAACTTGGATTTTAAACTCTAAATATTTTATGTTAAAGTTGGCATTTGAATCTATAAGATCAATATTAGAATTAGATTCAAAACTTTCAATAAAGCCCAAAAGCCACAATAATTTTCGATGTGGATGTAATAGCTCTGCCATCTAGTGTCTGTTGTTTACTTAAGCTTATATTGGATGGCTGAGAAATAGAGTAGATCAAGCTGATCCTAAAAGTATTATTATATAAGTAAAAAGAGAAAGTTATATGATATTTTGATATAACATCAATAATAACAAACTATAGCAAGAAATCATTCTTTCCTCACAAATACCATTAAACATTGGTATTCAATCTGCAATGATACTCTCACCGCAGCCACAAGACAGAAAATAAGAGCAGAAGTCTTATTACACTCAAGTGTAATTATATGAGTCAATTTTAAGTGTCTAGAAGTGAAAGATAAATTTATAAATCATTCACTTTAAATTCATTTCTTATTTTTAATATTCTTATTAACACTTCTGAAATTTTTTAATTATGTAACAGGGCTTGTAAAATTTATCAAATATTACATAATTTAACATCATTTAATACTGGCACAAAGTAAATTTAAAAATATCAGAAGTGCCAATAAGAATATTAAAAATAAGAAATGGATTTAAAGTGAATGATTTATAAATTCAACTTTTGCTTCTAGACACTTAAGATTGGCTCATATAATTACATTTGAGTTCGATAATAAAATGACCTGCCGCTCTTATTTCCTTAAAGTCTCTATCTTGTGACTGGAGTGAGAATATCCTTGCAGATTGAATACCAATGTTTAAGGGCACTTGTGAGGACAGGATGATTATTTTTTATAGTTTGTTACCATCTAAAACACAATGTAAAGTTTTTTAAATATTGCATAATATCAATAATAATAAAATTCATTAAATAAGAGATGAATATTAATCATAATGATAACTATTCCTTTTTAAAAAAATATAATTACAGTGAATGCTTAATTGTGCTTGCAATAGACTTTAATCTTAACATGCTGACAAGGTTTAAGATTATTATTATTATTATTATTATTATTATTATTATTATTATTATTATTATTATTATTATTATTATTATTATTATTATTATTATTATTATTATTATTATTATTATTATTATTATTATTATTATTATTATTATTATTATTATTATTATTATTATTATTATTATTATGTTTCAAAAGGCCTTTATTGTCTCAAAAGAATTACAAATTTTGCATTTACATAGTTCGTCTACATATAATATCCTGGATTGTCCATTATCATTTGAACACCATTAGCAAATCAATTACTTATAACAGAAAGGAAAAAATTGTTGCTAAATTGTCCTTGTTGCTAATTTGACATGCATATCCTTCTAAGTTTTTTTATAATGTTTAATTTCCTCAATTCACTATAACATAGATCTAATCTTAAGTAATGACCAGGTTGCTGCATAAATGTCAGGTCTGGCCAGTTTCTTATCCCTTTTCTGTATTATTTCAAGTTTATTTGAAAAAGTAACTGGATGTCTCCTGGAATTGTTACCAATTAGAAAAGTGCATCTAGTACACCAGTATGCATCTAGCACAAAGGTTACTGCCCTGACACTTGGTGTTAATCCTTCTCTAAATGCAGAAATTAATTGATGCATTGTTACATTAGACCTCCTGTAACTGCTAGTTATGAGGTTTCTTATGTGCCTAAGTCCCTCACAGTGATATAGCAGATGTGATAGGGTTTCTTCAGTTCGATGGCATAACCCAAAAAAGGGATCAATTGACATATACAGTCTTTTATGGCAAAGAAAATATGTGGTAGGTAATGCAGATAGATTAAGTTTTATTAGAAAATTGAAAAACTTTGGTTCTAAGGCCCATCGTTTATACCTTTTAACCAATTTCTTATTATTAATTCCCAGTATTGGTTCTAAAGCAATTGTGTTATTATCTTCATGCATTAATTCATAAATTTCCCAGTATTTGTATTTATTAATAAATTGCTCTGGGATTTTTGATTCTGTTTTACAAAGATGTATTAATTGTTCAAAATATGATAATTTTTTTGGTGGTGGTTTATCAGTTGGAATGACCTCTATGAGCTGCTTAATTTTTGGAAATTGTTTAACAATATCAATTATATTGTTCCTCATTCTCTGTTTTGCCAAAATACCAATATCATGTAAGCCCAAACCATTTTTATTCAATGGCTGACATAGTTTTGCCATTGATATTGCCACGACTTTTCTTGACCATAGTAGTTGATTGCAAATGGTTTTAATTTTGGAGATAAAAGCTTTTGAGAAAGCAACCACTGGCATAAAGTAAACTATCTTAGTCATCATCAAACTATTAATCAATTGAATCTTAGAATATACTGACATATAGGTATTGGATAGAGAGTCTGCTATTTTCTGTATTTCATTTTTCAATTTGTTCTGCAAATGACATCTCATTCCAGTAGTCCCTAGATGGAATGGAAATCCAAGGAATAAGCCTGGCTTTGCCTGGAAAATGGATGTACATGGCCTTCCTGTGAATATAGTCCATGCTGCTGTTTTTTCTGGATTGAAACTTAGTTTAAATTCCTTTGAGTATTCTTCTAAAATCATCTGTAGTTTTGGTATCTGCCTTTTTGATTTCAGGAAAACTGTAATATCATCCATGTATGCAATGCAGGTCAATTTTTGACCTGTTCCTGGGATCTCCATTCCCTCAAATGCCTGTTGTAATCAGACAAGAAGGGGATTTATATATAAAATAAATAAGATGGCACTAAGTGGAGACCCTTGTGAAAGTGATTTAGTTGGTGTGAAAGCTGGTGAATTTCTGCCATTTAGAGTAATGTGAAGCTCACGATTTAAGAGTAAATTTGTTATAACATATATATATATATTGTAACGTTTATTTATATATGTTACAAATATATTGGCATTGGGTAAAAAAAAAAACTAAAAGATAAAAGCGGATTTAAAATTTTGTTGAGTAATTTTTAAAAAAAAAAAAAAATGTACAATGAGGGTTGAATTATTATTCTTATTTTTTTTTATGTGATTAGTAATAACAGTAATTGGAGAGAACAAAAGAATTCCAAAAGCAAGTAAAAAAAGATAAGCTGAAAGTAGAAATACTCAAATTAATTAAAGATGGCTGAAAACTTGAAGAAAATAAAGACTTTATTACATAAAATTTATAAAGACTGGATAAGATTAAAAAGGCATGGTACTAGCATGCGCAGAAGTCCTGAAAACTGGATATAAAAAGGAGGGATCCAGTTGAAGGAACGTCTTGTTCGTTTTGTTTCTCTAGTTGGTCTTGGATAACATTAATAGATCCAAGATCGCTCTTCGCTGAAGGAATTCGGCATGTCGCAGTGAACCGGAGCTCCTGAAGACATCGGACCTAATGATGTACACCAGGAAAAGCCTTCGTGACCGACTGGGGAAATGGACCACAAGATCAAGCAATAACCAAAAGGCCGAGCTCATTATAACCAAAAAACTATGCATAGTTATCTACTACTGAATTCATGAAACTTACCGGTAAGAATAATTATCCTGATTGTGACAAAGTTAACTATTTAAAACTACTCGTAAAAATATACGTATAAAAGAATCTCGATAGTGACTTTAATTTTTCTATATGAGAGACTCTTATTTAACCAAGAACTTTTTGTTTATTTTAACTGATATTTATATTTTCTGGATATTTCCCACCTGAATTAAATGTGTTTTCTCCAAGGTATTAATTAGCTACTTAACATGAAGTATTTTAGTTTGTCAAAATTAAAAATATTTCTAATATCAATTCTCATTTGTGTGTTATTAATAATAGTTATTATTTTTTATTATTAAATTTATTTTTAGTGTAATAAGATTTAAACGTAAGTTACCTTTGCCAATATGTTTCAATACGCCCAGGACTAATAATCGTAAAAATCATTAATTCTCATTACGGTAGAATTACCGCCCCTTAAAAAAAAAAATATAATAAAAATCTTTTTATTTTTTTTTTGTTTTACAACTTGCGAGAGGTGCTGGCAACATATTTCAGCGGATTCTTAGGAATTCTGGCCCCATAGTAAATAAAATTAAAAGTTGATTTTGTCAATAGCACAATTCGTAACAATTAATAGGCTGAAGTTGATCAGGAAAAATAGCTGTGTTTTTAGAATAGAAATACAACTTTCTTTTTTCTTTTGATACAGCTTGATCAACTCACGCTCAAATATAAATTTGAGGCGTATAGTGGCCTAGTAATACGAAAAACGTTACAATATATATATGTGATTTTGGCATTTCAGTGTCATTCAATAATCTCAACAGTATAGATATATCAACATTGTCAAAAGCCGAAGCAATATCCAGCTGTACAACAATCGGGCCATATCTTTTCTTTTCTCTAACTGATGTCAAAATAGCCTTAAATAACACAGCAGCTTGTGTGGTAGATGAATGTTTTTTAGCAAATTGAGCTGGTGAAATCATCGGTAAAATAAATGGTTCTATTTTATCTTTAATTACTTTCTCTAAAATCTTTATGGGCAATGGACCCATTGATATTGGCCTTATCTCTGATAACAAAGGAATGGGCTTCTTTTTTTTATTAAATGGCACGATCGCGATTGTATTAACTCCCTCCATTGTTATTATTCCCTGCGATAAATAATTTGCCAGCTGACACAGGCATTTGCTAGTCAGTTTGTCAAGGTGTTTTAATATGAACAGTGGAATTCCAGGACTTCCTGGGTGACAGTTGTTGTCCATTTTATTCATTTTCATTATAAAATCATCTATAGTATATGGTGATTTAGTCTCTGCCATTCCAAATACATTTGGCTGGTATTGTATCAATTTTCCTGGTCCCAGCTTATCTTTAAAATAGTTAAGAATTGGTAATATCATATTATTTCCAGTAAATGTTTCATTGTTTATTTTAATTGCTAATGGCACTTTGATTTCAGGTCCCCTCCCTAATGCCCATCTAATATATTGCCGAGTCCATGTGTGTTGATGCATTAGGCATATTCTACTTTTTTTATTTTTTAAATAGCTCTTCAGTGTTTCACATGCTTTGTTATAAGCATTTGTTAGTATATGTATACGTTTCTGTGTGTGCTGATTAGGGGTTATGGCCACAATACGTTTATGAATTTGTTCTGCAAGCTTCAACAACCCTGAGGGAGGTGGCTGATTTTTCACTATATGATTAATGTTAAATGACAGGATATTAATGTAAGCTAAATATTGCTGTATTGGGTTAAAGGTCATTGAAAGAATCTTATTCCACATAATATAAGTCTCTGAAAAAATAAATTCGGGTGTTAAGGTTGGAATCAACATTCTTATTGTTCTAGTTAATTGCAGTCTAGAGACTTGTATATTACTGAGGTCAATTGATATGAACTGAGCTGAGTGATCAGAAATTGCTGAAGGGATTAACTTCATGCTTATTAGATGATGAAACACTGGAGAGTAAAAACAAAGATCAATTAATGATGAAAATCGGCCATTATGAAATGAAACAGCATCTTCAGGTAAGTAACCCCTTGCACTCATCAATGGAATTGATAATTTATGTATCCACTTATTTACAAACTCATCATATGTTACATTGCAGTCTCCAATCAAAATTGTTGGATTAGCTGTAGATCCCAGTGTTGAATTAATTGTGGCAATTATTGTATTTATTTTATATTTTTGCAATGGCATATAAACAAAGATTACATTTATTTTAATTATTTTGTGAAATAAAGTAACGATTAATAGATTTGCATCAATGTATATGATTTGAAAATTGGTAAACTGGCAAGCAGTAGCTATCAAAAGACCTGTACCGGCTGATGGAGAGGTAGAGTCTCTTGAACATGCAACAAAGCCCTCACTATTTAGAAATTTTGCTGGATCAATTTGTGGCCCTGCATAAATTTTGGTTTCAAGCAGTCCCATTATATGAGGTTTTGTTTCCTTGATCCATTGTTTCAACTTAAATATCTTTTCTATTGAATTCAAACCCCGTACATTAAAAGAAGCAATTTTAATTTTCATTTATAAAAATTTACTTTTTACTTTGAATTTATTTAAATTTACTTTATCTTTAATTATCCTTATTTTAGGCTGTCTATCAATTGTAAATCTTGGGCATCTTCGAACTCACTTTCAGTTTCAACATCAGTATATCTGTCCATTTGATACCGTTCTCCTGTGTCATCAAACATAAGCTCTCCTAATTTTAGCTTTTTTCCTGTTTTCCTGTTTTTTGGGGGTCTTCCTGGCTTTCTCTTCTGTTCACTATTAACCTGAGTAACTTGTTGCATATTTGGCATTATTGTCTGAGTAATCTCAGTATTCGTATTGTTCCTAGTTCTTTGTTTTTTAGATAATTCCAGTTCTTCATCCAAATTCATATTCTCTTCATTATATTGCTTCCCATCAACATTTTTTTTAAATGTGTGTTTGTCTATATTTTTTTCTAAAGCTTTAACCACATGCATTTGTATATCATTCCCTTTTTTTCTTTTACTTTTGTATTATTTATCTTAAGGTACACTTTTTCCTCCAACCTTAATGAAGAATCTGGAATCTCCCCAATTTTGCTATCATCATTATTTACATTTGCAGTTTCATTTTCTTGCTTATCTGTATTCATATGTGTTTGTATAGAATTTTTTTTCCTTTTCACTTCCTTGAGTTCCCACATCCGATGTCAGTATTTGCTTTACATCTCTTTGTTTATAGCTTGTTTTCTTTTCTAGTCTTTCTTCTGATAAATCAAATCCTTTGTTATTTCTGTTCTTTGGACAGTCTATAATCAAATGGCTTCTTTCTCCACAGCCAAAACATTGTGGTCTTAGCCCTTTAATGTTTAAGTATAATACTGCTCCATGATCCATAATTTGCCTTGGAATTTCTTCTGGTTTAATATGCTGGTGCAGCTTTATCTTAAAATGATAACTGTTGGTGTATATAAGTGTTGGTGTATCATTGCACAAGATTTGCTTAATGTATATTGCATGCCCAAATGGTTGGACCATACTTTTGAAATCACGAATGCTAAACCCAAAATACGCATTTTTAATGATTCCTGAGCAATAATTTTGCAGATTTTCATCAACAACAATCATTACGTATCCACCAATTGTTTTTATTTGTGATTTAAATCTCATTTTTTGATTTTCATTGAAAAATTGTATAGCTATATATCGTGAGTTTGAATGTTCACCGATTTCTGAGATTGAATCCCATAAGTTTTCTTCTGTTAGTTTTTGATATAATAAGTCTTTGTGAAATTTATATAACGTTAGATTTCTATCTGTAATTGCCAGCACTAATGATTTATTAGAAAAGAATTTTTTAAAAGATTCATATAACTTGTTTGGTATTGTGTTATTAAACTGGATGTTTATTTCTTGAATTTCTTCTTCTGTCCAATTATCTTCAGTTTGTTCTGCTATATGATTAGGTGTCTCATCTTCATTTTCTAAACTTAGTTCAAAAATGTCTAATGAATTGGCTCTCCTAAATCTGCCTATTTGTCCTTCCCCTCTGTTTTTTTGTTCTCTTGCTGTATAATATTTTCTAATATTGCTTTTTGTGGTTTCATTGCAGCAATATTTGCATAAGATTTTTTTTCCTTACTGGCTTCTGCAACTGATTTGACATCTGTATTGTTATTTCTTTTACTAACAACGCAATTGTTATCTGCAGACGCCATTTCAACTAGATGACTAGATTTTCTTAGGACAAAATAATAAAAAAAAACTTACTTTGTTAACAGCGTCTTTTCTTATAATCGGAAATCGATTATAATTTTCAAAATTATAAGATTTTTAAACTAATAATTAGATTCTGTTTGCCTTTAATGAAGTACATTCACGAGCTTTTGTAAGTTTGTTCCTACTTATTGACAGCAGGACCGCACTATATTATTATTATTATTATTATTATTATTATTATTATTGTTATTATTATTATTATTATTATTATTATTATTATTATTATTATTATTATTATTATTATTATTATTATTATTTGCAGGATATTCCATGTAGTGAAAAAGGTAAATGCTGACGTTTCAATACAATATCAAGTACCTTCCTCGGAGCATCTTCTTTGTCAAATCATAAGAATGTGTGTGAGATTTAAAATCGTTTTTATTGTTTTCTTTCTCCTCATATTTAAATTCTATTAGTTGAGAAGTTTTAAAATTTATTTTCTCTTCCAATATCTTCTTCCAAATGTTGTTAATCTTCTTTAATTCACACCTTTCATTTATGCTCTTGGGCCTTTTAAAAATCTCTGGCCCAAGAGCATAAATGAAAGGTGTGAATTAAAGATTAACAACATTTGGAAGAAGATATTGGAAGAGAAAATAAATTTTAAAACTTCTCAACCAATAGAATTTAAATATGAGGAGAAAGTAAACGATCAAAATGATTTTAAATCTCACACACATTCTTATGATTTGAGAAAAAGAACGCTCTGAGGAAGGTACTTGATATTGTACTGAAATGTCAGCATTTTGCTTTTTCATTACATGGAATATCCTGCAAATAATAATAATATGACATCTTTTATCCGTGAAAATATTAGAATTAACATATATATATATATCAAAACTACCCCAAATCTAAAATTAAACCAGACCAGCATAAAAATAATATTAAAACACAACCTAAGGTTTCACTGCTACAAACAGACTTCTCAAGTGTAAAGAACTACAAAAAAACCACACATTATATATACTATCAAAAACTACCCACAAATCCATTCACTTCCCATCCACCCTTAATATTAAAAGAACTCTTAAATAAGTTAATTGCTTTAGAATAATAAATTTTCAATAATAAAGACTCTTTAATTCTTCTTTTGATTTCATTTCTCTCAAAGAAGACAACCTTAGCTTCATTAAACCTGATAGCTATCAGTCTATCTCATAAAGTAGCCGCTTTAAGAAATTATTGTCATAGGAATATTAAATTAAATAATTCTAGTGGGGTAGCTTTGTTTCAGAAATATCAATTTTATAAAGATTATTTGAGTGTTGGATACTCTGATAAATTTGTTAAAAGTATTTTATTTAATAGTAATATTTGTAAGGATGTAAAGGTTAAAGAAAAATATGATTTTATTTCTTTGCCATTTAAATTGTCTTCTTATAAAATTGTGTGTAGAAATAGTAAATTGTTTGGAAATAAGAAAATTGCTTGGAAAAGGGGTGTTACATTGAATAATTTATTAAATAATACAAAAGAAGTTTTTGATAGAAAGACTATTCCTGGTGTGGTATATTTTATTCCTTGTTTATTTTGTAAGAAGGTTTACATAGGTCAGAGTAGTTTGAGTTTAAATGAAAGAATAAAGGTTCATAAAAGTAGAGTTAAAAATAGATATCTTAGTTCTGCTTTGTATGTCCATGAAAAAGATACAGGCCACACTATTGATTTTGATGAAGCTAAGGTTGTCTTCTTTGAGAGAAATGAAATCAAAAGAAGAATTAAAGAGTCTTTATTATTGAAAATTTATTATTCTGAAGCAATTAACTTATTTAAGAGTTCTTTTAATATTAAGGGTGGATGGGAAGTGAATGGATTTGTGGGTAGTTTTTAATAGTATATATAATGTGTGGTTTTTTTGTAGTTCTTTACACTTGAGAAGTCTGTTTGTAGCAGTGAAATCTTAGGTTGTGTTTTAATATTATTTTTATGCTGGTCTGGTTTAATTTTAGATTTGGGGTAGTTTTGATTTTATATTGACTAGTTTAGCTTTATGCTTGTAATGTTTACATTTTAATGAGTTTTTTGAGTTTAAGAGTAGTTTTGCTGATGTAGTGTAAAGATTTTTTTATTTTTTATTATTATTATTGATATTTTATTATTGATATTTATTATTGACATTTTATTATTGATAGATTTATTTTTGTTTTTTGTTTTTAATTATTGGTATATTTGAATGTCATTTATGTATATTATGTTTGTTGTTTGAGTTTGGGTTGAAAGAGTATATTTGTGTTTATTTAGTTATATATATATATAGAAGTGTGTGTAGGTTTTATTGGGTTTTAATTTATAAGGGTATTGGTAATTTGGGTATTTAGTATGGGTTTGTGGAGTTTAATTTTTAATAATTTTCCATTTAATGATATTAGAAGGATTAAAAATTTGTCTAAATTGAGTGATAAGATAGAGTCTTTACGTTGGCAGATTTATTTTCTTAAAAAATGTAGGGAATTTAGTGTTTTTCCTAGGTGTTGTGTTATTAATTTTAGTAGAAATAAAAAGTTGATTCAAAATAAAAATTTAGTTTTTAAGTTACAAACATATATATTGAATAGTTTTTTAAAAGATACTTTTGTAAGGTTTTATAAATTTATTTATCTATATAAAAGGAATAGATATTATTTAGAAAGGAGGCAAGATTTTAATTATTCAATTTTGAATTTTTTTATGAGACAATTTAGACAGAATAGGTCAAATTTCTATTGTAAAAAATATGAAAGAAAATTAAAGTGGTTGTTTGGGAAAGTTAATAAAGTTTATTGTAGTGATAAAGGGTATGAGAATAAGGTTTCTGAGGATAGAGTTGTTAATCTTACGGATTTGAAGTTAAATGATAGAGAATTAGATATTCTTGGTAAAGGCCCTAATTTTGTTCCATTTCATTCAAAAAATATAGTTTTTGATACAATTTCGTCTATTGAATCTAGTAATTTGAGTGATGAGCAGAAAGTTGGTATTCAATCGATTTTGAATAAAAGTTTAAAAAGGAAAGAAAAATTTGTTATTAATCCTGCTGAGATTAAACATCTTAAAAATAGGTTAATTGCTAATGATGTAATCATTTCTCGTGAAGACAAAGCTGGTAGGTTTGTTATTATGAAAGGAGATGATTTCAAAGAGAAAATGGATAGAGAATTAAATAATGGTAAATATATGTTGTTAGATAAAAATCCAGGTAATTTGATTAAAAGAAAATTGATAGATATTATGAAGAAAATGGTTAATTTAAAAATTTTTAATAGAGTAGATTATTTAAAATGCTATCCTAATGATTTTACATCAGCTAAGATGTTTGTGAATATTAAAACTCATAAAGATAGTTTTCCTTTAAGATTTATTTTTGATTTTACAGGTAGTGTTGTAGAGGGTATTTCTAGATTCTTGAATAATTTTTTAAAACAATTTGTTGATTTTGGTCAGTACACAGTTTCTTCTTCTTTTGAGGCTTTTGATAAGATTAATAATTTTAAAATGGAAAGTAATTGGGTATTTGGAAGTTTAGATATTAAAAATATATATCAGTCTGTTAATAGGTTAAGCAGTATTGATGTTCTTTTGTCTGTATTGATTAAGAAAAGTTCTTTATCAAAAAATAAAATTAAGGTAATCAAAGATTTGCTTTTGTTATTGGAAGATTCTATGTATTTTACTTATAGAGGTAATTTTTATAAGATTAAGGAAGGGTGGATAATAGGTTATATTATTTCTCCTTTAGTATGTTCAGTTTATATTAGTTTTATGGAAGAGGAAATTATTATTAAAAAGAATTGTTTATATGTAAAATTATTTGTCAGATATGTTGATGATTGTTTATTTGTAGTTGAGAATGATAAATTGAAGGAATTTGTAAATGAGTTTAATTGTTTTGATCCTTCTATAAAATTTGTGTTAGAAGGAGGGGGTTAGATTTTGGTAAGTTAAAATTTTTAGATCTTTTGGTGATTAGAAATATAGAAACTAATTGTTTATTGTGCAGTCATTTAGTTAAAAGTAAAGAATTAAGATCTATAATTAAACCTGATAGCTATCAGTCTGTATCTCATAAAGTAGCTGCTTTAAGGAATTATTGTCATAGGAATATTAAATTAAATAATTCTAGTGGGGTAGCTTTGTTTCAGAAATATCAATTTTATAAAGATTATTTGAGTGTTGGATACTCTGATAAATTTGTTAAAAGTATTTTATTTAATAGTAATATTTGTAAGGATGTAAAGGTTAAAGAAAAATATGATTTTATTTCTTTGCCATTTAAATTGTCTTCTTATAAAATTGTGTGTAGAAATAGTAAATTGTTTGGAAATAAGAAAATTGCTTGGAAAAGGGGTGTTACATTGAATAATTTATTAAATAATACAAAAGAAGTTTTTGATAGAAAGACTATTCCTGGTGTGGTATATTTTATTCCTTGTTTATTTTGTAAGAAGGTTTACATAGGTCAGAGTAGTTTGAGTTTAAATGAAAGAATAAAGGTTCATAAAAGTAGAGTTAAAAATAGATATCTTAGTTCTGCTTTGTATGTCCATGAAAAAGATACAGGCCACACTATTGATTTTGATGAAGCTAAGGTTGTCTTCTTTGAGAGAAATGAAATCAAAAGAAGAATTAAAGAGTCTTTATTATTGGAAATTTATTATTCTGAAGCAATTAACTTATTTAAGAGTTCTTTTAATATTAAGGGTGGATGGGAAGTGAATGGATTTGTGGGTAGTTTTTGATAGTATATATAATGTGTGGTTTTTTTGTAGTTCTTTACACTTGAGAAGTCTGTTTGTAGCAGTGAAACCTTAGGTTGTGTTTTAATATTATTTTTATGCTGGTCTGGTTTAATTTTAGATTTGGGATAGTTTTGATTTTATATTGAATAGTTTAGCTTTATGCTTGTAATGTTTATATATATATATATATATATATATATATATATATATATATATATATATATATATATATATATATATATATATATATATATATATATATATATATATATATTTGCTCTTTTGCTCTTAATGAAACTTTTCTTTCAAAGTGTCTTAATTTACATTGAGAAGAAAGTTTATTAAATGAAAAAATACTGCATAATATATAATTTATAATGAAATCTAATTTAATAGCTTCTATTCATGGAATTTCTAGATATAACAATGAAAGACAAATAATATTAAAACTTTATTTGTGAAATGGTAGTTCTTGTCCATTTTACCAATTCTTACGCCTCAACATCAATTTCAGGACGTTTAGAAAAAGTTTAGATGTTATTGCATCAATATCAACAAACTCAACTTTTTTTTGTTTGAAACTTTAATTTTTCTGATGCTAGAAATAAATTATGACCCATAAAATGATATTTCTATGAATGTGACTAGTTTACTGTTGATTAACTTTTGCACAACATGAATTTACCTTCATAAACATTTTCATAATCAAAAAAATAGTATGAAGAAACTAAGAAACATCTACTCTCAAAATAAGGGCATGGTGTAGTCTGTAGATTATAGTTGGAAATCAGAATAGAAAAGATGTCAATATTATAACATCATTAAAAATGGGTTTCTCTTTCAAACATTTACAAAACTTGAAGCTCATTTTAAAAAACAACTGCTAGTTGGTTTATATTTCAATATTTGTTTAATATTAGAACATGTTTCTTTTTAATGATAATGTTACTGAGATATGGAATATCATTAGAAATTTAATTATGACGTACTTAAAAATTTTTAAAATTGTCAGACTTCCTGACATAAGGAAAAGGATGTGGATTTATTTATGTTGATTAAGATCACTGTTGGTCATAAAGGTTAATAGTATGACTTTACAATGCTTGAAGGAATAAAACTAATGAATGTCAGTTTGCTGAAGTGGCTATTTGAGCTTTTTTTGTTTTAAATAGAAAAATAACATTTATATCGACATCAGTACAAAGCATTTATTTTTATAGTAATGATAATCTTTTGAACGAATGAAGCACATATTTTGAGCATTTCTTTGATGCCAGAATTTAGATGACTCATTGGATGCCATATCCATTAGACATTTTTAAATTCAAATAAAGCTATTCAGAATAGTGGTGTTAATATTACTACATATCTGATATTAAAAAGAATGCATATTCTTGTATTTATTGTTTGGTTTATTTCCATCATCTAGTATGAGTATTGAATGTCTTTATAAATATTGAACTTTATTTAAATATTCCAAATACATTCAACTATTAGTAACAGCTTATCAAGCAGGTTAGTATATGCACAACATTTCAGGAGGTATTATTCTCCCCTCTTCTTCAGGTGTTGACCTGATCAGTGACAGTATTAGATACTGATGAATCTAAGAATCCAGGTTCGATTCCTATGCTAGTACTGTCACTAGTCAGGCCAACAACACCCGAAGAAGAGGGAAGAATAATACCTCTCGAAACGTTGTGCATATACTAACTGAAGAATCTAAGGATCCCGGTTTGAATCCTGTGCTAGTACTGTCACTGGTTAGGCCAGCAACACCTGAAGAAGAGGAAGAATAATATTTATTAAAATGTTGTACATATACTAAGTGTGTGCTATTACTAACAGTTGAATGTATTTGGAATATTGAAATAGAATTCATTTTTTCTAAAGACATTCTATACTCATATTAGATGATGGAAATAGTCCAAAAAATAAATACAATTAAAACACCAACATCACAAACCTTCAGGAAAATGCATATTCTAATTAAATTCATAAGAAAAAATTAAGTATAATGGTAATACACTAACTTGAGATCTATTAAATTTTTTAAAAAATATGGAGTCATGAAATTATACCATCTGATCTTAGAAATATTTTTTCTACTTCAGTTTTTGAAAATAATTAAAAAGATTGGCTAATTTCCACAGAATTTTATTGTTTGTGATTTCAGCATAAATATTTTCTACAATTTTATTGAATAGCTTGCTTCAAGTTATTAAAAAGTGAGTATCGGAGATTATCTAAAATCTTAAAAAATCAAGATTATAGTTGGGTATCTATGATCATAGAAATCCATGACTGGCATAATAATCAAAAATATGATTTATACATGGATTTATTGAATTGATCAAAGCATTTGACTTAATTAATAAAAAGGTTTTGGTATTTGAAGATAGTGTGAAAAGAAGTATTATTTCTGGTAACATTAGAAATGAAATACACATGGATATGTAATAACTTCAACTTCTTTTTCTATTTTTATTATAACTATCTTTGGAATAGTTCACAAATGACTGCTTAATGCAAATTTTATGAAGCAAATATAAGGATATGGTATAGATTTGGTAAAGGGATTTTTAAATTGCATGTGATTTAAAATAAAAATGGGAACAAATTTTGGCTCCTTTTTTTACTAATTGTTTAAGATTTTTTTAAACTTATTGATTTAAGTCAATCATTGGTGGCCTAGTGGTTAGTATAGCTGCCTTCCAAGCAGCTGGCTTGGGTTCACTTCCCTATCAATGCATTTGACATATAAAATAAAAACTTGTTGATTTAAATAATCTACAGAATATTTTTAAAGTTTTAATTATACAAATTTGTAAATAATTTGTTTACTAATACAATATTCAAAAATCTCAGGTAGTTTGGCAACCAGTTATAAAAGAAGACTCTAAAAAACGTTGCCTATTTAAAATGTAAAGCATTTTAAATTATTTGTAGCTTTCAGATATGTAGGCACCTTTTTATTTATATGTTGAAGTAATGAAGTGAGATATAGATCTTGCAATAATGAAACATCAAAGCACTATAAAACTCATTTCAGAATTCTCTTTGGCATACTAAAAATTCAAAAGCAAGGTCCTAAGACCAATAACTATATTTTTAAACTTTATACATATAACAAAATTGAATGTACAACTGTAAGGCAAATCTCTACTGTAATACATATGTGAAGTGAAAAAATTCAAGTATGATTCTTGTGAAAATTTTGAAGATGCTTTAAAAAAATCCAATATCAATTATTTTCATTTGGAAGATTATGTTAAAGATAGAATGTGAAATAGGGTTCCATATTTGAATGCATTTAAAGCATTTTTTTTAAATAAAAGTTTCCTGGAAAAATAAAATATAAGATGTCACATAAACAGGCTAAAAAATCAGTTTGAGATATATTTTCTGCAATTCACTGATGTATTTTTTTTTTATATTTATCACCAATTTATGTTTAATTTTTGGGGTCATGTTTTACTCCTTTTTGTATTTAAAATGGACATCTTCATTTAGGAATTGTTTTAATGGATTGTAAGTTGGCAAGCATTGGTGGCTAGTGGTTAGCATAGCTGCCTTCCAAGCTGCTGGCCCGGATTCACTTCTCGGTCAATAATAATATATTAATATTTTAATATTTTGATATATATATATTATGGGACTACCTTCATTTCTCAAGTGAACTAGGGATTTCAACACATTAATTTTTCCACCAGAAATAAGAGTTCAATTTTCTTTATAAATATTGTGATTATGTAACAATTTCATAGTTTGATTATATTCTGTATAAATATTTCACTGTGAAATCAGATGATAGCTACAACAATGTTATTGTCCAGCTTGCTATTTGAAAATATTTTATTTTATGGAAATTAATACTTTTTATTTTATTACTAAAGATGAATGAATATAATATAACAATTCATCAATTGTTAAAACAGAGAATCGTTAATATAAATAAAATAAATTAATAACTAAATAATTATTCCCAAGCGCTTTCAACTCTTACGAGTACTTATCAAGGCAGTGTAAAAAATTCTATTTTCTCCTAGGTGATGAATTTAACATTTCGTTGTATTGGCCAGGAACAACTAATCGGAAAGCTGGTTAATTTTGAATTCATAACACGAGATGAATTTTGTATAAGATACGATTCTTTAATCTTGCATTTTTTATCATGTGTTTTATACATTATTGTAAAATCTTTTGGACTACATATATGGCCTGTACTATTTTGGTGAACATAAAAAGCTGAATAAACAGTATCATCTTCTTTTGCTCTATTATCCATATATTTATGTTTTTGAAGCAATAATTAATATTTGTTTTGGTTTTCCAACATATATTGCACTATAATTTATTTGTGGGCGTTTAATAGAGTATGCAACACTGCTTTTATCCTCCTTATTTATTACTCCCTTATTGGAAAAACAAATATTAAATATCGCCTTCAACAACATAAATATATATATATATATAATAGAGCAAGAGAAGATGATACTGTTTATTCAACTTTTTATGTTCACCAAAATAGTACAGGCCATATACGTAGTCCAAAGGATTTTACAATATTAATGCATGAAACACGTGATAAAAAACGCAAGATTAAAGAATCTTTCTTATACAAAATACATCTTGTGCTATCAATTCAAAATTAACCAGCTTTCCGATTAGTTGTTCCTGGTCAATACAATAAAATGTTGAATTCATCGCCTAGGAAAAAATAGAATTTTTTACACTGCCTTGATAAGAACTCTTAAGAGTTGAAAGCGCTTGGCAATAATTATTTAGTTATATTAAAGATTCTCTGTTTTAACAATTGACAAATTGTTATATTATATTTATAGTTATATATTAACAGAAGTATTATTTATTTAAAGATGAATGATTAAATGATATTTTAATTTTGAATTTTATACTGAAAGTAAGCTATAATTTAATTATTATTTTAAATATCTTTGTTATTATTAGCATTAAATATTTGATTAAATAATTTTTTAATAATTTGTATAATATTATAAACAATATATGCATGTGTGTAAATATCTGTAAAAAAGAAACTACGTGTGTGTAACTTATTTTTAAAATATGTTAACAATTGATCAAAAATATTAAATTGTTTATATTGTTTTCTAATCTGACAAACTCCAATAAAACTAATGTTAACTTTAATTATAAACTACTTTTAAATATAATCTTAAAATAAAATAAAGTGTATTACTTATATAAAATAACAAACTTTTTTTTTATTTTTGTAAGATATTAAAACTTAATAAAAGAATTTTATTCTCTTTTTCTAAAATATGTAGTTAAATAATTAGTTATACTTGTCAATTTCTTTTTGAAATAACGAATGCTTGGCTAATTTTTAAAGGAAATTAATATAGTCAAGTTTTATATCTCTTGATTGTTTGAATCTATTAACATTTATTTAATTTAAATTTCTGAATTTATATTTTGCAAACAAAAGCATTAATAAAATAAATGTTTAAAGGATGCAAATAATTATTTTAAATTCTAATGAATAAAGGTTAAAGTAACTTTGTTCGTTGTATGTTTACATCAGGAAAACAAAGTTCATTTGTATTGTGGCAAGTAAGACATGTTGGTGCAATTTACATTTTCCAATATTTACATTTTCAAATGAATGGAAGAATAAATAATGAGTTTTGTATTGTTTCGAACACATACATTGTTTATATATATATACTGAGTTTATAGTTTCTAATTTCACTGCAAAATAGAAGTTCTCTTTCAAGATAATTTTATTTGACCTATAGGCGAATACAAAGAAAACAACAAGAATTAACTAGGTGAGGTTATAGGGTGATATATTCAAAGAAGGAATGATCCAAAAGTCAGTAGAATAAAAATGAGTGTTAGTGAAGAACTTGATCAGTGGATGCAAGGTTAATATATCATTCATCTAGTCTATAACGAAATACCATTATTAGTAAGCCCTGTTTTGGTGAGCTATGGTTGGAGGGTTTTATTAAATCTTAATAGTTATTTTCATATAAATTATTTAAGGGAAGTTTCCGAACAAAAATCTTATTAAATTATTTATATATGTGATTTTATTTGTTCTAATTCAAATTTAAACCGGTCTTTAAACGCATTTACTTTGGTATGTAAATCATATTTACGTCTTGGTTGACATTGTTGGCTTTGTTTATTAAAATTATTTTTGTTATTGTAATTTTTATTAAGATTATCTGTGCTTAATGAATTTAAGTTGTACAGAAATATGAATGTCAATGTTATATCCAAAACTCTATAAGAAATTTATTTTCTGTAGACGGGATTGGTTTATTGCATACTCATAACTAAATTGCTTCTTTGTTTTTCTAGAACGAATTAGATCAATATCTAAAAATGTAGGTTCATTGTTAAGTTTTTCACATAGCTGCAGTGCATCCTGTAATAGTTTTTTGCAACTTATCTCAGAACAACAGAAGGTTGATACCTAGTTTCTTAAATTATCGATTGTTTTTGAAGACAATGCAGGATTTGCATTTGCATTCTACATTTTCTTCACTGGATTAATGTTAGTTAGTAAGTCATATCATAAAACAAGGCAACAAGGAGATTTAAAATCTTTTTATTTAGTATATAAAATATTCACTTTACTTTGTGTGGTTTTTGTACATTGTTGTTATTAATTTCACATCAAACAATTTACCCCTGCCATTACCATTTTTAGCATCATATGCCTTTATCCTTTGCATAGGCTAGACATTGCATTCCATTGAACTTGCCTCAAAACTACATTCTTGTTGTGTTTTCCTGAAGCTTTGTGATGATGGTGTTCTTATTGTATTTTTATATTGGACTATTTCCATCATCTAGTATGCGGTATTGAATGTCTTTAGAAAAAATTAACTTAATTAAAATTTTCCAAATACATTCATCTATTAGTAATAGCATGTCAAACAGGTTACTATATGCACAATGTTTTGAGAGGTATTACTCTCCCCTCTTCTTCAGGTGTTGCTGGCCTGACCAGTGTCACTACTAGCATTGGACTCAAACTTGGATATTTAGATTCTTGATTATTGAATTTTAAGGTAACACTCTAACCAACTGAGCCATCCTGCCAAAGACAAACAGTAGAAATTTCATATAAGTATCTATGAGGTTCCAAAAACAGACAATTTAAGGAAAATCTGCAGTCAGTATAACAACAGAATGGCTTTTCAGAGCCATATCACACTATGAGGAATTCTAACATCTACAAAGCCTAAACTTGAAATGATGAAAAGAAAAAACTGCATCTATGAAATATCATGTGAATGTGAAAGAACATATATTGGTGAGACTAGTGGTCCCATTGAAAATCACTTACAAGAATATAACTGATGATTAGAAGAGAGAAAACAGATGTGTCTAACATAGCATACCATGTATGTACCAATGAACATATGTTCAATTGGGAAAATACAAAATATTGGATAGAAAAGAAAATGTACAAAGAAGAAAATTTAATGAAGCTGCTCACAGGACAATGGCAAAAAATTCCATAAGCCAACCTAGTGTGACTATATATATATTGTATGGAAACCACTAATCAACTTTGCTCTTAGAAAAAAGTGAAGAAATCAGGAGGAACCTCATAGATAAGTATATGAAATTTCTACTGATTGTTTTCTTTGGCAGGATGGCTCAGCTGGTTAGAGCATTACTTTACAATTCAGTAATCAAGAATCTCAGGATCCAGGTTCAAATCCCATGCTAGTATTGTCACTGGTCAGGCCAGCAAGGTCTGAAGAAGTGGGGAGAAAAATACCTCTTGAAATGTTGAGCATATACTAACCTGTTGGGTGTGCTATTACTAACAGTTGAATGTATTTGGAATATTTAAATAAAGTTAAATTTTTCTAAAGACATTCAATACACATATTAGATGATGGAAATAGTTGAATATAAAAATACAAATACATTCTTGTGTTTTGTATGATAGTGATAAACACAGATTCATATAATAAATATCTATTTTACATAATGAATATCTATTTTACACACACACACACACACATATATATATATATATATATATATTGTAGGAATAGGATCTCATTCCAACACATATATTATTAACTACGTTATGTCTATAAATCTCGATAAGCCAAATCCTATTACATTTGTGGCTGGTATATAAATAATTATATTAAACTTTGATCATGAATTCATTTACTAAAATATACAATATGATTTAATGACGAGCGCATAAACCAGCTCAAGTAATGATCGATCGAACATGGCTTTCGAGAGAAAATTTCAGAATGCTGAAAGCGTTATATAAAGGTGGGAGAGTTGGCTGCATAATATTTTACCAATGCGCTATGGCACAGGTAAACAATAATAGGAAAAGTCGCTCTGTGGATGGATGAAATAACTTCAGGGTTCTTGCGATAAACGACGGTACCCTGTAACCGATCGCAATGCTGCGTGAAAAGGAACATTTGTGTTCAGGAATGGCGGGGGACTTACGTGCTAACCTGGCCTTGGCTCAGGCTTCGCTACTGCTCTACCCTATAAGAGAAGATGTGCTGTCAACGCCGTGGCTCCATCTTAAGATATGTATATTACGTATAGCAGCAAAACGAGAATATTTTTATAAAATAAGATCACATCCGCCAAGCAAAGAATGGTATATTTCATACTATGAAATACGAGTTAATAGCATATTAGCTCTATCAAATTGGGACCAACTCTTGCGTAGCCTGATAATAAATGTCTATGCTACTAAAGGGAATACTATTACATCTGTACTTTGACATGTTCGATCTATTAAGTTACTTATAGATAATAAATATTTAAGGAGGGAAAGTATATTTCTATGGACTTAAGAATTTAAATGTCAAATATACTTATAACTATGATCAAGGCTAAATTTAATTCTAAATAAAACTATAAGGTTAAGTTTTTAACTGGTTGATCAAAAGAGCCACATTTCACATATTAAATCATTTAAATAAAAAAATAGGATTTCGAAACAGCGCAGAAAGTTGACGCTATAAATAAATTACACGAAGATTTTCAAATAATATCTTCTTAAAATATACATGAAATTAAGTGCTCACTGTTTCGAAATTTTGGCATATAAAATATAATAAGCATTAAGATAAAATAAGCAAAGAAATATAGACACAACCGCAGTGATATAACTTTAAACTAAATACTTTACTTTAAATGAAAGGAAAATATAAATTACTCAGATTATTTAAACTTTAACAAACATGAAATTTCAGATAGCAATTAACATATTTAAAATATTAATTAAATGGATTTAAGTTTTGGTTACATTTAGCTTTATCATTATTTTAAAAGAAAGTTAGCTAACTTATATAGATATTATTTACATTTACACAGAATTACACAGAGCTCTGCGGTTTGAAAAATAAAACAGTACCGGTATGATTTATCTGCAAGTTCATGGCTGTTGGTTTGGTTTAGTTTGACTGGGCGGCATCATCTTTCCCATTATGTTAGGCTCGTCTCTTCTATTGGCATGATGGTGGTTTAGGCATTTCGACGAGAGAAACCCCGTTCTCCCGCGAAGTAACAGCAACAAGATGCCCGCTTTTAGCCGGACATGTTAAACTTTAACAATTGTAAAGACTGGCTACAACTCTCACTAACAATATGGCTGTCCTCTTGTTAAAAAATACAGAGTATTTATATGTTTTCCTTATCGGAATCTCCCGCCTCAAGACTCATTAAACTCAGGAATTTAATTAAGTGTTTTTCAATTTATAATTCAGATCTTAGATAACTTATGTTAGAAACATTCCATAAGCTATTATTATAATTAAGATTTTTCGTTGCAAACAATTGTCCAATTTAGATTTTAAAATAACTTAAATCTTATCTAAGGAGATTTTAATTAGTAAATTTTGAACTAGTTTTACTTTTTACGAATTCCAGGTGTGGTCGTTAATGACACTTGTTTACAACCAAAAATCTTTTAATTACTTGACCAGCTTTTATTTTTAATCTTACATAGAAACTCTTTCTATTTAAAAACAACCTTTTAACATTTTTTTTAAAACGAAAACATTTTTAACATATTTATTAAAAATAATTTACAAATATATTTTGATATAGCTTTTAAATATATTTTCGAGAAACTTTTCTCTGAAATATATTTAAAACAAGAAATCTTTTAACAATTTTAAAGAAACATTTAATAGTATTTTTAGATAACGGCTTTTACATATTTTAAATCATGTCTTTCTTCTATATAGCACAGATTATATATCCACATACGAAATTACAATATTAAACAACAAAATTAATAATTTACTCTTAACTTAAATAATATAATAACCATTTTTAGAAATATTAAATAATTTTAGGACGCTATAATTTTACTAATCCTATCTAATTATAGCGTTCGTTCGCACGTAAATATATAATGCTGTTTAGACAGACATGAAATAATTTTAAATTTATTAACATTTAAATAGGTTCGAACTTAGCACAGATGAGAGTGTCATTAGGTTTGATGGTGAAACGGAAAGGGATTGGAGATTTCCGTTTCATATCCGAATACTTGGGACAAAAAAAATAACAAAAAAAAAAAGGAATTTACTTACAGTTGGCTATTAAATAATTTGATACGCTTTTTTTTTTTTTTACTCATAATATTAAATCAATTAAGCTACCACATAGAGATGAAAACATATAAACCCAATTGCCTGCTACATTCTATACCGAGGAATTTCATACATATTAGACAATCAATTATTACAAAAAAAAATACGACTAAATTAAGTTTAAAAGCAAACCACACAAAATAGAATATTGTCAAATATTTACATTAAACAAACTTTTATATCCTACTGGATATACATTAATTAATATACAATGGGGATGTTAATTTTTTTTTATATATATAATAATAATAATTTATAGACTATATAATAATAAGGAAGGGTAATCGTAATAACAAAATATATATATTTTTATCTAAATAGGATCTGGTGGTACATTAATTAACTCTTCTTTATCTGACATAAAACAGCACCCAAATTTAATGTCATCTTCTTCATCTGATGTCCATCCATATCCCTCATACTCCTCTTCCCATCTCAGAGTCGGTTGTGCTGGGTGCCTTTCTAGACTTCGTGCAAACTCACTTCCTTCGTAAGGTATTTCATGGCTTAGTCCGAGCTCATTTTCCTTTAACTTAGAATCTCGACCATCTGGGTCGTTGCACATGGCATAAAGTTCTCTTATTTCTGGTCCCAATTCCATTGTAGCATTCTCCACTTGGATCTCAGCGTGCGAAACGTCTGGAGGTTCCTTCTTATTCCTATCACTCTCCTCCACCACTTCCTGTGTAAATTTGACATTTTTTTCATTTTTGCTAGTCTCCTTCAAAATAGCAAGTGATTCTCCCCATTCCTGGTCCTTCTTCTGTATTCCCTGCAAGTCCTCTTCCAATGCAATTTGCTCTTGGTATATAAAAAACCTATTATTTCCCAAATCAATCCGACAACTGTGCTGATTCAAAAAATCACTCCCTACTACCAAACTATATATTAACTTAGCCATAACTAAAAATGTGTGGCCTAGAGTCATTTGACCCCACTCCAACTCCAACCATACTTTCTGTCTTTCGGTCTTGGTCTTTCGACTGTCTGCTAGGATTATGGCCAACGCTTTCATCGGCAACGTCGGTATATCAGGCATCTGTTTTTGCACCTTAGTCAGCCATTCTTTTGACACGAACGACACTTGGCTACCTGTATCCAATAATGCACATACTTTCATATCGCCAGCTCTTACTTGCACTATAGGACATGGTTTAAGTGGAACTTCTGGCTGGGTTTCATCTAAATCAATGATTACAGATATGATGGAATCCGCCATCGCTATGTTCCTTTCTTTATCCACTGGACTCCGGTAGGAGGAACTGACTAATGGGGTCCCCTGTGGTTTAACGATGTCTGGGGTCTATAGGGTTCTTTTATTCTCGTTTGATTTCGGGATTCCCATCTAGGTGACCTACTAGTCATCATCGTTTGACATCTTGGAGGATCGATGCACCGCATCTTCTCCGGTGGTTCTTTAGGTCCTGGTGTGAAATCAATCATTGTTAGAAACCCTACCATGTCTTCTATTGTCCTACTCCGACAACCCATCATTAGTTGTTGTATTTTATTAGGCATGTTTAGCTGGATAATTCTGATCATCTGTGTCTCAGTGAATGGGAAGGATGTCAAGGATCGGAGGGAAGCTATCTGCCTCAGAAAAAATTGAGTATGGATCTCCTTTACTATCGATCCATAGGTTTCCCTGAGTATACTATGGTAGATACCCTCCTGGCGCTCCTCACTCCAAAACGTTTTGTGCATGGCATCCGTATATTGCTCAAAATTTTGCGGCTTCTCATCACAACAGTCCCACCATGATTTGGCGTACCTATATAAATAGTATATAGATAAAGCTATCTGATCAGCCACTGGGATTTTCTGAAACCTGAAAAGTTCCCTTAAACTTTCTAAATGGGCCTTTGGGTTTTCTCCCACTTCTCCTTTGAAAGATTTTACTTGAATAAATTTTGCTAAACTTATGTGGCTACCTATTGATGGAATGCCCAGTCCAAGTGTGTCTGCAACTAACTCACTGCTATCTGGGTTGGCTATCTGCTCATTTCCTTTGCTTATGACGCTTTCTGCCTTGACATTTCTTTCCTCCTCTCTAAGAATATCTTTAGCGTCCCCCACTGACAGTTTTCTTTTGCACGGGTTCTCGGCTAAATGACTAATGGCTAGACTGTTTTCTTCCTCGGCTGCTACTTGACTTCTATAAGCCAGGCCTTCTTTTAATCCATATATTTCGTCCCGGATCTCACTATATGTGTCTTCATATTCCTGAAACTTCCTGCCAAGATCTGTCTCCATTTTATTAAACTTCTCCCCTATCTCCCTCTCTTGATGCTCAACCTAAAATACTATGTAACAGTCAAGTTTGTACATTCATGTAACAGAATTCAGAATCCAAGCAAAAGAGACCGAAGCTGACCAGACTAGGACTGTGACATCCCGAGTCCAACCGCACTTCAACTCGTAAGCCAGGATTCCAAGACTCAAGACCCTACGAATGACCACCTTGAAATTACACGTAGTATACCTCTTTCCACACGGCCGACATAGGTCACGGAGAAGCAATGAGACTCTGATAATTAAAAGAGAGGTTCTTAATTGACTAAAATATCACTAAATTTAATTTAACTTAATGCATAGTTTTCACATATATAGACTATAAATAGTAATTAAAATTGGATTGAATTAGATCAATAACGAAACAGAGAATGAAATACATTAAATTAATTATATATTTATTTACAAATGGCATGAAATTGATCAGTTTTACACATTTCAGCGTCGAATGTACAAACATTGGGTGGATAAGAGAACACATTCTCTTTTTATATACAATTATAAATAGCTTTATATAAATAATTTTTATACAATTCAAAATAGCTTTAGATAAATACTTTCATTTAATTTTCATAAATGGGTTTGACATGTGCCCATTTTATGAGTTGCTTTTCAATTAATACATATTTTCACTACGTTATGTCTATAAATCTTGATGAGCCAAATCCTATTACATTTGTGGCTGGTATATAAATAATTATATTAAACTTTGATCATGAATTCATTTACTAAAATATACAATATGATTTAATGACGAGCGCATAAACCAGCTCAAGTAATGATCGATCGAACATGGCTTTCGAGAGAAAATTTCAGAATGCTGAAAGCGTTATATAAAGGTTGGAGAGTTGGCTGCATAAGATTTTACCAATGCGCTATGGCACAGGTAAACAATAATAGGAAAAGTCGCTCTGCGGATGGATGAAATAACTTCAGGGTTCTTGCGACAAATGCCGGTACCCTGTAACCGATCGCAATGCTGCGTGAAAAGAAACATTGTGTTCAGGAATGGCGGGGGACTTACGTGCTAACCTGGCCTTGGCTCAGGCTTCGCTACTGCTCTACCCTATAAGAGAAGATGTGCTGGTGACGCCGTGGCTCCATCTTAAGATATGTATATTACGTATAGCAGCAAAACGAGAATAATTTTATAAAATAAGATCACATCCGCCAAGCAAAGAATGGTATATTTCATACTATGAAATACGAGTTAATAGCATATTAGCTCTATCAAATTGGGACCAACTCTTGCGTAGCCTGATAATAAATGTCTATGCTACTAAAGGGAATACTATTACATCTGTACTTTGACATGTTCGATCTATTAAGTTACTTATAGATAATAAATATTTAAGGAGGGAAAGTATATTTCTATGGACTTAAGAATTTAAATGTCAAATATACTTATAACTATGATCAAGGCTAAATTTAATTCTAAATAAACTTATCACGTTAAGTTTTTTTTAAAAGGTTGATTAACAGACCCACATTTCACATAATAAATCATTTAAATAATAAAAAATATAGGATTTCGAAACAGCGCAGAGAGTTGACGCTATAAATAAATTACACGAAGATTTTCAAATAATATCTTAAAATATACATGAAATTAAGTGCTCACTGTTTCGAAATTTTGGCATATAAAATATAATAAGCATTAAGATAAAATAAGCAAAGAAATATAGACACAACCACAGTGATATAACTTTAAACTAAATAATTTACTTTGAAGTGAATGGAAAATATAAATAAGTCAGATTATTTAAACATTAACACATTAAATTTTGATAGTAACTGACATATTTAAAATATTAAATGGATTTTAAGTTTTGATTACATTTAGCTTTATCATTATTTTAAAAAGAAAGTTAGCTAACTTATATAGATATTATTTACATTTACACAGAATTACACAGAGCTCTGCGGTTTGAAAAATAAAACGGTACCGGTATGATTTATCTGCAAGTTCTTGGCTGTTGGTTTGGTTTAGTTTGACTGGGCGGCATCATCTTTCCCATTATGTTAGGCTCATCTCTTCTATCGGCATGATGGTGGTTTAGGCATTTCGATGAGAGAAACCTCGTTCTCCCGCGGAGTAACAGCATCAAGATGCCCGCTTTTAGCCGGACATGTTAAACTTTAACAATTGTGAAGACTGGCTGCAATTCTCACTAACAATATGGCTGTCCTCTTGTTAAAAAATACAGAGTATTTATATGTTTTCCTTATCGGAATCTCCCGCCTCAAGACTCATTAAACTCAGGAATTTAATTAAGTGTTTTTCAATTTATAATTCAGATCTTAGATAACTTATGTTAGAAACGTTCCATAAGCTATTATTATAATTAAGATTTTTTGTTGCAAACAATTGTCCAATTTAGATTTTAAAATAACTTAAATCTTATCTAAGGAGATTTTAATTAGTAAATTGGACAATTGTTTGCAACGAAAAATCTTAATTATAATAAGTTGTTTATAGACGCTTGCATGGATTGGTTATCGGTTAAGTATGTTTTGGGTTTTCATATTTTATCAAAATATATAGACATTCGATAAATAATGATACCTTACGGTGAGTATCTAAAATGTATTTATTCGGATGTCTTTTAAGTTATTGGTGACAATGCAAGTATCTTATGGTGAATACTATTGGGTTACGTATAAATTTCCCTCCGCAATTGTCAGTAATCAATAATTTTATATTTTGATCGCTTATGTTTACTTTGGAATGTTTTTAACCGTGTAATCTATGTAACCGATCTATAGCAACTTATTATAACAAGCTTTTATAATCCCATCTGTGCGAACTTAATTAAAATGTAAAATTAGAATGTAATAGTAATTAAAGGTAAATTAAAGTCAAAAATCAAAGTTAAAAAATAATGTTAAATGTTAAAATGTAAAACTAATAATAAAATAATTTTAAATCTTATATATATGTGCATAAATAAATGTTTGTATGCTAATTACTGGCAGTGGCTTATTTTATTTATTTTTTAATGTTGAAATCTAATTAGATAAGATATGATATTATTAAATCTCTGCTACTCCCTGAGCTAGTGACATGGGCTAACGACCGGAACCAAAATATTTAAAAAAAATTTTTTTTTTTGACTTACATATCTGCCTACTTTATAAATTTTTCTAGGTTCAAATGCCTAGATGGCGCCCTGTAGTGCAGTTTACGTGAAGTCTCCTTCTCTCCAGATCGTTACAAACTGGCTACCCAACTTGGGCCGATCTTTAATAAACACGAGTGCCCTGAGAATTTTAAAAGGGAATCATGCCCGTAAATTTTTTCTGAAAATTATATAGATATATGTTTTGTATTAACGTAAAGTTATAGTTTAAATTTTGTGTAAAAAGGTACTGCCAGTAAGAAAAATTGCGCATATGTAAAGAGAAATACGAGGAATAAAAAAGTAATAAATAAAACGTAATTAATAAATATAAATCATAATTTTTTTTTAAAAAGTCTTGTTTAAAATTTAATTGTTTAATGTGCCTAAATAATACTTAAAGGTAGGAGAAATGAAACTTGGAAGGGAGGTGGCAGAAATTTAGCTGGTAGTAAGGAATCATCAGTCAACTTTTTTTTTTATCATTATATTTATAATTACTGTTTTGTCTTTAAAAAAAAAAAAAGTTTTGTCCTTTTTAAATTTCATATATAACAAATTTGTGTAACGTAATTACTAACACTAAGTAAATTCTTTTTTTTTTTTTAATGTTTTTATTTTTTTTGAGGAAGTTTACTGATATGTAACGATATATAAATATGTCGTTGCATTAATTTAAAATAAAAACTTAAAAGTTCGCAAATAAAAGTAAAAACCTAAACGCTAAAATTAAAAATGTTTTGTTATACGTATATACATTCGCACAGATGCTAAACTTTAAAAATATTTTTTGTAATAAATAAAAAAAAGGTATTTGAATGTATTTTTTGTAAAAAAAGATTTATAAAAGTATTTTAATAAAAAAAAAATAACGTAAGTTAAAATAAAAACAGGTATTAATTAATTCCTGTAATCTATAAATGGAAATGATTGTTTATTAATTATCTAAAAGCTGTTTAATTAAAAAGTCAGATGGAAAGTTAGATAAGAGAAGAAAGGGATTTTAGCTTGACCAATGGAAGCCAAATAAAGGCCTGGACCATAACGAAAAAAACAGAACAGTGACGTTTTTGTTCATGGAATCCATAGGAGGACTATAAAAAGAAAAAAATATTGAGTTCCAGTCAGAGAGTTTTTCCAACTTGATTTGATGACAACGGTAAGACGCACTTGCCGTTCTCTCTCATTTTTTTTTGTTTGTTTTAAAAAAAAAATAAAATGAAAAGACTGTGATACCAGAATGGAACCAGCTAATGCTACCCCCAGAACATTTTCTTCCAATGGAGACGCTGTGGGAATTGCCAACGGGAACATGGACTATATGAAATGAACAATTATTAAAATCACTTAGGAACTTTCGTCAAGTTTTATAAATTGATAAACAAGCCAACTTAAAAGTTAAACGGACTCTTATCTGACTTTGTAAGTTTTTAAATCAAATTAATAATGTGTAATTTTATATATGTTTGCATTTGATAAAAAAATCATTTCCATTTATTATTTATTGTATTGATATTTATTGTTTAAATTTTAAATGAGGTAATTTCAAGTTGTTTATAGACGCTTGCATGGATTCGTTTGCGATTAATTATATTTTGGTTTTCATATTTGATCAAAATATATAGACATTCGATAAATAATGATACCTTACGGTGAGTATCTAAAATGTATTTATTCGGATGTCTTTTAAGTTATTGGTGACAACGCAAGTATCTTATGGTGAATACTATTGGGTTACTTATAAGTTTCCCTCTGCGATTGTCAGTATCAATAATTTTGTATTTTGATCGTTTATGTTTATTTTGAAATGTTTTTGACCGTGGAATCTATGTAATCGATCTATACCCAACATTTTTAAATTCATTTGTGCGAACGTATCTAAATGTTAAACTTAAGTTGGGCGTGAATGGCTATATAGATTTGTAAAGTTATATTAGGGGAGGGAAATCTTAGGTTATTTGTGTCGTTGTTGAATTGGGTCAATGGATTGGATATATTTGTGTAATTAGTAGATGTAGTATGAGTTTCGCTACGTGCAGAATCGCTGTATACACCGCACCAACCCTTTGCCTATGGATGGGATTGTAAGTCGGCAAAAAGGATCGCGGTCCCTTCCTATGGAGTTTTTATTTTATTGTTCTTCTTGCTATACAGACGTCATATTCCTGTATTAGACAGAGTCAATGTTTTTCTTAAACTATATTGTTCAGATGTCCATTCCTGATAGTATAGTATCTTTGTGCTGTTGTATTTTCATGCTACATTGAATACATAAATGTATCGGATGGATTGATGCCGGTTTGACTGCGAATTTTAGCCTAGGGTTAAATAGGGATAGAATGTTTTATTTTCAAATGCAGATCTATGTAGTCTATTCATACTTGACAATCTAAATAAATAAAAAAATTAAAATCATTGAAATTTATATAAATGTAAAATTAAAGAGTAATAAGAATATAAAAATCTAAAAATGTTAAACCTATTCCTCGAGTTTAGAATGATTTTATATGTGCGTAAATAAATATTTTATGTGTTAATTTCTGGCAGTGGCTTTTATTCTTTTATATTTAAGATATAAAATTAAGTTATATTTTGTTATCTCTGCTACTCACTGAGCTAGTGACTTGGGCTAACGACCGGAATCAAAATAAAAAAAAAAAAATTTTTTTTTTTTGACTTACGTATCTGCCTACTTTATAAATTTTTCTAGGTTCAAATGCCTAGATGGCGCCCTGTAGTGCAGTTTACGTAAGTCTAGCTTTCTCCGGATCGTTACAATATATATATTTACAAATATATACAATAATGTTTGCTATACCATCTGTTTGATGTATTGGCTTGGTATAGTGTTTAGTTGTCATGCCATTATTACTGTAAGGGATTTCAATGCCCTTCTAGGTTTATCTAACATTTCCAGATGAACTGTGAGAACTTGCTTTGTGTGTAGATGTGGTGATATTTTCAGTTGCACTATGACAGCTTGCCTCATGTCTAGTTTACATTCCAGCAGCTTAGTTCTCGTGTGTATTGCTTTAGCCATATTGTAGATGTGTATACTGCCATTTGACTATTACAGTAATTTGTTGTTTTATCTTCAATTGGCCTGACTATTTATAGCTAGATCCCCATTCATGATGAGAGAAAACAGGCTTACTGAGCATCATCACACATTGTTTTGTTTCTGCTATTGGATATATCTTACGTATTCATATATCTCTTGTTCTGTGGTGATGAATGCTCAATCCAATCAAGGAAAGATGGAATCTGAACTAGTGCATTACTTGAAAGTAAATTGAGATATGACATTTTGTTCATTGGATTAGTGTTAATTATTGCATAATACAAGACAATAAAGATATTAATTTTTATTTAGTATATAAATATTCACTTCACTTTGTGTGGTTTTGGACATTGTCGTTCTTATTTAATGTAAAGAATTTAACCCTCCCTTGACACTTTTAGAATCATATGCCTCTACCATTTGCATAGGCCAGCCATTGTGTCCCATTAGACTTGCACTCAGCAGTATATCTCTAATTGTTGAAGTGGTTTGTAAACAAAGAAATGATAGAAAAACAAAAGTCCAAAAAGTATGTTTTTAATGCAAAAACGAATATATGATGAATCAAATGAACAATAATTAAATAATAACTTCTTAACGTTATTTGATAAAACTAAAAAAACAGGTTTATTATATACCTGTATCAATATATATATATATAGGATATATGAGCACATACCTGTATCAATATATATATATATATATATATATTCTAACCTGTAATTATGCATCTTCACTTCCGGATAATATATGGTATAAAATAAAACAGGTTCTAGCTCAGTTAATAATTAATAACTAAAATATTCAGTACTAAAATTAAAATATTTCACTATCTCAAATTTAAAATACGAATAAGGTTCAATTTATAAAAAAATGAATTAAATAAATATTTAATATTTTCATGAGACTTGAAGTGAAAATACAGGTGACAAGATAGATTACATTGAGCCAATATCCTACAGGATACTACCTCAATGGCATAAGAACACTATCCCCCCTTTTATTACTATTTTAAATAACAAACTCATAGTATTCTTACGACTTTAATAACTTCTACTCACTAATATTAAACTAATAATTAAATCTTAATCTTCTATTTAATAATAATCTAGCTCAATAAAGTAATCTCAGGTTCCTAAAGTTTATTCTAAGTTAATTTAAAATACGGTAGTAAAATATGAGAAGGGATTTTATGACATAATCTACTACACTTAAACTAATAATAATAAATAACAATAATAATATTATTCATATAATGATATAATAAATACATGGTAGCATTTTAATAATCTGACAAACAAAATATGTGTGGCAACAGATAGCATATAATTTAATATAATATTGTGATAACTGATTTATGACCAATAAATAATGTAAGATTATAATTATTTAATTATAATGAATACCAATAAAATATTTAAAATTCTTAAAATAATTCTTTATCTTTTGTGCAAAATTATATATTTGTTTCAGTTATTATGCATATATCGTGTTTTCATGCAGCGATGTGGAGAAATAAACAACTCTGACACAAAATTTTTTAAATAACAAAATTTAACAAAGTTTATTACTAACAATAAATAACTAAACAATTTATTTACATTATTTACAGTGGATATCCTTAACCTTTTTTATTTTACTTTACAGTTTGATTTACGAGTTACAAAAAAAAAATAATTTATATTTCAATCATGTCTTTATTTAGATTTAGGACAAAATTAAAAAAAAAATGTTATTATTTGGTTTCTCATCATGGTTAACTTATTACAAGTATATTTATCTACTTTATTAGCAACAGCATTTTATCCTTAATATTATTAAACTATCTTATTTTTTTAAAAAATTCATATTCTCAAAATATTAAAAAAAAAAATTCATCTTGCAAAGTCAAAGATGTTACACAAACTATTATCCAAAATTCAGTACTAGATTTTAGTATTTATCACACAATGTTTACTAATCATAATATATTCTTCTTTAAGCCTTACTTTAGTATGATATAAGTTTAATCATCAATAGATTCTGTTAATCAATAAACAAAAATATACTATGCATATTGTTTACATAATCTACTTTGTACTATTGTATTTTAAAATATGCAATATTTATTTTCTCTTAAAAAAAAATAATAATACTAAAGCATTTAAAATTATTATCACTTTAAAGAAAATATCTTTGTTTAGATACCTTATTTTAAAAATTTTATATTTCATTTCCGAAATAAAATTCAAAATATATTTTATGATTCTTTTCTTTCCCTAGGACACTTTGGATCTTCAATTTTAAGTTATAACATTCTGCTCCTTATAAGCAAATAAACTAATCTTATCCAAAAAACGATAGCACAACTTTAGTTCTAAATTATTTATCATTTCTCTTAAACATATCTTACTAAACGATGCAGTTACATGAGATAAAGATAGCGAAAACAGATGCATAGGATTAAGGAAAAAAGCTAGAGTATTATTCTTAACATATCTCAAAATCATGGCACAGTGCGAAGAGGTAGGGCATTTACTTGCCTAATATCCTTTAGTACAGGAACGATGTTAAAACTATTTCTTCAGCTTTATTAGAACATCAATATTTAAAGTAATATAAACACTGTCCAATAAAATGTGTATCAGTCATAGGGCTATGTTAACTATGCTGATAACCACATAAAGACTAAATATTATTCCCCTTCCCTATCATATCCTATTTTAAATATACATCATCTTGGTTTCCTGCTAACTATAGTACTTCCAAGCCACTATCTCAACATTATTTCTCAAGATTTTTCTACATCTTAATAAAATAACTATCTGCATTTACAAAACAATAAATAAAATTCATTAATAGTTAAACAATCTTACTATCCCATAAGAAAAGTTGCTTACTTCATTGCTCTGTATGTTTAATCATATACGATCTACTTAGACAAGATTTGAATATCCAATGACATGAAAATTTTAAAAGAATCACATAATTATTTGTTATGTTGGATTATATTACTAATAAAAATAAAAAATAAAATAAAAAATTGTCGTATGCATATTTCCAAATCAATCCTATCTCATAATGTTTTTTTTTTTTAATGTTGTATGAAATGCGGTACATTTATAATAATAAAAAAAAAACTTTTAGACTTCATTCTTCCAATTTATAGATGATCTAAAGAAAACAATATATATATATATATATATATATATATATGTTATATATATATATTCACTATTGATAATTTTATAATGTATATATATATATATATATATATATATATATACATTATAAAATTATCAATAGTGATTATTATTACCAATAACCTTTATCTAGTCATCGTGTTCAGTAGGCTTTTCCTTATCCACTTGAGCGTTGCAGATATAAAAAAAATTCACACCCATACACTTTATATTAAAATATTTTTAGCTAAATAATTAGATTGTTATATTATGAAATTTTAATATTAATAAATCAATGTTTTTATGTTTTTCCTAATCTTATATAAAAATTTAGATTTAAACTAGGTTAACAAAATAAAAGGAATCAAAACTATAGTTACATATTTTCTTGACGATAGTTCCTGATAAGTCCAAAATGCTTATTATTTTTTCTAGAGTTTTTAAAAATGTTCTCCAAGTGCGTTAAAGTTTAAAACAAAAATAATTATTAATCCATTTAGTAAAATTTAGAAAATAATCCTTGGTTTTAATTTTTAGGACGATAATATTAATTAATCCCGTGAAGCTTCTTAGTCTTCTCTACCAATATTCTCTGCGTATCCGATGCATCAATCCATCTTATTTAATTTTAAAAATATTCGATGAACTTTTACGTACTATTTGTATTTCCATGGGTCCATTTTTTATATTCATCTATGTGTTCACTTTTTATCTATGTTTCCCTCTTGATAATTTAAACTTTCGTTTGGTGTTTTTTATAAATCTCTTTTAAAATAAAAACTTCAAATACTTTTGAACAAATCTTTTCCAAGTACATTTTAAATAATTCTAAGAACGGATATTTTAATATCAAAAACGCTTCTATAACATAATCTCCTGGGTTCTTTCTTAAATTTTGCACTTGAAAATATTTTTTTTTAAAAATGTTACCTTTAGAAAGGATATAACATTTTATTCCTTTGAATATCATACTATATAAAATAATTCATGCAATATATAATTATCTTATTACCATTTAAAAATAAATCTTGAATAAACTTATGCATAATAATGCGTCTCCAATTTTTTCATTAGACTCCGTATGATGTCCGAGCTGTGGTTTTTTATGTACCAAAACAGTTCTTCGGTGAAATATTAATAAAACTGTATCAATAAATATTTCAAATACTTCTTCAGTATTACAATTTATATCCATTTTATTTCATAGTATATCCATTTTTTTTATTGCGTAGTTTAGGTTAAACTTTTAGATAAAATACGACTGATAAAGAACTTTAAAAAATTTAACAAAGCATGTTGAACGAAATTATTAAAATATTTTTTAGTTTATACTCTCTTTTGCAAAAAATATTTTTTAAAATTATCAATTAGTTTTTTGCAGATAAAGTTATAAGAAAGTACTAAAAAAAAATTGACTAAAATAAAAGATTTTTAAAAATACTATCTTTTGATAGTTATAATTTACCTTTCTTTGGTTTCAATACATTATTAATCTCTCGCTATAACTTAGTTACCATGATATTTATCGTCTGTAAGAATACCTATTCTTATTGGCCAATTCTTACTTTAGCTTGAGAAAAAATTTACATATTTCCAATTTATAGTAGAATTATATTTGAAAATAAAAAATGATGACGTAACGAACCTAAAATATTATTTAAAATATTACTTTTAAATAAATTATTATTTTATTAAAACTATTTAAACATTTAAAATAACTTTTAAAATAACATTTAATAACTTATTCCATTTATCTATTCAATTTATCTATTTTTATTTAAATAAAATATTTAATTTTTATTATATCTGTATTCGTCTTTATTACATTACTTAAACATTACATATGATAGTTAACTTAGTGTTTAATACTATTTACTTTTATGATAGGCAATAATTCTATCCAATTCTATAATATAACTTTTAAAATATTTTAAACTTTGTTATTAATTCAAACAAGCAGTGTGTGATAGTATAAATTAAAAAATCATGTGATTAATAATTTTGACAGACAATTTTCAATCTATTTCTCTGCCTAGACTAATAAAATTGATACACTTATTATATAAAATAATTATAAAAAATTTGGAAGAATAATTTAGAAAATATAGAACTAGATATAATTTTCACCATCATAAAGTTTATTTTAAAATATACTATATTAATTTTTATTATTTAAATATGATTACAAATCTAAATATAGCATTTATTAAATCATACGTTTTACACTATTAAAATCGGATTTTTAAATATACTTTTAATTATTTATAGCTGTGTTATTTAATATGGCCAGCTTTTACAACCATATGAAACAATATTTTAAGCTTTATATAACTATTTTCAAACAATTCGCTATAATTTTATATACTTCGTATTTACTTTAGCCTCAAATTGTATTTTAAAGATATAATTGACTTAATATAATTAATGTATTAAAAGAACATATTCTAAATTTAAAATTTTTTAGTAATTGATTGTTATGTACTATTACCGACCTATAGAAAAGGGCACAATATATATATATAGGATATATGAGCACAGACTTTCACACAACCCATCACTCTTCACTTCATCTCATAACACTGATACACTTGAACATATATATGTCGAAAAGATAAATAATCACCAATATAAATAAATAATCACCAATATACATATTTCATGCTAAAACAGCAATCACCTACTCGTCCAGATTATCACCTCTGCACATATATGCTATAAGTTCTCAGATATATATTAAGATAGCCAATCTTCATACTTTAATGGACAGGCTTCAATTCACTCCACTCTTCAACCGTCCATTCAATTGAAAATCTGAAAAATGGAATGCTCACAGGCCACCTGGAGCCGAGATTCTCGTCACACCCATGTTGACCCTAAAGTCAATCTGCCCCCTCATGTACAGGACATAATCCATTTAATACATATACGAGGATGGGCAGACATCTCTACTATGTAATAACTAAAATACAGGCTTATTATATATCTGTATCAATATATATAATATATAGGATATATGAGCACAGACTTTCACATGACCCACCCTTCTCCACTCTATCTCAAAACGCTGATACATTTGAACAAATATATGTCGAAAAGATAAATAATCACTAGTATACATATTTCATGCTAAACGAGCAATCATAAGTTGGTCCAGATTATCATCTCTACACATATATGCAATAAGTGCTCAGGTATATATTAAGATAGCCAATCCTCATATTCAATTCGTATATTGGTGATTATTTATCTTTTCGACATATATGTGTTCAAGTGTATCAGTGTTGTGAGATAGAGTGGAGAGTGGTGGGTTGTGTGAAAGTCTGTGCTCATATACCCTATATATATAACATTATTTGATAGTAAATAGTTAGAATGTTGATAAGATTGAGTAGAATAATTTGTTGAAAGTGTTTTAAGTTATTAAAATAAATATTGAAATGTCTTATATTGCATATAATAATGCATATATATATATATACATAATGAGCATAACATTATACTTATAGGTAAATGAAAGAAAGCAAACTAATTTCGATCCCACTCTGAAAGTAGATGTATACATTTATATTTTACAGTGCACAGAAGTTGGTCTACTTTCTTTCAATTGAGTATATTTATTCCAACAATATAAAGGATAAAGCACATTATAAGTTACAAGTTGACCCAAACATTGAATATTTACGATGTCTGTCAAAATTATTATTATAGGCAATTTGAAATTATTAGTAACATATATAAGAGAAGACTAGTAATAGAAGATTGGTAAATAAATGTATGACCCTGCATGATTTAGTGCTGTGGTGAGTATTAGTCCGTCTTCGGATCTCGTTTCCACACTTCTAGCGCTTGAACTTTTTATGAACTCCGGACCAATAAAACCATTAGATTATTTCGTTTACAGAAAATTTGTCAAAAATGTTAGAATTATGATGTATTGTCAATATCTCTGCCAATATCTCTGCGCAGTAAGACTTAGAAGTTGATCGTGTTAATGTTTGTACTGTAGAACAATCAATATTATTTTTAATTAATTTTTTCAGGTACTTTTTTTAAAAGAAAAAAACGAATTATAATCGTCTACAACTTAATAATATCTTAAAGGTATTTGCTAAACTGCAGGCATTCTAAAAAGAAACATTTAAAACTATTATAAAAAATCTTTTAAATACTTTTGGCAAATAATTTATAGCCGATACAGAAATTTGTTACATTTAGTATAATTTTAAAATAAATATTCTTATAAATAATATATAGCAACAAATTTGTTTTTAATATTCGTAGTAAACGGAGTTTTAAGAGGATTAAATATAATATTTTATATTTTTCTTAAAATATACAATTTTTTATACTTTTTTTTTTTTTTTTTTTTGTAGTTCTAAACAAATAAAAAAGAATAACCAAAAGAATAAAGATTACTTTTAAATATAAATATTTTAATTCGTTTTTTTGTTATTGAAATATAATTAAAACTATCTTAATTGTAATATTCTTAGTTGGGCCAACTGATGAGTGCTGGTTCAGCACGAAATGCATCTTGGGGATCATTTGTCTTTTATTATATCTTTATTTATGTGAATTTAAAAAGAATGGGGGAAGTATAGAGGTGTTTATTATATCTATAAAGATATTACACATAGGAAAGAGAAAGTTGAATAACTCCGTGTGCATGTGAAATAAAATAAAAATCAGACATTAATCTTTAACTGAGGTTTAACGTTTATATCTGTGCTAGAGATAATCTCTAGTTTCCAGAATGATTTGTAATAATCATTACTGTATTTATCTGAAATGGATGGCGTTAAAGTTGTGAGTGGACGAAGTTTGACAATGATATATGAAAATGTAACAATTGATAATTATGTACATTAAAATTTTTACTCTCTATTACAATTCTTTTTCTTCTCGCTTTGTTTAACGTTCTCTGCAATGCGGCTGCGTAATAATATCTATTACGTAGTACTTTTGCCTTTTCTAAACCTGCTTGTTCATTTGATAAGTATTCCATATTAAATGGAATATTAAAGCAGAACCAAAATAACATTTGGCATATGCACTCTCTGTGATATTTCAGAGGAATCTAGAACAAGAAAGGGAAAAAGCTACTATATCTGTGTTTTAAGCCAATAAACACCACATGACCACATCCTCTTATGCTTGTGTATAACTGTTGTTAAAACGGGCATTGATTACTCTAGCTTGCTGTGTGTGGCAATATATATAGTGAGTTTTGCCTGCTTTAATATTTGTGTTTTGTTATTTTTCGGAATGCCTTTATCAGTATTGACTAAAAAGTGATTTGAACAGTATTTGAATTATATGTAATAAATAAACTAATCAATCTACAAATAGTTATGCGTACTAATTCAAAAGTAGCCTTGAGAATGAGGCTAAAAATTAAAAGCTATGTTGATAGGATGAAAATTAAAAGCTATGCTGAATTGGAAAAGTCATTAGAAAAGAACATCCATTCCACCAAATATATTCATCATATCTTAAAAGTGTAATAGTTAGGATTAAAGAAGAGTGGAAAGAAACATCTTTGAAGGAGTTATAGTAAATCATTTAAGACATGTTAATGAAATTAATTGATCATTAGAAAAAATGAAGAAACTCTAAAATTTACATTAGTGATGTTATATAATGTAACAAACAAATATATTTTATGCATAAATGCAACAGAAAAATGTAATGAATGGTCAAAATTCAACAGAAAAATGTAATGAATGGTCAAAATTTTAAATGACACATATAAAATTATGCATATCTTGAATGTATTGTCAATAATAATCATGTTTGTCAAAACATGAAATCATGAAGTAAAAACGCATCAAGAAATAGCATGTTCACAAGTCTCATGTGTTATGTGGAAAAGAAAAGAAAACCAATTTAGATATATAAAAAAATATGTGCATTGTTTAGTATTGTAAGAATAAATATATATTGAAATGAGCAAAGAGGTCTCTGTAGAGAGGGAGGATCCTATAAAATATATTTTTTATTATACATTGTATGTTATCGTTTTTGTGTATGGAATCTTGTACGAATTTATTCATGTGTTTATTAAATCTTTTATACAAATATAAATGTGTTCTTAATATGTATTATATAAAGTTTGGTTAAGCGCCTTGGGTAAATCCAATATTTTATTATGAAAATATATTACTCTTCTCTATTTAATGTCTATAATTAAATAATATCTCAGGATTCAAATACGTATGGCGCTAATAACTTATTAAGCATTAGTAAATTATTAAATCTTAATTAAAAGAAAAATTACAAAGTCAGATTTAAAATGAAAATAATATTTTTTATTTACAAACAAATATATATATAATTATAAATTATATCAATAATTTCTTTAAGTTTTCATTATTATAAAAATAAAAATTATATAACATGAGAGATCAGGGTAACTTATGGTCAACCTGGGTGTGACAAGAAGTCGGTATCAGTGTGGGTTTTGAGCGTTCTATCATCAAATTTTCAATAGAATAGACGGCTGAAGAATTAGAGGGTGGAGTGGATTGAAGCCTGTCCATTAAAACATGAAGATTTACTATCTTAATATAAATCTGAGCGCTTATTATACATGTGTGCAGATGATAATGTGGACCAACTGACGAGTTCCGATTTAGCATGAAATATGTATGTAGGTGATTATTTATCTTTTGGACATATATGTGGTCAAGTGTATCAGTGGTATAAGATAGTGTGAAGAGTTGAGGGTCGTGTGAAAGTCTGAGCTCAAAATACCCTATATATTACATTGTTTGTACAGGTATATATATATATAGCCTATATCATCATCATCATCAACCATTATCAATCCACTGCAGGGTGGTCTCTCCAAGTTCAATCCTTCTTTTACGATCTTTAGCCTCTCTTCTCCACGTCACACTTGCACACTTTCTTATTTCATCCATCCATCTCACACGTGGTCTCTTTCTGGGTCTTTTAAAATCTCTTGGAATCCAGTTTAAGATTTCAATTATCGACTGCAATATTTTAATTTTTTCAATGAGATCAGTAACATCAGTTTGTTCCCTTACCCATATATTGAAAAAATGCATATGTGCGTGTGTATGTTTCAAATACTTATTAAATCACATTATCAAATCTGAACTTTAAGCTTAAATATCGCTTAAATACTGTCTAATGTTATACATTTAAATTTTGTTGGCAAACATATTTGATAAGTTCTAATTGCGTCTTTTAACTAACTACCAATCTTGGAATAGACTTTAGACAATTCTATGTAAATATTTAAGCTAATAACTACACCTTGAGACTACGAAAATAAAAATGAATGGCATTCTCTGGCTCTTCCCATTTTCATTTACTTCATAAAAATTCCAGTAGTAATATTATCTACTAATAACACTAACATCTATATTTGAAGCTAGTTTCTTGCTCTACTGTAAAATTAAGTTCTCTTCTTTGGGTTCACATAATATAAAAGAATGTCAAATATTTATAAGATCATTTATCTATATATTAATTTCAATAAATACAAAAATAAATTCCAATGAACTTAAAGGAGTACATTGAAAGCTGCCTCATGCAGGTGTGCAGGTTATGCAAAGCACAAATGTGCTTCATTATGGGGCATCAAAATGTCAAGATAATAAAATTATGTGTAAGTGCTTATTATAATATTTTTTTTATTTAAATGAGTACATTGAAAGTGGAAGGGTCTACAAAATGTGGTCTAAAAATAATCTGTCTCACATAGTCTGGCCAAGTTATTGAACTTCATAGATTACACATTATAGCAATAAAAATAATAACAGTGGTATTAATAATATCAGTGGTAAAACAGAAGATAGTGATAGTACTAGAGAGAAGTATTATAAATCAATTTTTTTTAAATGTAGATGCATGGTGTGAACTTTACTTGATAAAAAATTTTTAAGACCAGAATAGAGGATGGCACCAGTATCCGAAGTGCTATCAATATTTAAAATCAATAAAGCTAAATTTACTGAAACTCTTCTCACAGAAGAAGACAGCTGTATACAACAAGTATATGGTATAAGATTTTTTATAATGGCAGATTAGTCACTAAAAAAGAATGCAGAATATTGGATTTGTTGTGCAGTCTAATTTATTATCTTTTCTATGTTAAAATTCCCAATTGTATCAATGAAAGGCGATTGATGTTAAAAGTCACTTTGTATAATAGTACTAATGCTCATTTTATTAGAACTTATGATCCAACATTACATTAATAGAATTCAGAGCAGGAATGATTTTATTCTCTATTGGATAACATTTTTACAAAAATTCATTAAAAATCAGATTTTTCTTTTTGGATACTTTAATGCTCATGTTGATAAAATAATAAACTTTGCCCAAAAGTTATTGGAAATAGTGGTATTGATGCTATAAATACAAATGGCTTATTACTGAATTTTTGCACAACATGCGGTTTAACTATTACAAACCCTTTGTTTAATCACAGGACCATAAATGCATCCATATTCAAAACAATAGTATTTTATAGATTAAATTTTAGTTAAAAATTTGAATACAAAACAAGTTCACATTATGCAACACTTACAAGTATAGATTATTAGATAATCCATAGATTAATATACTCCTAAATTAAAGTGCAAAATATAAAATGCGCTAACACGCACAAGCACACAAAGCTGACTCTTGAAAGCGCTTAGCCGTGTAATTAAATTTACATATTAAAATAAAATAAATTTTATATACATTGTCTTCAGCTTTGTGTGCTTGTGCGTGTTAGCGCATTTTATATTTTGCACTTTAGAACAATTAGCCACAAAGTTTAAACTGTTTGCTCATGTAAATTAAAGTGATAGTTACTTTAAAAAATAGATATTATCCAAGTCATATTCACAAGAAAATTGATGATTAATCTTGCATTGGTGGTCGAGAGATCAGCGCGACTACTTTGCACTTGCAGGCAGTTGCCCGGGTTGCGGGTTCACGTCCTGGCCGATGCTATGACACTTAAAAAAAAATGTTTTGCTAGTTATACTGAATTTCAACAGCTATTATACACTGAAATTGTTAATTTGCTCCTTCAGAGGAAAGCGTGGAATTTTTTTAAGGAATGTGTTATGGATAAAAGAACATAATTATTAATGATTTAATGAAGAAGAAACATGGCATTCTCTGCTTGAAATAATAATAGATTAAACCTGGAACTTTATAATAAATACCAGATGTAACTGGCCTTGTAAAAACTGATGTTTTTTGAAATTGGTTGCTGTAACCATTTTTTAAGATTTAATCAGGGTTCGAACTCAGACTTTCACATGACCCACAACTCTCAGTGCCATCTTATATTGTTGACCCATGTGATCACACATATGTTGAAAAGATAAATAATCACCAATATATGTATTTTGTGCTGAACCAGCACTCATCAATTGGTGCAGATTACCATCTCCACAACATATATACAATCAGTACTCAGCTTTATATTAAAATAGCCAATCTTCATATTTAATGAACAGGCTTGTGTATATGTGTGTGGAGATGGTAATCTGTACCAACTGATGAATGCTGGTTTATCATGAAATACGTATATTGGTGATTATTTATCTTTTCAACATGTGTGTGATCAGGTGGGTCAGCAATATAAGATGGCACTAAGAATTGTGGGTTGTGTAAAAGTCTGAGTTCGAATCCTGCATATATTACATATATAAATGCAGGTGATAAGCCTGTATGATGTATTTAAGATTTAATGTAAATTAAATAAAAGATTTTAAATGTGAGAATTGTACACCAGGCTGAAATACCATTGTTTCAACTTCAATTATATTCAAATCAAAAATAAATGGAAATAAAGTACCATAGCATCTATTTTCCCCCTCACTAAATATTACATTTCAAACATGAATTTATGTGCTTAATAATATTTTCATCATGATTTAAATAACATATATAGTTATAAAATCACAAGTATTGATTTTTTTTTCTGAATGTTTTTTATTAATGGTGGAATTACTTTGAATTACTTCCTTCCATAAATGTATTAATACACTAACCAAATGTAAATACACTACTGTAGCATCTATTGTTTCCCCTCACTAAATATCACACACACATAAATTTATGTACTGTAAGCACATTTTCTTCATGATTTAAATATTATACTCTGTAGTTTGTACTGATTTTTTTCTAAGCATTTTTTATTAATGGCAGAATTACTTTCTTTAGCTTAAACTTAGTGGTTATGAATTTAACATGTGACATTGGACAGACATTCATACATTCACCAATCAGATAACAGAGAAAATAGGGATTTTATATATAAGACCAGATGTACCTAACCTTTTGAAAGGCTGTTGTTTTGATATGTTTAATTTAACATCATTACTTCCTTTGCATTAAATTCTTCATAATAAAAATTACGTATTAAATATAGTATGTATAATTATTTTTTAATAGAATTGTTTAACAATTTTTTTAAAATTTAATGTAAATATATGTATTTTTACCAAACATTGCTGAATATGCCATATATCTGAACTATATTAGGGTATTGACAGACCATGAAAGCATTTTAATAAAGCTAAATTAAAATTACACTTTTTAAATATACTTATTATATTTAACAGCATTATGGCATAACTATATATTTACTGGAATGCCCTCTGAATAAAAATTTTTATTTTATGTTTTATTTTTCAACAACTAGAACAAATGTAATAGTTTTTTTAGCTCTAATTTCAAAAGGAGTATAATATTTCTTGATATATATATATATATATATGGTATATTTAAAATTATTTGTAGCCGCCATTATTATTATTATTATTATTATTATTATTATTATTATTATTATTATTATTATTATTATTATTATTATTATTATTATTATTATTATTATTATTATTATTATTATTATTATTATTATTATTATTATTATTATTATTATTATTATTATTATTATTATTATTATTATTATTATTATTATTATTATTATTATTATTATTATTATTATTATTATTATTATTATTATTATTATTATTATTATTATTAAACAATCCAAAACAAAGCAAAACTCTCCATATAATAGTGCCATCTTGTGCTAACAAGAGCAATCAATGGATGCCAGAAGGCTTGTGCATAAAATCCCTATCTAGTGCCTACTCATCCAATATCCCCAGACTAGTTTCTGGCTTGTGGCTTCATCAGTGAGGAGCCTTGGATCTGAGAGCACTGCACCTAGATCTTAGGATCTAATGCAACCCTCCAGAACCCACCTTTTAACTCTATTTAACTACAAAACTATGAAAATGAAATTTAAAACACTATTAATATTTTCAATCCAAGCTCAACAACTTATATAGTCATATGGGTCTGAACTCAATTCAGTACCCATACATTTTGGTGTCTTTGGCTCTTTAACAACCAGAAACAAGTCTGGGGATATTGGATGAGTAGGCACTAGATAAGGATTTTATGCACAAGCCTTCTGGCATCCATTGATTGCTCTTGTTAGCACAAGATAGCACTACTATATGGAGAGTTTTGCTTTGTTTTGGATTGTTTAATAACAATTATTGTGCTAGTATGAGATAGTGATCATGTGATGTTTAGTGGTTTAACACCAATCCTGCCTAATAGGATAATGGTGGCTATGGTTGTTAAAGAGCCAAAGACACCAAAATGTATGGGTACTGAATTGAGTTCAGACCCATATGACTATATAAGCTGTTGAGCTTGGATTGAAAATATTAATAGTGTTTTCAATTTTATTCTCATAGTTTTGTAGTTAAATAAAGTTAAAAGGTGGGTGCTGGAGGGTTGCATTAGATCCTAAGATCTAGGTGCAGTGCTCTCAGATCCAAGGCTCCTCACTGACGAAGGCCACAAGCCAGAAACTAGTCTGGGGATATTGGATGAGTAGGCACTAGATAGGGATTTTATGCACAAGCCTTCTAGCATCCCTTGATTGCTCTTGTTAGCACAAGATGGCACTACTATATGGAGAGTTTTGCTTTGTTTTGGATTGTTTAATAACAATTATTGTGCTAGTATGAGATAGTGATCATGTGATGTTTATTATTATTATTATTATTATTATTATTATTATTATTATTATTATTATTATTATTATTATTATTATTATTATTATTATTATTTATAATGTTAATGTCCATAAAATGGAATTGGGCAAGCTATACAGTAAAAGGTTTATTCTATGAGTTAATTTTTACTATATTCTGGAGTTTTCTGGGTTATTGTTTAAGCCTAAATAAAGAATTGTACCCAAGGTATAACAGGCTTTTTATATATTTGTCATAAGTATTTATAAACAAAAGTATTATGAATGTCAATATGTATGTGAGAATTTTAGATATCTTTATAAGTTGAATGTTGTCATCATTATGCAATGACGTTTCATTGGTATACACTTAGTATTATACCAAATGAAATGCATTGAATGCTTCTGTGTGTGCATGTTAGAAGTATAATTATTTCATTATTTATTATTATTATTGGATCTATGCCTTATACTATTAATGATATTCCCTTAGGCAATTTTAAGTGGATATTATATTGCTCTTATATGCATTTAGTCCCTCCATGAGAGAGAGTGTAGCATGTTTATTTAGTGAACTGTCTTCACATAGTCACTGGATTCTATTTTATTGTTCATAATTCCATTATCTACTTTGTCGTAAATTTCAGTATTATCCATATATATTCTTAAGTACTGATAATTAAAAATGCTCTGGGAGGATAAGTAACTACAGTATTGCAATTTTCATTTTTTATTTAGAAGATTTTGATATTCAAGTCATTAAATAAATCTTTCTATATAGTAGATACTGATGACAAGAAGTAATATGTAAATCAAAAACTCTGTTCTAAAAGTTGTATAACCTATATATTAGACTAATGTTACTTGTTGGGTTGAAAATATGAAATACACTTCCAGATTAACAAATTTTTCTGATCCCTTGGTTAATATTACTTTAACTTATTAATCATTCAATATGAATAACGATGATTTTTAAAACATAATGTCAGGTTTCTTGCCAATATGTTTTGATAGGATATATTTTATTGCAAATATTTTAATTTTGGAGTATACTAATTCTGATGTGTCCAATATTCTGATCCTATAAATTCTCATGATAACATTATCCTCTTTTACACTCTGTTTTGATTCCACACTTTTTGATTTTCAATTAATATAGTTGCATAAAAGCTTAAAAATATTAGCTATTTTATTCATCTTATAACATTAATTCCTAATTATTATTTTTTAATTAGCACCTAAATTTAATTCTCCAAAATAAAAATTTAGTCTTTTTTAATAATACTAATAATATTGAACTCTAAATAAAAATGGCCTTTTCTGAACTTTATTAATCTGAAATTATAAGATAAGCATTGATAAAATGGGTACAGAAACCATATACAAAACTGGTTTTAGTATCATAAACTTTTCATTGATACTTTTAAAAATACCAAGAATATAAGATACTATGGCTAATCTCACAGTAAATCCAAAATCATGTGATCTTTCAGTTGATGAATTGCCTTTCTAAAATGAAAGTTATACTTATGATCTATTTTATAAGTACTAGCTATATTAATTTTAAACTCTCTCAATTTCTTAACTACAAGTATCGATTCTTTTGGATCTTCAAACGGTCAGAGTCAAGCAATATTACGATATTTCATGTAACAGTATTTGAAAAAATTTACATATCTTTTTACTATTAATTCCAATGTTGCCACTGTTATTTTTATTATTAAAACTACTATTATTACTTAAATAAACAATTTTCTTTCATAAAACTGTCACCAGATTTTATGAGATGGGCCATTATTTGGTCTGTTTTCAAAGTTCTCTTATATTTGAGAATTTTAACATACATTAGAAAAATAATTTAGCGATTAAGTTGTTCAGGAGGTAGATTAAGCATCAATCAAAGAATATTTGGTTTTGAAATATGTCACTTTATATACATTTAAACTCACATTATAGTGTATAATTATTTGCTAAATGAAATTTACTGTCTGCAAATTTATTATCATTTTAACAATATAAAGTTATATAAATAGTTTCACCCATTAGGTAAAAAATAAAAGAAAATATTGGAGTTAAAATTATTGTTTACTAATTAAAGACCATTATGAAAATATTATTGAAATAATCCTTTATAAAAACGTTTTTGAAATAACACACAATCTTTGTTACATTACAAATTATACTAACTTATGTATGGGTAAGAGAACAAACAGGTGTTACTGACCTCATTGAAAAAATTAAAAGATTGAAGTGGATAATTGAAATCTTAAACTGGATTCCAAGAGATTGTAAAAGACCCAGAAAGAGACCACATGTGAGATGGATGGATACAATAAAAAGTATACAGGGGTGATGTGGAGAAGAGAAGCTAAAAATCAGAGAAGATGGATTAAACTTGGAGAGACCTTCATCCTGCAGTGGGTTGATAATGACTGGTGATGTTACTAAAGCCAGTATGCTAAAATAAATTCAAAAAAAAAAAAAAGATTAAGTGTGAAGATAGGAAAAAGTATTTGCATTTGAAATATTGTCTAGCCTTTGATGAATCAACATGCATAAGCAGCAGAAGTGGTTTCTGATAAAGATTATTGACAGTTAATTCTTATGCCTGAAAATGCATGTTATCAATAACCTGATTTTAACACACTAAAAGCTGTGGGGCACATTGTAAAAAGTATTTTCCCAAAGGTTTGTGGTGATGGTATATTAGATGTGATAAGTTGGACTATTGCAGACTATATATGTACTAATGAATATATGTTCAATTAGGAAAATATAAAAATATTAGGTAGGAAAAGATGCATAGAAGAAAATTCAAAGAAGCTACTCATATGATAATGGCAAATAATTCTATAAGTCAACCCAGTGTGCCATTACATGTTTGGAAAACTCTAATTAACATAACTCTTAGAAAAAAGTATTAATAATAATTTTAAAAAATGGAGGAATCAGGAGGATTTGAACCAACCCTCATAGATAAGTATATAAAAATTCTACTGATTATTGTTTTTGACAGAGTCGTTCAGTTAGTTGAAGCTTTGCCTTAAAATTTGATCTTCAACAATCTAAAGGTATAAGTTCGATTCCTATACTAATATTGTCACTGTTCATGCCAGCAACACCTGAGGAAGAGTGGAGAGAATAATAGGAAACATTGTGTAATTACTAACTTGTGTTGTATATTCGTGTGTTATTACTAACAAATTGTTTGTATTTGAAAATTTTAGATAAAATTCAAAATTTTCTAGGAATTCAACATTTAATGATAGAGGATGAAAGTAGTCAGATATATTATCACACTTTAAATGGATTTGAAGATATTTTTAATATAACTGACGTCTTTGATGATTTTATTGTATTTTACTGAGATTTCAATATATTAAAAAGATTCTTAAGCTTTTTTTGTCTACTGACAAAATGAATGTGCTTTCATATTAATTAATATTGATTAATCTAGATATTAACGTTTTTGAAATCCTCACCCTCCTTTTATTCTATGAAACCAATATATATATATATCTTTTTTAGTAATATTTAAGACAATTTTTTGATTTTAAATGAATATTTATAAAATACCTTTCATTGTTATCAAATATTAAATTAATAGCAAATTGGAATCACTATTTTTATTTAAAAATAGAACTTTACACTAAAATCGTACATTTTTTATTAGAATTTTTAGCGTGACAGTCAAAATGAATTTATCGAAATCAAAATCTTTTTTTCTATTGCAGAGGCATGTCAAATAATTGTGTGTATATATATATACATATGGAGAGAGAGAGAGAAAAAAGTTAGTCAGAATAAAAAGAATGATTGCAAAAAATAAAGGAAATAATTTTTTTCTTTGCTTTAAAAGCTTTTTGAGAATTTAATATTTAAATAATTTTAATGAAAACTCTGGAAAAAAATATATTGAACAAATCAAAATTTTATAATTTATTAATATCATAAATCATACTTATTATTATTTGAATAAAATATAAGAAGTTATTAATAGCTATGTGCTATATATATATGTTCAAAAGATGGCGCTTCACCAAAACCACCGAACAAGTGTAAGATTTGTTTACATAAACGAAAAAAGTCAGAAATTAACTACCTCTTTCATTTGCTCATCCCCAGATCAGTTGATTTCAAGCTGGTTTGCTCTCCTCAGTGGGGGATAGAGTATAGAAACTAGATCTAAACACTGACTCTCAAGTGTTTATGCAAAACGTTTCTATCAGATTGCAAGCGTGAATTTTTCAGACCGGTAAAGTCTTCAAACTCAGCCTAGCAAGCCAGATATTTATATGGGTCTGATCTCAGTTCAGAATCACCATATAATCAAAGTCTCTGCAATATATATCATTGCAAGAAAACTTTAAAGGTGCATTTATGAAAAACAAAAACAAGTTAATCACGTAACCTGCTATCACTTGTTATTTATGTTCAAAAGATGGCGCTTCACCAAAACCACCGAACAAGTGTAAGATTTGTTTACATAAACGAAAAAAGTCAGAAATTAACTACCTCTTTCATTTGCTCACCCCCAGATCAGCTGATTTCAAGCTGGTTTGCTCTCCCATTTTTATCTATGCACTTTCACATCAAGTTCAGCTTTTCTACCAACATAGAAACTCGAACCGTGCATCTTTCTTATACTATGCAATTACTTCAAGAATAATTTCCACCCTTCTCATAAACTAAATGTTTCAAATGCCTGAATCTTTATATCCATTATGATAATTCAATTGTTTTTATCTCACAACTCAGATACAAGATAACTCAAAACATTAACTTGTAATATCTCGTAAAAGAGCTGAACAATCATTGCATCGCAAATATATATATTGTTGCAAACGTATATACATGTATAATTAAATAAGATAAGTAAAAAACAGTTGATATTACATAAGTAATATATATATATAATATTAAATGGAGCAACTTATTAACTATAGTTAACTGTATAACTCTGAAACAAATGATGTTTATTTCAATACTTTTTCTAGTGTGTCAAAAGCATCGGCCAGGAAGCGAACCCGCAAACCCGGGACAACTGAATTGTAAGGTCGCTGTGCTGACCTTTCGACCACCAACACTTGACAATATTTCAAAATTTTTTAAAGTGAGAATTCAACAGTGTAGACTATATATATAGACATATTTTTTCTGTCCATAACATGAGACAAATAGTAGTTGTGGGTGTTATTAAATCTGTTACTAAAATATAGGTCATTGGGGATCAAGTTACTAAAGCTGTTCAGAAAGCAGAAAAGCAGTCAAAAGAAAAAAAAAGCCGTACGATGTGGTTTATGCGACAAACTATCAGTTAATTTGTTTCTGGAAACTTTTTATGTTAATCCTGTAAATTTTATATCAGATTTGGCATTGGAAAAAAACATTCCCGAAAGAAAGAAATTATATATATATGAATAAAGTAAAAATTGCGTAATGCAATGTTATTTATTCTTATATTCTTATGTTTGAAGTTTTTTCAAAAGGTAAATTGATTATTTGTTTATTATGCTTTGTATATGGAACATGTAACATTTTAATATCTTTTGAGATATACACTTATTTAATTTAAGGCTTATGTTTAAAATAGTCTTGGAAATAACTTACTAGGTAAGAGATTTTTTTTGATTGCGAAATCCAGACTTTGGGCAGGTAGTGTTGTTATAACATTCTAGCATTAGTTTGTATTCATATATCGTCTATAAATAGTAGATTTCTAAACAAATTCAATTAAATAAAGCTGAAATAGTATTTCCATTATAATATCCATAAAGCTGTACAATGAACTGTAATAAATCTCAAAAAATTAGTGTTGATGATAAACTTTATTTAATCAATTATGCAAAAACTCAGACATTCATCATTTTATATTTTATTATAACAATCATTTTTATATGTGAGAAGTGTTATAAACAACATTACCTATATATATGTGTGTGTGTGTGTGTTTGTGTTAATTCTAATATTTTCAAGGATAAAAGATGTTATATTATTATTGTTATTTGCGGGATATTCTGTGTAGTGAAAAAGCTAAATGCTGAAGTTTCAGTACTATATCAAGTATCTTCTTCAGAGCGTCCTCTTTCTCAAATCATAAGAATGCATGTGAGATTTAAAATCGTTTTTACCGTTTTCTTTCTCCTCATATTTAAATACTATTGGTTGAGAAGTTTTAAAATTTATTTTCTCTTCCAATAGCTTCTTCCAAAGCTATTAGAAAAGAAAATAAATTTTAAAACTTCTCAACCAATAGAATTTAAATTTTCTCTTCCAATAGCTTCTTCCAATTGTTAATGTTCTTTAATTAAAGAAGATTAACAATATTTGGAAGAAGCTATTGGAAGAGAAAATAAATTTTAAAACTTCTCAACCAATAGAATCTAAATATGAGGAGAAAGAAAATGATAAAAACGATTTTAAATCTCACATGCATTCTTATGATTTGAGAAAGAGGATGCTCCGAGGAAGGTGCTTGATATTGTACTGAAATTTCGGCATTTAGATTTTTTTCTACACGGAATATCCCAATAATAATAATAATAATAATAATAATAATAATAATAATAATAATAATAATAATAATAATAATAATAATAATAATAATAATAATAATAATAATAATAATAATAATAATAATAATAATAATAATAATAATAATAATAATAATAATAATAATAATAATAATAATAATAATAATAATAATAATAATAATAATAATAATAATAATAATAATAATAATAATAATAATAATAATAATAATAATAATAATAATAATAATAATAATAGACCGCAGCAAATCTCTGCTGAGGTAAGAAGCAATCCTTAAGTTCTCCGATGTAAGTATTTATTTTTTACTTTTGTTCCAACTTGTTATTCGCAAAACAAACATAATACAGGAAAAATCGAATTATATAATAGATTAATAGTGTTTTTTGAAAAATATCGGTGTGTTTTAATATCTTTTTTTTAAAAATAAAAAAATACTGACTTGAGTCAGAATAAATCATGGCTACTGCCCAGTCAAGCGTGAGCGAATTAAGCACCAATACGAAATTAACAACATCGTTAGTTTCAACATCGCCTATTTCGTATGCAAAAGTACTTAAAAGTAATAGCAATACTACAGCACCAACTCAAATACCGCGTTTCCATAGAACAAACACAAATGATATAAAAAATCTTGATCTAAACACTCGAGAGGAAAATCAACCCCCAGCCGCAATCTGGACAAAAGAAACGCTTGAAAATGTGACGGACTGTTTCAGTAATATGGTGCCTCGTACGTTATTTGAAACATTTCGCAGGTTTTTTTCACCAACTTCGTTAGTACTCGCAGTAACCGATAATCAATGCTCATTATATCGTTTCCCAAAAGCTTTATTATATGAAGCAATCACGCAAAATGCACTATGGGAAACAATCTCTTGTATCGCCGACCATCCAAATTCTCGATATATAACCATTGATTTTTATACTCAGCAGCAAAAAGAACATTTTCAATCCACTATTTTAGCACTTGATAATTACGCACTCGTAATTATAGATGAAAACCGGAAAAATATAATTACTGGAGTGCTTAAAAATACTTATCTTAAATACAACGTACAAGATTTTCAAAAAATGATAAACCCGTTTGGAAAAGTAATTGCCCTACAGCCTATATATTTAAAAGACACACCTATACCGATATGTAGTAATCGTTTTGAATTTAAAATAAAACTACATAAAAACGTAGACGCCTCAACGATTCCAACACAGATTACAGATCAAGAAGCGACACTCTCTCTTCACATAAGAGGTCTAAAGCCACATTGTTTTGGCTGTGGACAGAGAGGACACCTAGCAACTCAGTGCGATAACACAAAAAGCAATCACTGTGAACAAACTAAAATCCTCTCCCCAGAACAACCCAGTGATGATGAAAATAAAATTTATAATAACACTACATCCATTGGCAACCCAATAATAGAAACTGGAAAAAAACAGGTTCAAACACCCACAAACAAAAATAATAATGGAGCAGAATTGCCTATCCCAAAGACCAACCAAAAAAATAATAACACAAAAACTAACACAGAAATCCAAGATTCAAACGAAAATAATTCTCAAGAAACCACAACACAAAATACAGCAATTACATCACAGGATCAGCATCTCAATAAAACAAAATGTGTACCAAGTAAAAATCAACAAACAGAAAGTAAACACACACAGTTATATAATGAAAATATAAATCCAGATAATATAAAGATACCAATAATAAAAAAAACTACAATTATAAACAAAACTGCATCAAACATAATGGATGCAATAGAAGCCCCTCTTCCACCTATTCAAGAGAATACACCAGAGGGAAAAAGAAAGCCAGGTCGACCACCAAAAAACCATGAATCCAAAAAGGCAAAAAAAAACAGACCAAAAGCACAACTCATCAGACATATACAATTTAGAAAATGATGAAATAGAAATGGATGTAAGCCAACAACAAATGGACACCTGTTCAGTTTCATCACAAATTGCCTGTATAGAGTCTGAAGCAATATTAAATGAAAGAAAAACTGATAATAAACCCAACAATGTCTTAAATATGTATCAGCATCCATCTACTGCAATATAAACAAACATTTAGTATTAAAAATAAAATAAAAATCAATACCCTGTTAAAAAATTTTTTAAATAATAATAGTTTAAAAATTGGATCTCTCAACATTAGAGGCTTAAATGCCACCAAAAAACTTTTTGATCTCAAAAAATGGTTACATACAACACAACCACACATACTGGGGCTTTTGGAAACAAAAATATACAGCAGCTCTCAAATTGATCCATCAAAATATTTAGTCAGCCAAGGTTTTTGTGCCTGCTCAAGGCAATCATCATCACCATCAGGTGGCACAGGCATAATTATTTCCCACAACTGCCCTTTTGATTCTTTTAAAATTATATATATTGACTCTAATCTTATCATATTAACACTCCATCATAAAAATATCACACTTAACCTAGTATTTGTATATATACCACCAGGCCCTGTCATCATCTCCAGAATAATAGCAACAATAAATTCAATGCTTACAGCAACACCAAATCCCATAATACTCCTGGGAGATTTCAACATGACCTACCAAACTTTTGTCACCAAATGGATCCATCAAATAACAATCCCACTTATGAGTGCTGAGGGTTTTCTCCCATCAAACTCAATATCTTTTAATAACAATAGATATAAGTCACTTATTGATTTGTGTTTCTACTCACCAATGTTACATCATTATTTTAAACTTGAACTCTGTCCATCTATAATCTCAGATCATGCTGCTCAGTTCATCACCCTCGACCTAACAAAAATACAGAATACAACAATAGCCCTCCAAAAGACTATGTGAATACTTCTTCCAGCACAAACAACTGAATTCTTATATTCAGAAACATATATAATGCTCCAAAAACTTCAAAACATGTCACTCGATCCAGTACAAAAGTATATAGCATTCACCAATATACTTTCTTTCAACATCAATCATATTACCTGCAACTCAACACCCCCCACCAGATTATTAGCATTGGCAGATGAACTACATAAAAGAATAACCATTTCCAGACCAACTACAGATAATCAAACACAAATTAAAAAACTTACAGAAATGTACAACAATACATGCAACACACTAAAGCAATATGTAGCAATAAAAAAGAAAAAAATATGCCTTACACAACAACATACTTGGACCAGAGCATACATACGGTGGGCATTGGGAGTGCCTATGGCACTTGAAATAGATGGCTCTATAACAGCTGGACATAACATGATAAACCCAATATATCAACACTTTAAAAAAAAACTGCAAAAACAGAGAGTGTACATACCAAATGAAGACATATTTGGAGACCCTGAAACAGACACACCAATAACAACAACTGACATTGTATTTCAACTTGCAACAATAACAAACACATGTCACCCAGGACCACAAGGAATTCCCAAATTTGTGTTCAAACATCTTAGTCACTTCACAGCAAAATACCTGTGCGATCTAGCCAATTACATATCCCAAAAAATTTACAACATACAAAGTCTATACCCAATTGCAATGGTTCCATTTAACAAAAAACCAACAGCAATATCATCTTTATCTAATCTATGACCAATTTCAATGGGACCTTTAGGAATAAAAATTCTTGAAAGAGTGATAAAGGAAAAAATAGAACAACACATACTCCCTGTGTTATCATCAGCACAATATGCCAAAAAAGGATCATCCATTGGCCAGGGTGCCTTAATGTACAAAACAATTATCGAAGTAGTAAAAAAAAAGAAAGAAATATGCACCAATTATAGTTCAACTAGACATTGAGGCAGCTTTTGACTCAGTGCCTATAGCCAAATTATTAGACGTGCTGAAAAAAACAACAACACCTCCATCCCTACTATATATAATAGCCAATCTGCTACTCAGCCATGAAATTCACATCACATTGAATGGAAAAAAATCACCAGCCTTCAGACCGAGTCAATCCATCCCACAAGGATCCCCCCTAAGTGCCTTGCTCTTTACAATATATATAAATCCTCTATTAATAGAGATACAGAAAAAAATAAAAGGCATTCAAATTCCAAACACTGCTTTAAATATATCATGCATAGCCTATATGGATGATGTAACTGTTTTCCTCCCCTCTTTTCCTCCCCTCTAAAAAGAACCTCCCTATATTACAAGAGATAATCAAGAATTATACCTCAAATTTTAATTTAAAAATTAACACAAATAAAACTGCTGCATGGTCAATATACACAGGCAAGCACTGTACAGAGATGTTTAATGGTAAACCATCTGCTTTCCTTGGTTTCCCATTCTACCTTGGAACCAATGGAATGAGGCAAAAAATTCAAAATAAATTAAAAAAAGATGCTGAAAAAATCACAGCCTCACTTGAAAAGTCATACCTGTCAATATATGCAAAGGTAGCACTATTTAATCAACTTATAATTACAAAAATTACATACTATACACCTATAATCAAATTTGCAAAAACATTCATATCTAAAATCTCATCAATCTGTAACAAACTAATATGGAAGAGAAAGACAGTGGCAATCTCTTTAAAAAATCTGAGCAGACCACCACATAGCAATGGACTTGGACTCCATACAATCAATGTTTTTTACACACAGAAATCAGTAAATCTAATAACAGCAACCATAAAAAGATTTCCAGACCTGGAGTGTGTAATCAGTATAATACCCACAGACAGACCACCCCCTTCATATGGATATCTATCCACACTGATTGAAGAACTCAAGCCAATATACAACAAAATATCACTCAATAATGACAACAAGTATACATACTGGGACATTTATAATATACTATATCCAAACCAGACACCTAATCTACATCCATCAGTTCTTGGAATAGACAACAGGCAACTACTGCAACAATTCAGAAAATGGTCATTAGAACCAAAATTATTTGATTTTCTACTTAAGCTTAATCTCAATGCTCTACCCACAACCCATTTCCTTAGATTTCGTAGATTCTATACAAATATAGACCCCATGTGTGGGCTATGTCATAGAGAAGAAGAGACACAAGATCATTTTCTTCATTCCTGCAGTGCCCTAGAAACAATACGTCGCACAATGTTTACCACATACAGAAAGGCTATCATTTCAATTGATGAAATAATAAATACATTTAAAAAAGGCAACAACCCTGCTATTCATGCAGCAACATACAGCCTTTATGCCTACTGGTGCACCAGATGCACTTTTGCACTTGCCAATAACCCTCGACGCCACCCAGCAACATATTCAATAAAACTAGAACTGTTAAGAAAAAGAGACAGCATCCTAGCTCAACCAGATGTATTTGCAGCCACATGGTCACACTTGAAACAAAGATCCAGTCTATGAAATATAAAGGCCAATAAGATAGATGATGACATTTTCAACATCAGCATTTTTTCCAACTTTAAAAAAAATGCAAGCATAAACTGAACTAAATAGAAGACCAAATTTAAAAACAAGAAGAAAAAAAAAGTATGCAGAAAAGATAAAGACTTATATACTGAAAGTTGTAATTTGTTTTTCATTTGTAAAAAATCAATATATTACTAGATGTGACTCTGTAACTTTTTAGACTCAATAAAGTTTTGCTTTGAAACATAATAATAATAATAATAATAATAATAATAATAATAATAATAATAATAATAATAATAATAATAATAATAATAATAATAATAATAATAATAATAATAATAATAATAATAATAATAATAATAATTTTTTTATTTATTTATTTATTTATTTATTCATTATGAAGCAAACAATAAATGTATAATACAGTGAGATAAATTCCATACAAGAAAAATCTTGTGTGAGGAATTTAAATGTAACAACTAAAAACACTAATAAAATACAAAAAAAAAAAAAGTATAAATATAACATAAAATATTAAAATCACACAGATATTGCATTTGGCAATTCAATCACAGTAGTAAATAATTACATCATAACATATAATATAAACAAAAAAAATAAAATAAAATAAAACTAATGCTTAGCATAATATAACCAGTGCCATAAATGCTTTTTAAAAATCAAATAAGATAGTGTTCATTAAATTCACAGAACAATCTCTTATAAATACATATTAAATAATTTAGGACCATTATAACTAAATTGCTTCCTACTGGATGTTTTAAGAAAATTAAGTAAAGCTAACTGATATTTAGTAGATAAACGAGTATTTACTAAAAAACACTAATAAAATACAAAAAAAAAAAAAAAGGATAAATATAACATAAAATATTAAAATTATACAGATATTACATTTGGAAATTCAATAACAGTAGTAAATAATTACAACATAACATACAGTATAAACAAAAATAAAATAAACAAAATAAAACTAATGCTTAGCATAATATAACCAGTGCCATAAATGCTTTTTAAAAATCAAATAACTAGTGCTCATTAAATTCACAGAACAATCTCTTATAAACATATTAAATAATTTAGGACCATTATAACTAAATTGCTTCCTACTAGATGTTTTAAGAAAATTAGGTAAAGCTAGCTGATATTTAGTAGATAAACGAGTATTTACAACAGAAGATTTAGTATCCAAATGAAGTTTCCTACAATAAATATCAAGAATCACTCTATATTTATACAAATGGAAAACATCTAGTATATTAAAAGTGGCATAAATATCTTTAACAGATGTGGCACGTGATCTACCAAAAATGATACGCATTGTATAATTCTGTAAAACAGACAATGTAGTCATTGCAAAAGTAGAACAGTTCCCCCAAACTGATATATTATAACATAATAAGCTTTGATAAGAAGAAATATATAAAGTAATCAAAGCTGACCGAGGAAAAAATTTAGATAAGTAGAAAAACATATAATTTAATTTACGTAAACGAGAACAAAGGAAGTCAATATGGTTTGACCAAGATAGTCTGGAGTCAATAAAAATACCTAGATAGCAAATATTATCAACAAAAGAAATGTTAGCACAAGTACAAGTGCTATTACAATGCCAAAAATACTTATTACAAATAGTAATGTTAAGCGAATGAATATTTGACCTATAAGAAAAATTAATAGCTTTTGTTTTACTCAGATTAATTGATAAATTATTAAATGCTAACCATTTACTAATTAGGATTAAATCATCATTAATTATTTTTTCAACAAAATTATATGAAACTGCAGCATAAGATAAAGCAATATCATCTGCAAAACCATAAATCTTAGATTCTAAAGGTAAAGAAAATAAATCATTTATATAAATTATAAATAAAATGGGACCCAAAACTGAACCTTGTGGTACACCATGGTTAACTGTTATAAAAGAGCTTACAACACTAGAAATATTTGTTGCTTGTTTTCTATCCTTTAAGTAACTCGCAAACCATGAAATAAATCCACCACGAAAACCATATGAATATAAACGCTTAAGTAAAATTTTGTGAGATACAGAGTCAAATGCCTTAGACAAGTCTAAATAAATAGCAACAGTTTTAAAATCCTTATCTAGTGAAGTTGTCAAATTGTTTACATGACTATAGAAAGTGTCCAAGGTACTTCTACCAGAAATAAATCCATATTGATGTTCAGATAAAATATTATTTTTAGATAAAAATGACATCATTTTCTCTTTAACCACCATCTCTAACAATTTGGATATTACAGATATAATAGATATTGGTCTATAATTGTCAAGCTGTACAGGATCACCCTTTTTAAAAACAGGTGTAATAAAACCAACCTTCAAACAAGTAGGAAACAAACCAACATTTAAGGAAAGATTAAACAAATAAACAAGAACAGGTATGAAAGCTGACTTATTTTCCTTAAGAATCTTTGGTGTTAACTTATCTAGACCAGCTGAATGAACATTCTTTAAGAGATCAATTTTACCAGACAAATCCAAATCAGTAACATCTGTACACAAAAAAGAATTTACACAAGAATCAGCAAAAGACAATTCTTGTACTGGTGTTCTATCTATTGACAGATCTGAAAAAAAATTATTAAACAAGTCAGCAACACATTTTTCATTATTTTCTACTTCAATCAAATTATCATTGTGTTTTATAAATTTAAGTTGACTTGACAAAGGTTTCTTTACAAGAGAATTTATCAACTTCCATTTCAAAGAAATATTTTTATCATTAAAATATTTTTGATAATATTGAAATTTTAATTTCCGAATATCAGATTTAATCTCAGTATTCAATTTCCTCAAAGTCAACAAATCTCCACCCAAACATTTTAAATGATTTCTTTGATTAATTTTTCCAATCAAATCATTCGTTATCCAGACTGAGCGCTTGCGGTTTTTGCTAGTCAATTTAAAACTAACCATAGATTTTGCAATTAAAGATTTACAAATATCTTGAAATTTTAAAAATGCTGAATCAACATCATGCAGAGCAAAAACATAATACCCATTCTGATCAGATAATAACATTTTTAGTTTATTATGTGATAACTTATTAATATATAAATGAGTATTTACATGTGGTCTACAATTTAATAACCTCAACACAGTTGCAAAATGATCCGAAATAAAAATATTTTGTACAGACGATTCATAACTTTGATTCTGGTTTAATCTGACAAATATATGATCCAAAATTGATTGACAAGATTTCGTAATACGAGTAGGTGAAAAAATAGCTTGATTAAAACCATAACTATAAAGCAAATTCAAATATCGTACGGTAGGCCCATGTAGATTATTACATAAATCTATATTTAAATCTCCCATAAGAATTACTGAAGTAGTATGTAAATCAGACAATAACACATCAAGTTCAGCTATAAAATCCAAAATGATACTTGTGCACGATCTATATAAAGCAACAATAGTTAACACAAAACAAGGTAAATTCAGATGAATCAAAACACATTCTGCAGAGGCAAGAAATGGATTATGATACGTAAATTTAATGTTTTCTTTCACAAAAACTAATACACCACCTGAACGTGAAGACGCACGAGGAGAAAGAATATTTGAATAGCCATCCAGAACATATAAATGCTGTTCTTCAATGGAAATCCAAGATTCAGTTAAAATTATCACATCATAAAAACCGGCAGGAAAATCATTTAAATACACAACAAATTCATCGAAATTAGATCTAACACTTCGTATATTCATATGAAAAACATTTAAATTAGACAAAGTTTCATCATGAGAATAAAATGCATCAAGCTTCACTTTAGGAAATAAATTTCAAAACGCTGACAACTCAGATTCATTTTTAATTAAAACACACGGAGAATTTAAATCATTTCTAATATAAACCAATCCATTACGTATAAAAGCCATACCTTTACGTTCACGCATTTTTTGCTTAGCCTTCCATAACAGCTGTCTAATATGTGGAGTTATACGTTGATTAATATATACACGCTGACTAGATTCCATTAACAAAAAATCAGAAACCGATTTAATAACATTTCTCTTCAATAAAAATGATTTAGCTAAATTTCGCGAAGCAAAACGAGTAACAATAAAACCTGCTATATTATTAGATTTAGATTTTGTCCGATAAACATTCTCAATACAATTAGTAGTAAAGTTTTCAATTTCAAGTTTTTCCGCCAACTTCGTTACAATTAAAGATAAATTTTCATTTTCACAAAAGGGAACACCTTGTATTTCAATTTCACAATCCAACCGTGAACGTTCCATAGAGTCAATTTTTTCCTTTAACAAAGTGATTTCGTTTTTACAAGAATCATACATATTTGACAATCGTAGTAAATTATCATTATTTTTATCAACTTTACCCCGCAAAAAATCCACGTCAACCTGAAGCTTCGCAACCGTAATTGTAAGCTCTGAAATTGCCGTATGTATAACCGGAAGTAATTTTAATTTTTCCAAAATATCACTTAAAATCAAATTCGAAGAATCACTATTATTTACCATAACAGAACCATTACTATCAGGTGGAATTCTACAAACATTACATCTCCATTCCTGCTTTTTTTTTAAAGACATTCGCCTATAGGTAGCCTCTCCTAACGTTGAGCACGTGTAATGAAAACTGGTGCTACAGCCCATACACGAAACAAAATTTCCATTTTTTGGTAGTAAATCATGACAAATCTTGCAGAAAGACATTTTATAGGCAAATCCAATTAAATCCTATTTTACTGAACACAATAAAAATGAATATTTATAAATAAAAATACAGTAAAACAAAACAAAAGCAAGAGAGAAAAAATTGAACACGTCTTTAATCTAGATATATAATAATAATAATAATAATAATAATAATAATAATAATAATAATAATAATAATAATAATAATAATAATAATTGGTAAATGCTCAAACTAATTCAGATAAATGGAGAAGAAATGTTATCGGTATTATAACATTCATATGATAAAAGTAATACATAGTAATATGGTAATAATTTGATTTTTAATATTGCATAAAAATATTTATATTTAAAATAGTATAAAATTCCAACTGTAATAAATTATTAAGTACTTCTATAAGACTAATTAACATTATACTTTCTTATGATTTCTATACAAATGAAAATATATTATTATACATATAGTTTTCAATTAGTTTCTGGGTCGAATATTATGAGTAACTTGAAAGAATCAATGTAAAAAGTGTGAGACTTCAGTAAAGGTCATTAAGGTGATGTCCATGCATTCATATGATATACTATGTTGTAGTTTACTTTTTATTAAATGCTTTTAATGATTTTGGAAAAATGGTTTGTTTGTTTGTTAACTTTTGATTTTTTTTTCAAGTTAAACTGAAATTTAAAATTGAGGTTTAACGTATATAAATTCAATAGAATTGCTTGAAAATTGATGTATAGCTAAGTTATATTACCCTAATCCATTTGAAACATTTATCTTTCAGTATATTGACTAATTTAATAGATATGAAACAGATGGGAGGGCAAATAGGAAAAATATTTAATAACTTCAAGTACTGCAGTTAACAATTATTCTAGAACTTTGATTTGTTTTAAATAATGGTTATGAAAGGGCAGTAAAAAAAAAATTTTCTTTCAATTTAAAGTGCATAGATAAAGATGTGTTTGTTTTTGTGAATATACATGTGCATTTACGATACACAATTTGATTCATTAAGTTATGACTTTGAAAATGAACATTATTATTTAAATGTGAAATAAATATTATGAATTTACAATTTTTTATGTTATAAAGATATTTAAAGCATGAGAAATTGCTTATGAGCCTGTTTGTCTTAATGCAGTTTAATTTATAAAAAGTAAAAAAAAAACTCTGTGTAGTGAAAATTTGTTTTGTATATACATATTTATTTTATAGAATAATATAGTTACTGAGTTTATTTACTGTTATCATGTTTTTATATGAGCTTAGAGGAAAAATTTATTATGGATTGTTTTATATTTTTATATTGGAGAGTTAATGTGTTCTTTACTATGAGTTCTAGTGAAATATTTGAGACAAGTAGTTTATGAGTATTGCTATATTTTATTAATGATTTATTAGTATTTTGTCATATACAGTTAATGTAGTCCTATTATATAAAAATTGTGAAGTATTTTTAGTTATGGTATATTTAAATTTGCTCATATGGTATGGACAATATGTACAAGTATTAATATAAATAGTTTAAATGATCAAATTTCAATGTATTAATATATATGTACAGGAGAAAAAAATTATATGGCATACGATACATAACTTATAAAAATATAATCAGTACAACTAGTGTTTAAGGGCAGATGAAAATGATTCTTTTTATGTAGATGAATAGATATTTCATATTCTAAAATAATGTGTAACTAAGAAAGATATTATTCTGCCAAATTTGGTCATAATACTTCTAGGTAAGTATTTTAGAGTATATATGTCTTATACCACTCTTTATTATTTTTGTCATCAAAATTTACAGAGCAGTGAGCAAGCCTTGGGTCTAAGAGTATAAATTATTATTATGGTGTTATAATAATAAAAAAAATCAAGTCAGATGTCACATGACCTAATTTTAATAAAGCTAGTATTTACAAATATTATATATAGAGCTTTCAAAATAAGCTCTTAACAAGCTTTGAGAATATCCTCAACACCAGACTGGTTTCTGATTCTGGGCATTGCAGAAACCAGTCTGGCATTGAGGATATTCTCAAAGCTTATTAAGAGCTTATTTTGCAAACTCTATATATAACATATAGCATTATAAAGATTAATATTTTTCTTTAGCACTTGTTTAACATTAACTATTTGCTCAAGAAAGACAAAGTGCCATAAAAATGAGAAATAAAAACAGGTTTAAAAAGCTGGTATCTTCTGGATGACTATTACACAAGACACATGTGGGATCCAGATTTAATTTAAAATTGTTAGTGAGTAATGTTTTTGTAGGAATAGGGCCAAGAAATAAGTTAAATATTTAATTATTATACATTAAGAAGATTTACATCTGGTGGTATGATATTAATTTAATATTAATTGATATTAGAACATAAATTCATTTCAAAAATTATTGTATTTAAATTTATAAATATGTATGTGTTAAACTTAAAAGAATATGTGAGATACATATCATCTGTGTTACATTAGCAAAACGATAATAATTATTATTGTAATAAATGAATAGCTAGACACTTATTAAGTTGTAATTGGTTTAATTATTTGGGATATAATACTTAAGCAAAACAAAATTTAAATACCATTAAAGGTGAGATAAATAGATGATAAACTGAAATATCTCTTACTAAACTGATATAAGAATATAGTTAACAATAAACATCACATGATCCCCATTTCCTATGCTTGCTCATAACTGTTATTAAAACAGATAAAACTCTCTATATGTATTGCCACTCACTGCAAGCCAGAATAATCAATGGATGTCAGAAGGCCTGTGCATAAATCCTCATCTAGTGTCTATTCTTCCAATATCCCCAGACTAGTTTCTGGCTTGTGACCTTTGTCAGTGAGGAGCCTTGGATCTGATAGCACTGCATTTAGATCTTAGGATCTAATGCAACCCTCCAGCAGCCACCTTTTATCTCTACTGAACTACAAAACCATGAGTCTTAAATTGAAAACACTAATATTTTCAATCCAATATCATTAGCTTATATAGCTATATAGATCTGAACTCAGTTCAGTATCTATACATTTTGGTGAGTTTGGTTCTTTAATAACCACCGCCACCACTATCCTATTATGCAGGATTGGTTTTAAGCCAATAAACATCACATGATCACATTTCAACAACCATGCCTAATAGGATAGTGGTGGCTGTGGTTATTAAAAAACCAAAGTTACCAAAATGTATAGATACTGAACTGAGTTCAGACCTATATGATTATATAAGCTAATGAGCTTGGATTGTAAATATTATAGTGTTTTCAATTTAAGACTCATGGTTTTGTAGTTAAATAGAGATAAAAGGTGGCTGCTGGAGGGTCGCATTAGATCCTAATATCTAGATGCAGTGCTCTCAGATCCAAGGCTCCTCACTGATGAAGGCCACAAGCCAAAAACTAGTCTGTGGATCTTGGATAAGTAGGCACTAGATGGGGATTTTATGCACGAGCCTTCTGAACATCCATTGATTACTCTGGCTTGCAGTGAGTGGTAATACATATAGAGAGTTTTGCCTGTTTTAATATAGTTAACATTTTAAGAATTAATATATCACTGTATACAAATCGAATGAGAGTGTATTGAAGCATCAGCAGATGATAAAACTGTATATATTTTTTTATATAAAAAATATGCGATATGTGTCAAACTAATCTTCTCTTGTTTATATATTCTAGAAATTGTTTCATTCAGTATGTAAATCATAAAGTTTCATGTCTACTTAACCTATACTGGAAATAACTTGCTAAAAGTAATGATCATAGAAAGAAAATAAAAGATGTATGAAGAAATATCTGGGGGTGGGGGGAAAAGATTAGCAAGAAAGCAATTTATTATTTTTTTGTTTTTTAAAGTAATGACAGATTAGTATTTTAAAAGATGAACAACCTAAATTTAAAACTAAAGATTGCATATTATGTTAGATTGGTGTTTAAACTCAATCTTTATTTAGATTCTGGAAAAATCTAGTGGGATTTAAGTCAACTCTATAGTTAGGAAACAACTAAAAAATACCCTCTTGTATATTTGGAAATAGTTTGATTTAAGTTCTGACCATGACAGTATATATGTAAGTAATACATTGGGTGCAATTTTAAAATTTATAATAGCAATTTTAATATTATAATTAACTATTTATTAATCTGCATTCAGAACAGGTTATATTCCTCTATTCAAGGAGGTTAATTTAAACTTTTTTGAATCAATAATTTCAGTCTCTGTGGTCAACCTGCAATCTTTAGTGTCCATATAAATATATTGGACCATAAATAAAGGTGGGATTCTATCTTAATTGCTAATAGAAGGTTGCTTTGACAATATATTGAGATTGTTGATAGTTATTGATGTTGGGATTGTCTAAATGTTGACTGATTTTAATGAGTACATTTAGACGATTCTTCTCACATTCTCAATATTATTATTTTTAAATATTGGCCTGTCATCCATGAATACCGAAATTTACAGAAGATTGTAAACTATATATAATTTGTATTCTTTACACTTACATTTATCTATATTGAAGAATTAAATTTTCATGCACAATGATAAATAAAGGCTATACTTTTTTATCCTGATATAATATTAATTGATAAAAAAAACAGCAATAACAAGCTTTAGGTAAAAATTATTTTAAATTATACATGTAAGAGAAGGTTTTTAGATAGATAGATAGATAGATAGATAGATAGATAGATAGATAGATAGATAGATAGATAGATAGATAGATAGATAGATAGATAGATAGATAGATAGATAGATAGATAGATAGATAGATAGATAGATAGATAGATAGATAGATAGATAGATAGATAGATAGATAGATAGATAGATAGATAGATAGATAGATAGATAGATAGATAGATAGATAGATAGATAGATAGATAGATAGATAGATAGATAGATAGATAGATAGATAGATAGATAGATAGATAGATAGATAGATAGATAGATAGATAGATAGATAGATAGATAGATAGATAGATAGATAGATAGATAGATAGATAGATAGATAGATAGATAGATAGATAGATAGATAGATAGATAGATAGATAGATAGATAGATAGATAGATAGATAGATAGATAGATAGATAGATAGATAGATAGATAGATAGATAGATAGATAGATAGATAGATAGATAGATAGATAGATAGATAGATAGATAGATAGATAGATAGATAGATAGATAGATAGATAGATAGATAGATAGATAGATAGATAGATAGATAGATAGATAGATAGATAGATAGATAGATAGATAGATAGATAGATAGATAGATAGATAGATAGATAGATAGATAGATAGATAGATAGATAGATAGATAGATAGATAGATAGATAGATAGATAGATAGATAGATAGATAGATAGATAGATAGATAGATAGATAGATAGATAGATAGATAGATAGATAGATAGATAGATAGATAGATAGATAGATAGATAGATAGATAGATAGATAGATAGATAGATAGATAGATAGATAGATAGATAGATAGATAGATAGATAGATAGACAGACAGGTAGACAGACAGGTAGACAGACAGGTAGACAGACAGGTAGACAGATAGGTAGATAGATAGGTAGATAGATAGATAGATAGATAGATAGATAGATAGATAGATAGATAGATAGATAGATAGATAGATAGATAGATAGATAGACAAATCGATAGATATATCGATGTTGCTTTCTTAGAGAAAAGTGATTAGTTTTGTTTTCACGAAGATTTTTTTTGACTAATCGCTAGAAATTATATTTAATCCTATATTAGATATACTTAGTATGGATAAACCTAACGCATAAAATTTTATTTATATATGAAGCGACTAAAAATGAGCATTACATAAACTTTGATCACTTAGATGTCTATGTAGGATTTCCAAAGTTGTTTCTATCTCCAGTTATGATTAACACTAACATTTCTATAAAAGACCCCTTTCAAACATATGTCTTGATTTCACCATGACAGAATTTTTCAGATGATAAACCGATTTATTGGTCTTGATTAACTATTTAAAGCTAATATTTCATGTTCATGTTATCTTCTATATATAAACATGAATCTATTCTCAATATCTTAGATTATTTCAGTAATCTGAAGATAAAATTCGAAGTAATATAAAGATAATAAATAATGAAATAATATTTCACAAGTTTTGTCAACATTTGATTTAGCTTGAACTTTGTTTTATTTTAATAAATTCTCTCTTTTTTAAAAAAAAAAAAATGTTTAAAATGGTTTAATTAAGCGGAAGTATTTAAATATGGATTATAAATTTATCAAGTATGATTTTTATGTAAACACAAAATATATTAATTTAATTCAGTTTATTTTTGATATTTGGTATTCATAAGTAATTTTATAGTCCACTTGCTAAGATGATAATTTTTATCTCTATAATAAATAAACAGTAGAATAAATTTTGTAAAATTTCTAAAAAGGTTAAGCTAATATTCTGTGGTTTATTTTTGGAATATAATCGTGATAGTAAGAAAAATTGTTTTGGAGTCAAAGTGTAAATTAAATTAGGAGACATAATAGCTAGTCAATGATACAAATTAATGTCGTTATTTTTATTACTTCCATGATTAAAGGTATCTTTAATTTCATATTTATAATGATAATAATTTACTCCATGTGTGTTAATTTTTTTTTTAATATTAGATCAAAATTAGTGCTAGAAAAAAGTCTGTTTTACTGATAAATAAGACCAGTTAACTTCACATGATTAGTTTATTGTATATAAAGTTGTAATTATATATTAAGCACACAGGAAGTATATATAAATACTTTAGAGACAGGTTTTAACCTATATCATATGCATCTTAAATGTTTATAATAGTCAAACAATATCTTTATTTGCCAATAGAGGGACTTCTCAAACCTCGACACAAGATAGTGACTTTTATAAAGACAAGAGTGGCCACCCCATCGTTAACCTAACTTTCCACTTATATAGTCCTGTCCAAAGCATCTTGTTCTGGGAACTTGAAGCTATTATTCTGTTCACTGTTTAAGTCCACTATTTCCTTTACAAATTAACCTTCATGTTGCAATTTACAATGAGTATGATATGGGTTAAAACCTGTATCTAAAGTATTTACATACGCTTCCTGTGCTCTTAATAAATAATTACAACTTTACAGTAGTTTATATATTTCCAGTATAAAGATCGTAATATTAACTTGTAAATCGCAAGATTTCACAAAGGTTAATTTGCAAAGGAAATAGTGGACTTAAACAGTGAAGAGAATAATATCTTCACATTCCTAGGTCAAGATGCTTTGGATTGGCCTATATAAGTGGAAAGTTAGGTTAAGGATGGGATGGCCACTTTTGTCTTTATAAAAAGCCGCTCTTGTCTTTATAAAAGTCGCTATCTTGTATCGATGTTGGAGAGGTCTCTCTATCGACAAATAAAGATATTGTTTGACTATTATAAACATTCAAGGTGCATATGATATAGGTTAAAGCCTGTCTCTAAAGTATTTATTGTATATAGCAAATCAAAAGCTTGTAACAAATGTAATGATAAAAGGCCACAAAATCAATGACCATGAATATATATAATGTTAAGAGTTTATGACTATACTTCACTTTAATTAAAATAATTGGTGAGTGGTGCATCTAAGGCACAGTTAAAGAGAAGTTTGCACTTTAGAGCTGATGTACTAATATATGCTAAGTGCTTTCAAAAGTTTGTGCTTTTATAAAACTCAAACTTCTCTTTAACTGTGTACTCAATCACCAATATACATAATATGTAGATACTGCAATTGCAATGACTACATAGACATAGCTTTATTGAAAAAAAGCAAGTTATCCACTTGAAATAAATGATCTAATCCTGGCTTCAAAATATATGACAAAAAATTCAATCTAACATACAGTGAGAGATTTAAAGATCCCAACTCAGTTTTTAAGAAGCAAGTCAAAATAAATGATATCGTAATTATAATAGAACTAGGATCTGCAGTGGCCATTATATCTGAGAAACTTTGGGCAAAAACTAATAGAAAAAAACACAACAACTATAAACTGACCTAAAACAATAAATTCATCAAAGATGAAATGATAGTAAAAAAATTAAAAAAATATTATCTCTGATTGTTTTAATCAAGAAACATATCTATTTAATAGGTTGTAACTGTTGATAAATCAGGATACAAGCATAACAAACTATGGAGAAAAAAATCTCTAGAAGTGTTTCATTAAAAAAAAAAACTTGGCTATTATAGTGTTTCCCAAAAGGTTTGTGATGGTGATATTTTAGATGTGATAATATGTTGGACAATTTTCATAATCTATTATTAAATGTTGAATGTCTAGAAATTTTTAAACTTTATTTAAACTTTTCCAAATACAAACAACTGTTAGTAATAACACACACTATGTTCATGTATATTTGTATTCAAGTATTTGTATTGTATTTGTTATAGTTCTGAAAAAGATTGCTGGGGTAATCGAAACCATCAATAGTGAGGTTTAAAAAGCATTTTAAAAAGTAATAAAGAACATAAATGATATTAATATTATATGGATTTGGCAGTACAATAAGAAAGATAGAGTTAATAAACACAAATTAGTAGATAATATAGGTTAGTAAACAACACTGTGTTATAATTTGAAAAATTTAAATAAAGTTTAAAAATTGTTAGTCATTCAACATTTAGATGATAGATGGTGGAAATAGTCTAACATATTATCACATCTTTGCTATTATAGTGGGTTACCAGTTCATTCACAAATAAACAAAATCATCAAGCCTAAGGGCAGTCAAAATAAAAAGCTGTCAAAGGTATCATTTTTTGATAAGAAAGACTTTTCCCCCAATGCAATCCATATTAATTATATTGCATCATGCAAGATCACGATTAAAGACTCTGAGTCCGATAAATGGAGTTCCATCCATGTTTTCTTATCTAAAACTTTGTATACTCTCACTTTCCATACAAAAAAAAAAAACAGAATGAATGTTAATAAAAGATGTAAATTTAATTGCACAAATGCACAATCACATTTTGTGTAATAAATGGCTAATGGCATAAGAAGTTCATAATAATCCTAAACACTATCTAAATAGTTAAACATTATATGATACAAATAGAAAATTAAATTGAAAAAGAAATGGGAGAAAGATCTAATAAATAAGATGATATAATTATTCATATTTGAAACAATACCTACTTTTAATAAGCCAATATCATATCTTAAATGATAATAGATACAACTCTTATTAGGCACTTTCTATTGTTTTTTTTTTTCATGTATCAAAGCATCAGCCAGGAAGCAAACCCATGAACACAGGACAACTGCTTTAAGGCAGCTGTGCTGACCACTCGGCCACCAACGCTTGGCAATTTGTTTGCACACAATTAACAACAATACTTTAACATTCCACTATCCTTTGACTGTAGACTTATTGGTAGACTGGCTTCAGTTTCCACTATATGTATATTATATCTTCTTTATTATGAAGCAAATTATTTAGATTCTCTCCATTATTCATTGTGAAAATAAAATTATAGATTTGCTCATTGTCAACTATGACACTAAAAGACCTTTAGTATGATTACAAAAGAACTTTGTTCATCAGCTACTATGATGTGTTAAACATCACTAAATATAAATTATTATAAGTTCACTATTATTTTTATTAAGCAGATTTTATTTTTTTTATCTTCAAGTTTGCAAGATAAACTATACATTATTATTAAATGTAATACTACATGCAAGATAAACTATACATTATTATTAAATGTAATACTACATAATAATTATTAAGTATAAGTATAATTACTTAATAATCAAATGTTATTCATTTAGTTATAAAACCATACTAGATAAACATGTAGGCATACTTTCAGATCAAAGCTATATACAATATATCTTTTTTTATAATTGTTATTACATATATATTTTATCTCATTAGGTAATAATCAGACGGCTTTATTATTCGGAAATTTATAAGTAATTTTAGTTCTAAAAATTCCATAATTATAATTAATCCAAGAACTTTCTACACCAGACTCTAATGCTCTACAAATGCATTAAACCACACATGGACTTTCATTAACTTAATTTATAATACATTATCTTCATCTAAATTGACATTTTTCTATTTTATTAGTAACCAATTCAAATACACTTCCATCCGAGCTTTAAGAAAACTCAACTGATATTTTAGTTAAGAATTATCCAGCATCTAAATTCAGATGAAGAGCCAATAAATTTACCACAATAGTTGATATATGTTGGTGATCAGTTTGCCCATGTTTATTTATTATGTAAATAACCATATAGAAATTAAGAATTTGCCCCTAAAATATTTTGAAGATGGATCGGACTTGAATAAAATCAACAAAAAAATATCTGTTACAACAAGAATGACAGAAGTGACATTTCTGATACAAAAAAGCCAAAGCAGTTTATCAATACCTTTTCTCTAGAGACAAAAAAATGGATGAAGAAATGAAGAAATATGAATTTGTAAATAACCTACTAAGAAAAATCGAATATCTAAAATTTTGTAAAATGATGTAAAAAGAATTAATAACGATTTAAGAAAAAACATAATTGAGAAATAGCAAAGAAAAATATAGAAGAGAATAAAAGTCTCAAAAGTGTAAAACAACATCTTGGTATTGGAAGGGGGTTTATTTTTGCAATAAGAAATTAAGTTGGAGCTATTTCTAAAGACAGATATGACATCATAAAATATATGGAAGTTCTATAAAGAATTATATAGTAGTAAAGAATAAGAAAACAATATATCCTCTAGAGTAACGTGAGATGTGCAATTAAATCTATAAAAAGGAATAAGGACCCAGGAAATGATGGAAATTGTTATTTTAAAAGAAGCAGCTGAAGAAAGAAAAAAATTGATGTTAAAGTTATATACCAAATGATTAAATGATAAAGATTTTCCAGACAAGAAAAGATCCAGTAATAATGTTGATATTTAACAAAGATAATAAATAATATGTTAAAAATTAAGACTTATTGATCTTCTATCAGTATTTTACAATTTTTTACCAAGATAATTACAACTCGTCTACAATAAATTTACAATTTTAACCAACCATAAATAGCAAGCTTGAATTTAAAAACAATTTTAGAGCAATGTATCATATTTAAATATTGAGAGAAGTTACCGAAAGGACTGACCGGTGAAAATAAGTTACGATTATGTTTTCAAAAAGCATTTGATATGAACATTTTTATGCTGATTAAAGTTTTGGATCTTTAAGATATACAACCAAGACATTATACTATCTTATTCTTCTCCTTCACTTTCTTTGCATATCTTCATATAATCATATATATTACTTATAATACTTCATTCATATACACCTTAATGCAAGTAATTTTCTTAAACTTCTTTATTTTCTTACAGTTTTGACTGTCCAGCAGTCTTCATCAGAGCTCTATCTTTCTTACAGTTTTAACTTTAATGAAGACTGCTGGACAGTCGAAACTGTAAGAAAATAAAGAAGCTTAAGAAAATTACTTGCATTAAAGTGTATATGAATGAAGTATTATCAGTAACAACCAGTATATTTTTATATTATGAAGAATATTTTAACAAAATCCAACAGCAATGATTAGATTACATGATGATGGTAAAATAATTAACATTGAGAATGTTTTACAATAGGGTGATTTCATATCTCCAAAACATTTTATAGAAGCTTTAAATTATTTTATGGATTAAAACAGGAAGCTGAGATAGTAAAAGTAAGTAGAAATTATTTAAATCATGTAGGTGTTGTGATTATTTTTGCAAACAATGCTTCAGATGCTCAGCAAATATTGTAAAAGTTATTAGATTAAAGTATAAAAAAATACGATTAGTCAAGCTTTGTTAGCTGAGAGGTCATCGTAGCCACCTTGCAAGCAAGGAGTTGGTTGCAGACGGTTGTAGATTTGCCTCCCGGCCGATGCTATGACATATGAAAAAAAAATACAATTAAAGATAAATGGTAAATCAGTTCTTACTTACAGATCTGAGACTTGGACACTTAATGGAAAAGCTATTCTTAGATTTCTGATCTCTCAATAAAATATGAAGATATATATTTTAGAAATAGTAAGAAGACATCAAAAATAAATACAAAGATGAGATAACAGATATCACTGACATCACTGAAAGAATTAAAAACTGAAATGGATCTTGGTGGAATATGTTGCTAAATTGGTGATAATAAATTACTGGATCACAGAAGATTATCCTAAAAAGTGACCATTTGCAAGTTGGATGTATGAAACAAGAAAGTTTTCTGTCACATTGTACAAAAGAAAGACTAGAGATCAGAAAAACTGAATTAAATTTGGAAGGATGTTCATTCAGCAGTCGATTGATAATGGTTGAAAATTATAGTGGATAAAAGTCATAGATATTGATTTTTCCCCTTATTACTGCTATAGGTCTATAAGGCTAGAAACGATGATAATATATGGACAATTGAAGTCTTAAATTAATCCTAAGATATTTTATAAGACCTAGAAGGAGACCACATGTAAGATGGGTGGAAATAAGAAAATTTATTGGTGTGTTGTAGAGAGCTCTAGATAGCAGTGAAATTGTATTAAACATGGAGAGATTTTTATCCAGCATTGGATTAATAATAGTATAAATGATAATGATTAGAAGCTCGTGGATTTTTAATATTTTCATTTTTTTAATGTGTCAAAGCGTAGGCCAGGAAGCGAACTCCGGAGCAACTGCTTGTAAAGCGGCTGTGCTAACCACTCGGTTACCAACGCTTGACATTTTTTGCTATTACCAATTTTTATATTAGATCGTTAACACTAAAATAATCTCAAAACATGTGTGTAAATGAAGATTGCATAAAGTTCATAAATCGTACTGATCAATATTTTTGTGATTAAATAGATCTTTCTAAAAGAAAAATCTTGTATTTTCATATTTTTTGTAATTTATTACTTTTATTTATATCTATGAATATGTTTGTCCATTTAAGTTTTTTATAATGGAGCAAAACACAATAGTTCTGTGTAATATACTTAATTGCTTTATTTTCAGAATGCAGATTTAGTATGCAAGGAGAAGAAGGCACTTTCTCTTCCAAGGATATATCTGAAGATCATAAAATACACTCCCAAAATAATAAAATTCCAATAGACTGCACTTGGGAAATTGAAATTCGAGCAGGTAATAGGGTAAGTTATTTATTTTTTAACTACTTTGTTATAAAAATTATCAGAGTTACTAAACTTTTACAAATTTATTTTTAAAGTAGAAAACTTAATAACAATAAATAAAACAAAGGGTGTACACTTTATCTCACATCAAAACTTCCTTGACGCAATTACAATTTATGAATTAATAAATTCTGATAAACTTATATAATTCTTATCAACTATCAGTTTTATTTAAAATGAAAGTTTTTTAGCAAATTAATATGTATTGATGTCAAAATTCTTCCTGTATTTATGTTCACGTATTAATAAAGATGAGTTCAATTTAAGAACCTTTCAATATTTTTCTTTATAATTTTTATCAACTCGATGCCTTTTTTGTTTTTATATTGATTTTACATTTTTAGTCAATTTTTCAAACTTTTCATGGGATCTTTTTTTTATAATTTATCTAATTAAGAATTTCCTAATTACTATATTTAAAACGTATTTAATAAATCTTTTATATTGATATCGTAAAAGTTAGTTTACTATTTTTATTTGTTATATTTTCTTAACTTTTACTTACACTCATTTATCATTTTCTTTTATATTCATTTTGACACTTGAATTTATTGTTTACAACCATATAAACTGTTTATATATCTATATAAAATTAATAGATGAAAAAACTGAGAGAAATAAACATTTTGATAAGCTTCATATTGTGAATGCTAACTACTTCAAGTTGAATCTCATTTCTCATCTCACACTGAGTAACGTTATTGCTTGAGATCTAATTATTTTTCTTTCAAAAGTTAACCTTGATAATGGCGGTTGCTAGTCTGTCAAAATATCGGATTGTAATGCAAAATAATACACAGTTTATTTCCAAAAATAACAATTTATCTATTTATATATATATACTGTCTAAGATTGTATTAGTAATTATAATCAAAATACGAAAAAATTGCGATAAAAATAATAGCAAAATTAAAATTTACAAAAAGGTTTCCAGCGTTAGTTATAGTTTACCTGTAAAAGAAATATACCTTCCTAAATGAAAACTACAAACAAAAACTTACCCACAATTTAAAAACTGCTGCCATTCATTTTTAAAATTAAAAAGTTATAAAACTAATGGCCTTATTTTTAAAATGATTAATAAGCAAAAGAATCTCTGTTCTTTTTTTTAAATTTCATTGTACTCATGAAAAGATAACTTTTGCATTCGTGAATACATAAGGCTAAGTTGAAGTAACTAATTTTAACTTTAAATTTTACAAATTTTTATTTTTTCATAAAGTCCTAATTTATATATATATATATCGTAAAGCAGCTGCACAGAATTTTATAAACTATTTTGTAAAGCGCAGATGGTATTGAAATTAAATTGAGAGAATGCAACCTCTCAAGCGCTTATAGCTATCAACAGCCAATCAGATCGTAAACACTGAGACAGAGAATTTAACAAGAAAAGGGTGGTTCCACCCTCTTCTTTACTTGTCTTTCTAACTCAGTGAGTTGAGTGTGAAGATATTTAAGATTCATGCTTTCAGATCTAAGTACTTTAGACTGGCTTGGATATATAGAAAGACAAGTAAAGAAGAGGGTGGAACCACCCTTTTCTTGTTAAATTCTCTGTCTCAGTGTTTACGATCTGATTGGCTGTTGATAGCTATAAGCACTTGAGAGGTTGCAGTCTCTCAGTTTAATTTCAAACTATTTCGGGAATATTTTTTTCTACTTACTAATTGTTTATAATTATTTAATAATGACTTGAAAAGATAATCGTTTTTCTAATAAATCTTTATACTTACACACTAACAAATTATTATTTTTGTTAATTAAACTACAAATTGATGATTTAAAATCAAAGAAATAAAAAGTAAATTATCATTACTATCAGTGATACTATAAAGATCAAAATTATTAATATTTTTAAATATTTTAATAAATTTATGAGAATGTTTTAAACCAATATAAAGTCAATGTATTATTTTCAAAATTATTTAACTTTTTATTTCTGTAACAAAATTTTGTTAATACAGCCTTCTTATAATCAAATTATTAATAAATATCAGACCTAATATATTTTCTTAAATTTTCATTTTTAAGAAAATGATTACAACCTAAAATACAATTAACTTTGTCCCTAAAAATTACTAAATCTAAAAAATTTTAACTTGTTAACATTAGAAATAACACTATTCAATCCAATAAAAAAAATCTTAAAATTTATATTTAATATTAATAATCAAACATATGATAAATACCTTTAAACAACCACAATTATGACTAATTATATTTTTCTATGAAAAATTAATATATGCAGAAGCACGTTAATAGAAAAATAATATATCCAATGACTCAACTTCCTTTAATTTAAAAAAACTTATAATTTAAATACATTGAATCTTCAAATAATAAGGGCAAATTATGAATAACATTAATTTAAACAGAAAAATATTATTTCTCTTTAAAACAGAAAGAAATACATTGTTATTTTTCCTACCAACAGATTAGTGTATTCTTTCAGTATTAAGACTATTACTATCATTTAGATTGTTTGTGTGCTTGACAGCCTTGGTATTGAATCTATCTATCAATTTATTGATATATTTATTTTTGTTTTAAAGAGAGGAAACTATTTTTTGTTTCAAAATTAATGTTATTTATAACTTCATCTTATGATTAGAGGATTTTCTGTATTTTAGATATGATGATAAGTTTTATAATCCTAAAGAAAGTTAGGTTAATTATATCATTTCAATATAAACTTCATTACTACTCCTTTAACACTTTAAGCAAATATTTTTTGTTTATAACAGTTTCGATTGTCCTAGCCGTCTTCTTCAGATCTACAACAAAAAAAATAATTATTCATTAATCTGCTCTGTTTAATTTTTAGAATAATTTGATTATTCAAAATTGTGATTTTCAAGTTTATTTGACAAATATATAGATGATTATTTGTTAATTACTGATAAAGATGAAATGATTTTTTTTTAATTTGGAATGAATGGCTTTGACTTTAATATTAAATTTAGAACTAAAGATGGAACTTTGTATTTTAATCAATTAAAATGTAATCATTTAATATGAGTTTTTGTTTTTAGAAACAAAAGATTAAATAATTTTGAAAGGAGTTTACCATTATTATTATTATTCTAAAGAATATCCCTACAAGATCATCATATATGAATTGGATTCCTCTATTAAAAGCAGGCAAAGGTACAATTAAATACATGAACTTCATTATAATCAACAGTTAAGGAAAGGAACATATTTTAGTCTCTTCCATTTGGAATAAATATTTAAACCATCTATGCATCAATTCCTATTAAAATAAGCTGATATATTTCAAAAAAAGCATATATCAAACTATACTAAAAATTAGAAAGGTGCTATAAAAGTAGTTTTTAATGAATTATTCCTGTAATAATTGCCAACATTGAAAATCTTTATTCTAATGAACCTTTTTTAAAAATCATTTTCTAATTAAAGATGCATCCAAAAGTTATACCATCTTTAAATAAGAATGAAACGAACCTTTTGTAATTATATTTGTGTTTTACATTGTTATAGAAAATCATAATGCAATGTAAAAAAAAAAAAACATTATTATTGGCAATATTTAAATACAAGTATAATTTATATACTTGGAGTTTAGATGTAATTATAGGGAAGTTGAACATAGACTTTCAAGCTTATTCAGCTGTCCACTCTATCTCATATAACCAATACACTTGACCACACACATGTGAAAAGATAAATGATCGCCAATGTATGTATTTCAAGCTGAACTACCATTCGTCAGTTGGTCCAGATCATTATCTGCCACACACATATGTAATCAGTGCTCAGTTTATATTAAAATAATAAATCTTCAAACTTTAGTGGATATGCTTTAATCTAAGAGCTGGAGGGTGAAGTAGATTGAAGGTGTTCATTAAAGTTTGAAGATTTGTTATCTTAATATAAACCAAGCACTTATTATATGTGCGTGTGGAAGATGATGATCTGGACCAACTGATGATTGCTGGTTAAGCACAAAATAGTATATTGGAGATCATTTATCTTTTTCACATGTTTGTGGTCATGTACATAACTTGTCCGAAATAGAACGGTTAGAGGAAGGGAACTTGAAAGCATGTATTCAAATCCCTTATAACTATTATTGTGAAGTTTTTATTATTATTTGAATTTTTTTAATTACAAAGAAGAAATATTAAATACTAGACATGAATGTTAAAATATGTATATGTTTATATAAGTTACTTATTTGTAAAACTCTAATATTTGTGTTAATATCAAAATACACACGCATGTATAATTTAACTATATATAAATGTCAAATCAAATAAATGACAAACTTTTATCGATTTCTTCTAGCGATTTCAAAGGTATAACCTTCATTTTCAAGAAGTACAATATTCCTTCATTTTCAAGAAGTGCAATATGCAAAATAGGGAAGATTAAATATGCAAATAAGGGTGGGAAAAAATCTAAATCTGCCACTTCTTAGATATGACGTCAAATGTCTCTTTTTTATTCATCGCGTGCAATATAACATGCCTCCTTCACTTTTCTACGCAATTCGTGCCGCTCTCTACACATAACACGAGGCTTGTCTGACCTGCACTGGTGGCCCATAGCAGCGGCATGCTGCACAAAAATAGAGGGGTGGGATCGGTCGACCGAGGCCTTATTATATGCATATACATGCTGGGCCAGTCTTGTATGGATAGATGCCCTCGTTTCCCCATAATATGCCGCTGGGCAATTATTATTACTACACGCGATCTTGTAAACTGTTTGCTGGCCATATCTAAGAAGTGGCAGACTTAGATTTTTTCCCATCCTTATTTGCATATTTAATCTGCCCTATTTTGCATATTGCACTTCTTGAAAATGAAAGAATATTGTACTTCTTGAAAATGAAGGTTATACCTTTGAAAGCGCTAGAAGAAATTGATAAAAGTTTGTCATTTATTTGATTTGATATTTATATATAGCTAAATTATACATGCGTATGTATTTTGATATTAACTCAAATATTAGAGTTTTACAAATATATATTTTCTAACACATGTTGAACGTTTATATAAGTTACTTATATTAATTTAATTTCTCCGAAATAGTAATTTATTTATAAGTTCACATACTGTTTGCTATATTTTTTGATCAATTGAATTAATTATCTATTAAAATATTTGTGCGTAAAAATAAATTAGCCTGTTGTCTCTTTTTTAGGGGATGCTTCTGTAGTAAAAGTGTTCCCGAATTTTATAATTAAACTAGGATCATCATCAGTTAAATATTCCAAATGCATTCAACTGTTAGTAATATCACAGCAAACAGCTAGTATATGCACAACGTTTCGATAGGTAATTTTCTCCCCTCTTCTTCAGGTGTTGCTGTCCTGACCAGTGACAGTACTAGCATGGGATTCGAATCTGGGTCTTTAGATTCTTGGTTATTGAATTTTAAGGTAACGCTCTAACCAACTGAGCCATCCCATGCTAGTACTGTCACTGGTCAGGCTAGCAACACTGCATATACGAACCTGTTTGTTATGATATTACTAACAGTTAGTGCATACACTAACATGTTTGCTGTGATATTACTAACAGTTGAATGCATTTGGAATATTTAACTAAAATTAAACTTTTCTAAAGACATTCAACACACATATTAGATGATGGAAATAGCCCAATATAAAAACACAGCTAGAACACCATCATCACAAACCTTCAGAAAAACACTAGAATCATCATCACTTTCTTAATTTTAATTGCTGGCTTCTGGGAAGAAGTGGTATAACTGTTATTACTTATGAGATTTCGAATCAATTGATTTTTCATGTAAAACTCAATTGTATTAGATAATAAAATTTACATTTAAACATTCATACTATTGAATTAATTTTCACAGGTCCTGTGAATGTGTCAACTAATTTGATAATATGAATTATACAATTGTTTATTTAGCAGTGGGACCATATGTTTGGGGTCATTTGTTTTAGTATTGAAAAATGGGATTATCAATTAAATGGGAATGTTATTTCTTCTAGTGTTGATGTAATAATATGTGCAAAAATTTATAATCCTTGAACTCGGATACGACTTCTTTGATAGCAGTGACATAATACTATTGGATTTAAGAAAAATACTATCTTATCTGGAATTTAATTAAATGATAGTTTATTCTACAAATCTTGACCATTTCCATTAGGTCATATTAATGAAATATCAATATTTTATTCTATTTTTTGCATTTTTTGGCTTCTGCTTTTTGTTATTCCCACTGAAATATGTTTTTAGTATTTTTAAAAATCACCAATATCATGAGCTAATTATTGTTGCAAAGATCATATATATATATATATATATATATATATATATATGTGTGTGTGTGCTTGTACACATGTGTAATAAATTAAGAGTAGATAAATATTTGTTATCAATTAATTCTTTCAGATTTGTGAGATAATTGTGTATTGCTTTATTTGATACTTTGGTATTAGAGCTGCAACATGGAGCATGTATTAGACCTACTGTGCCTGTTTACATTCATATCAATCCACTGATAACTTTGTAATCTTAGGATCTGACCAAGATAACATATACACAGATCTTGAACATGACTTTTTTGGCAAAAAAAATGTTTACAGGGATCTTGTACATGATATTTTGATAAGATTTACAAAATTATTGGAAGGTTGATACAAGTGTGAACAGGCGCAGTAGAACTAATACATGCTCCATGTTGCAGAACTAAAAATAATTAAAAGTAAAAACATAATATATTTATCATTTTTAATAAGAAATGAAAAATTTTAAACGACATTCAAATATGTACGACTTGGACACTAACAGCTTTTAAAAACATTTGAAAACAAAAAAAAAAGTGATTTGCGATCTTAATGAAATGACAGCATTACACAAAATAATTGTTAGTTTAAATACACACTAAACAAAAAGTAAATGATTTTAGTTTTTAAATATTTATAAAAAGACATTAACTATACATACAACTTTTACACTAACAACTTTTAAGAACAACATTCCCAGTCAAAAAAAAGTGATTTGCAATCTTAATGAAATGATGCCATTATGCAAAAATTTGTTACTAAACAAACAGTAAATGATTTTGGTTTTGAAATAATATTTATAAAAACACATTAAGTGTACTCATATGATATTTACCATGTAATATATAACAGGAATTGTCACCTTGAAACAAAAAAATTAATATTACCACAGAAAATAGATATCTGTACTAAATATTTTCCCTCTGAAAATGTAGCACATGATTTCAGAGTATGCTAGGATTTTCAAGAGAAATGTTAATAATTATATTTTTTTAAGAAACAAATTAAACTAAAAAAATGGAGCAAAAACCACAAAAAAAATCATATTATTTATGAGACTGAAAATGTTCAAGTATTACAAAAAAATCAGATGCCCGTTGATAAAGAAAAACATGTTTCCACACAGACTGGGATTTTCAATAGAAATGCTAATAAATGTATTTTTTGTTATAAACAATTTAAACCAAACAAAAACCACAAAAATGCATATTAATTATGAGACTGAAAATGTCAATCATGTTGATAAAGAAAAAAACTTTTCTACACATACACTTGCAGGGTTTATTCCCTTTCAATTTGACATCATCATGACATTACACATTTATTGTGGATGTGAAAAGACATTCTATCTCCTCTAAATTGCAGGTTTAATACCAAGGTACTCTTTACTTATCACCATGAAAATTTTGTGTGAAACATAATTACTAAATAAACATATACCATATAGTGGGTTGACATTAAGTTATAAGATATAATCCATAAATTATATTATTAACATACAGTATAAATTGCATAAAATAACAAATGCATGTCTTTTCACTTTTATATCATATACTTCATTTTTTTATAATAATATTTAAGTGCTTTTAATTTGAATATTATTTGTTTAAGAAAGAAAATAGATTTTGATTATATTTAAATTCATATTCAGAAAATGTATTTGTGGACTAAATGCCATTACTTATTAAAATGCCATTTTCTTATTTAATTTAATTCTTTTACGAAAAGATGTCTGAAATTGCTGATAGAAAAAGTAGTATCTACTCAGGTTCGCATATTCAGAAAATTTTGTAAATTATTCTCGATTTATCAAAAAATTATTCGCTAAATTATTATTTTTTATTAAATACTAACATTCAAATAATGGGATTACTCTAATTTTGTTAAATGTAAATATTTTAACTCTCAATCTTTTAAAAAAAAGTTTCACCTTATTCAAACAAACTATATTGGGTGTTACTTATTTATAAATTTTTTTGACAAAGTCATATTAAAAGTCAAAAGATACTACACCCAACATTTTTAACTTATTTAAAAATAAATTCAACATTTTATCAACTATTTTTATATTTCGTTATTATATTTTATACAGAATAAAGTGATTTGATTAATCAATGGTTTATCTTTTATTTGCTTAAATTAAATCTCCCTCTATCAAAGATAATTTTATTTCTAATTTTTGTATCTTTTGTAGGTATTATCTTATCATTATTTTTTTTTAAATTTATTATTTTGTATTTTTATGTTCTTTATAATAGAAAGCCCGTTAAATTTACTTTTCAATATATATTTTTATTGTTTATCATAGTTAGGTGGGACTTTCAAATTTGGCTCATTTCTCCCCCTCTCCTTGTTTATTTGTTCCGTTTTTTGTGTAATATTCTTATTTCCAAAATAATGTTAATTGGTATCTTTAAAAAAAATAGAATAATTTTTATTTGTATTTTTTAAGTGCTTTGAATTAATAATTAAAAAAACCATACCAAAGATATAATTCTATATTCGACAAAATAATAGATAAATAAATAAAATTAAAACTTACAAATCTTAATATTTATATAACTTATTTGTTTATTAATTATTATTATAAAGCAGCATAAAAATATTTTTATAACAACATATAAATAGCCCATTGCTTTTATAATATTTTTCCATAGAAATATTATAAATAGAAAAAAGAAGACATCATTCTCCAGAAATGTTATTGTTTGGTGCTAAAGATGTGTAAAAATTTTCAACCTGCTTTTATTCTCTATATACAAAGTACTTGACTTAACAACTAGTTTTATCTTATTGACTAAGATAATCGTAGACTGCCTCTTTGCAAAAAAAAAAAAAAGTGGGATCTTAACTTATCTAGCATATACAATAATTTAAAAAAAAAGTGGTATCTTTGATTGTATCTTTAAATATTTTCTAGTTTACTCAATAAAAATTTGAACCAAGGTCAAAGGCATGGTAGATATATGTACTAACACTATATGTTCTTCCAAGATATAACAGTTTACTATCTGAGCATTCGTAATATCCGAAATTGAAAATGTTTGGTTAAAAGTTAAAATAAAACAAAGGTAAACTGATTCATAGTTTCAAAAATCCCTCAATTTCCTCATCAACAAACTTAAATCTCATCTTTCCTATTTTAACAGCAATCAGATTTTTAAGTAAATAAACTGCCATTATTCATTATTAATCATATTGCTGTTACGCTTATTGATATTAAAATAGAAACTAACAATATTACGATTCCTAGTGATTATTATTAATATCAATATTAGTATACAAATAAAATAAGTGTTTAATCCTAATGCGATATAATTCCAGTAAAAATATTTTCATTTCACATTAAACCTATAATACAGTATATAAAAAATATATATCTTAATGATTTTTTTCTTTAGTTTTGAAGCACAAACATTCTTTGGCGCATAATATATCGCATAAAAATATATTAAATTTAAGTATATATAACTTTGGAGAAAAGGGGGTTGGTTTATATGCAAATGAATGTATTTATAGATATATAGATATGTGCGCATACATATGAAATATACAAACACGTTTTAAATGTCTGTGTGTATTAGTTATTTTAAATCAAATTTATGTAAATGATTTTCTTCATCAGAATAAGTAGGAAATGAGAATTGTTATTCATCTGTAGTTAAATTTCAATTTATTTAGCCTAGTTTATTTATGAATACTGTAACAAAATTGTATACTGCGTTTTGCAAATTATATTGAAATCTGCAAACTTACAGCACAATCTGGGAAATGTTTTATAATTTCGCATCAATAAAATACGAAAGCCTCCAGCACCTGTGGTTGATTATTTATCTTTTTTCTAAATTAGTTTTGTCATATACTGTCATGAGGTTGTTAAGCAGACTGCTTTCATATCCCAAAACGCCGATGGCTTTTTGAAATTTTTGCTTAACTAAATTAATTGAACATTAAATTTGAAGGTTACCATAAATTATAATTTTTTTACCAGAAGCGGAATCATATTAAGTCCGAAGGATTTTCTTAGTAACAAGCACGCAGTAATTTATTTTTAAAATGCATAATAACTTAACTTTAATTTATTTTGTGAATTAAAAAAAAAAAAAACAAATAATAGCAATAGTAAGGCATATACTTAGTAATATTAATAACGTAAAAAAAATACAAACTAATAACTATAACCTCAAAAATTTGTAAACATATAAGTTATACCTATATAATAGATTTACAAAATGTAAACCTGTAAGAACATTTCTGGGTCAACTGATGAAGGCTAGTATTGTCACAAATGCATCTTGGGAATCTTTCCTTCTTTTCAAATATTTTTATCCATATGACTTAAATATATAAAGAGATAGAAAGTTTTTTGGAATATATGTAAACTACCAATTAAGGTTGTTGGTTTGTTTTTTTCTTTACTTTTAAAGAAAACAATCTGGCAAATTGAGTCCACTAGAGGGAGCCTGGGACTCCAGTTCACACTGTTACAAGTTCCCAGTTTTATTCACCAAAGTTATAGTCTAGTTTTGAATTCATAGAAGAAAAGTTTACTAAGATGTAAGTGAATACTTGTTTTATTGCCTTTTCATCTTTACAAGAAATTTTAAAGAAGTTTTCATTCAAGAATAATTAAAATTACATATCGTTTCCGTTTTATGCAAACAGCTGTCATTGGAAATAGGCAAACGCTAGGTTAAATATTTCTTAGAATCATTAGAATAACATAAATCTTTCAAAAATAGTTTTAAATGAAACTAAATGGTTCTAAAAAGAATAGAGACACTAGAAATCCTAATTTTATTGATAGAATAAAAAGAGAAAACATTTGGATATTAAATCTCATTGAAAATGCTGAAAATAAAAATGTTAACAAAAATAGTTTTAAGAACTTTATCTTTGCATGAGATATTAATAATGTTAAACAAGTTTCTATAGCTGAAAACCAGTCAGGGAAGACAGAAAACAACCTAAGGAACATTATAGATACAAAAATTAATCCTAAAATTAAGAAAGAAAGAAATACTAGTGTTAAATTGTTCATAGGAATAAAGTTATGATATCGTTGTGTTGAACAGGTCGAATAAATTATTTTGAATTTTAATTCGATCTCAATTTTAGAATTGAACATTATAGATTATGACTTAAGCTATCTCCGTGCACAAAAATCAAGTTTCACCAATGATCACAACAGAAGTTATTAGCCCATTTCCGGTGTCATTGGGGCATCACAAAAAATAAAAATAAAAATTTTCAAATCAACACAGAATTACAACGAAATGATTCCTCAGCAAAAAACAAACAAACAATGATTTAAAGGCAAAATTAGTACAAATGATGTTTTAGACATAAGCAGAGATATTGAAGCTACAAATGATTCATCCTCTTTTAGTTATTTTCAAACTTTAACAATAAACCTTCAGATTATACAACCGAATCCTTGCTAGATTCCTAACCAAGACCTAGAATTCAATCCAAAGAAGCAGAATCCAATTAGTATCAACAAATAATAACCATAGTGAACCCTGAGGGACTTTATAGTTGGGTAAATTGAACAGGTATTGTGAACATTTGCAGACACAGGAGGTTGATAATGATTACAAACAGACTTTCAGCTCCATTGACCTCAGTGTGCTAGGTGATATGAACAAATGGTGTGTATTCATGGTGTGCAAGTAAATCTGGCTTGATTCCAGACTACCTTAAATCCAACTGTTGCATTGGTGGGCACATGTCTGCACTCCTCATTTCTTTTGCAGGGGTTGATGATGGTGGTCGTTGGGGATCTGGTTTGTGGGTGCAGGCTGTTGACGATTATTGCCGCTTTCGGAAAACCTGCTGGGAGGGTACAGGGTCAAAGTTTTCAGCACCTTTACTGCTCTGATGGGCTGCTGTGCTTCCTTGATGAATTGGTTTTTGGGCAGTGCAGATCTGTGCTCGTCCATATATAGATACATATTGAGTAAGGTTATACAACCCTTTTGTGGATATGATTTTTTATCGAGCGTATGTACTTTGTTTTTACTTTGTAACATTGAACACTGTAATATCATGTAGCTGGTGATCAGTCACCTGTGTTTTTTTTACCTTAATAAAAAAAAACAATCTGGCTAATTTTATATAGTACAGTTATATATAGGATATATGCGGACAGACTTCCACATGACCTACCACTCTCCACACTATCTCATAACACTGATACATTTGAACACATATATGTTGAAAAGATAAATAATCACCTATATACATATTTCATGCTAAACCAGCAATCATCAATTGGTCCGGATTACCATCTCTACACATATATGCTATAAGTGCACAGATATATATTAAGATAACCAAACCTCACACTTTAATAGGCAGGCTTCAATCTACACCTTAGGTCAACATGAATGTGACAAGAATCTCGGCCTCAGGGTGGCCTTTGAGCATTCCATCATTAGATTTTCAATTAGATGGATGGTTGAAGAGTTGGAGGGTGGAGTAGATTGAAGCCTGTCCATTAAAGTGTGAGGTTTGGCTATCTTAATATATATCTGAGCACTTATAGCATATATGTGTAGAGATGGTAATCTGGACCAACTGATGATTGCTGGTTTAGCATGAAATACGCATATTGGTTTTTATTTATCTTTTCAACATATATGTGTTCAAGTGAATCAGTGTTATGAGATAGTGTGGAGAATGGTAGGTCGTGTGGAAGTCTGTCCTCATATACCCTATATATTACATATATAGACACAAGTATATAATAAGCCTCTGTGCTTCAGTTATTATATAGTACAGTTATATATATATATATATATATATATTGCGTTTTAAAAATAGATTTACATTAAATTATAATTTATAATAATTTTCGGACTAAATCGTGTAAAATGTTAGCTAAATAATATTTGTCTTCAACTGACTACATATGTAATTACACAGTCATTACAGAGATATAAAACCATATAAATAAGTAATTAAGGATTGCAGAAAGGAGTTGAATACCTGAATCACAGAATAAAATGGAACATATTTCAGATTGAACGTTTTGCTACATGAAATATAAACTAAACATAGAATAAATGTGGGAAACTGTTTATTAGATTTGAATTTAGGTGATCATTTCTATTAATTTGAATAAACAAAATCTTTGTGGAGATGGTAGTTTGACTGTCTCTTAATTATTTCAATAATAACAATAATACCTATTAGATCTTTTTCTCACTATTTTGCTCTCTATACTTTGGTAGTAAGAACTGGTAAAACACATTTATTAAAACTTTCTTTTTCAAACACTAGGCATATTTCCTTTTAGTATCAAGTTATTTCTACCAAAAGCACTCTAACTAAGTTTAATTCGATTTGGACACTTAATAGAAGAGCAATACAGAGACTTCAGACCCCTCAAAGAAATATGGAGAGAGGCATGTTGGGAGTAATAAGAAGAGATCGAAAACGCAATATATGGGTAAGAGAACAAACAGGTGTTACTGACCTTATTGAAAAAATTAAAAGACTGAAGTGGAGTTGGGCTGGACATATTGCTAGAAGAGATGATAATAGATGGACAACTGAAATCTTAAACTGGATTCCAAGAGATTTAAAAGACCCAGAAAGAGACCACATGTGAGATGGATGGATAAAATAAGAAATCGTACATAGGGTGATATGGAGGAGAGAAGCTAAAGATCGGAGTAGATGGATTGAACTTGGAGAGACCATCCTGCAATGTATTGATAATGGTTGATGATGATGATGATGACTTTGGTAGTGTGAATAGTTCTTTGTTACTTCTTACCAATATTTTGGCCAGTTTTTTTTTTTGTCATTTTATGGGTATATCGTCTTTATTTATATATTTTCAATACCAATGTACTGTCGATGTGTGAAAATCGAAAAAATAAATAAATATTATATATCAACATTATATTTATTAATTTTAAAATATCGTTAGCAATACCTATGTTGATGAAAATGCTACAATATATCTCACAATATAAATTATATTTAATGTGAGCCTTTTATTAAGTTTCTACTATTTTTATTTTTACATTTTATATTAGCTAAAAATATATTTTGCATTTATTTATATCTTCAATTTTTATTCTTTTTTTAAATTTACATTAAATAGTATTTTAAAACTTTAATCTACTGCTTAGCTATAAAAAATAGACAAAAAAATCTAAAATATTTTGATTAAAAATGTAAAAGATTTTAATGACAAAATCGAAAAATCTAGATATAGAGATAAACTATATATACATAGTTTAAGGCTAAATAAAAAAATAATATTTAAAAAATCTCAGATAGTGAAAGTCTTAAAAAGATAATGAAAATTGAAGTACAAATAAATCATAAAGCATTTTTTGTTAATATAGAATGTAAAAAAAAATATAATGAGTAAATAATATTTATTATTAAACATAATTTATATAATTGATAGATAAAGTAATATATATTAAAGCTACAACCTTAAAACTATGCACCTGAGAAAATGACAGTAGGAACCTCTGCAAATCTCTAGCACAAGATTTATTTAAGCGCGGCCACTCTTATCTAAACCTACTTTTCTAAATAAGTAGGAAAATCTAAAGCATTTTGATTTGAGAGCATAAGGCTATTCAATACCTCACTAATTAAGTTCACAATTAACACTCGCGAAATCTTTCGATTTACAACGAGTCAGTGTTGAGATCTTATGCTTAGAAATCCATTAATATTATATAAAGTTGTAATAATTATATTTATAAAACCATACTCATTACTTAAAATAATATATATTAAGGCTACAATTTTAAAACTATGCGCCTGAAAATAGGGACCTCTGTAAATCTTTAACACAATATTTATTTAAAAGACATGAGCGGCCACTCTTATCTAAACCTACTTTTCTAAATAAGTAGAAGAATCTAAAGCATTTTGATTTGATATATGTATATTGCAGGATTTTTCTTAAACATAGCTACGTTAAGCTTGTGGTTAAGACCTCTAGAGGTCCCTACTATCGCATTTTTTGATATATGTATATTGCAGGATTTTTCTTAAACATAGCTACATAAGCTTGTGGTTAAGACCTGTAGAGGTCCTTACTATCGCATTTACAGCTTTAATAAATATTACTTAACATATTATTGTATATAATATTTATTCTTTTTTTTATTTATTTTTTTTGGCATTTAGTACTGTTAATATATTGTTACGTTAATATATTGTCACTCCACTCACAGCTTTGACACCATCTACCTCAGATAAATACAATAATGATTATTACTAATCATTTTCTAAACTAGAGATTATCTCTAGCACAGATATAAACTTTAAACCTCAATTAAAGATTAATATATCTGATTTTTTTTAATTTTAAACATACACACACACATGGAGTAATTGATAATATGTAAATTAAGATAATAGTCATTGAAAATAACCAAAGAAATCGGATACCATATTGAAATAAATTAATAAAGAACTATTTACATGTTACTATATTAATTTAGAAGAATAAACAAAAGTATGTTGTTATTGTTTTTAAAAAAAGCAGAATTTTGAAAATTTAATAAGAATAAGTATGTGTATTAAAGTAAACCCACTTGTTAAATGCTGCCCCTAACTGGACAAAGTTGATTCCAATAGTGTCCTGTGGAGAAACAATAAAAGAATGGCATTATGTATCATGTTCATCAGCCTGATTTGTTTTACTTTCTAGTTAAATAGCTATCGGGATTACCTATCAATAAATTTAATAAGAGACTTGGAACTGAGATTTTCCAGCTCCTTACAACTGATACACATGACTACATACATGTGAAAAAGATAAATGATCTCCAATATATGTATTTTGTGCTGAACCACTCATTATCAGTTGGTCCAGATTATGGATTTCCCATATATATATATATATATATATATATATATATATATATATATATATATATATTGTAACCGGACCCTTACTCATCCGATCATATAGGGATTGAGAGCTCCGAAACAAACATGATATAGCGTAAAGCTTTATTTATTTTCCTACATCGATAGTTGTTCATTATCAACACAAGGGGGCGCCAGACACGATGATTTAATTTACAATTTAATTTCTCGCATCACCTTACGTCATATCAAAACGATTTCGAAGTCTAATTCCCGCCCATAAGCTCCAACTCCCAGCATGGACCAATAAGGGTCACTCAGGGTCGCGATGAAATTGTTTCAAGAATATCATTCTGGTAAAAGAACACAATAATAACCAATGGAGAGAAAGCTTGGTTGATTTACAGATCTGTCCAAATATTGGACCGGGTTATTGGTTATTTGGCGACTAATACGAATGTTTGACTTATGCATCCTTATATAAAATAATTTAGAAGCTTATAATATCATCCCCCCGTATCATACAGTCCAATAGAATTACTCATACTAGCTTTATTGATATTTTTTTTATACTTATTCATAATAGGCCCTCCCAACTCTTAAGCCTATCTTAACTACATAGTAAATAAACATCGTGACTTACGGCACGATGTAACTTAAATAAATAAACAAAACAAAAAAATAAGAAAGACTTATTTTAAAAGTAAAATAATTAATTGCATGAATAAATGTTGATTATACTATTAAAAAAATGTATTTTAATTATAGAGAATGATTTGAGGAATGCTCGACTTGTTTAAAATAAAAAAAAGAATTTATTGATTATATAAAAAAAATGAAACATTAATTGATTGCTTTATTTGCACGCACATACACGCATTCTCACACTCGCACAGAAAAGAACATATTATGCATAATAAACATGGATGATATAATATATTTCATTCCTTTACATTTGAAATTAAATGTGTGTTATAATTTAATTGCGAAAGAAAACATTACTTATGATCAAAGTTCATAACAGGAAAAGTCCTAAGATTTAAATATGAGGAACTATATAGCATCTGATTTTTATTTGCGAAAGTTGAGGTTAAAATATTAAGATTCAAATATGAGGGATTACGGATCATTTTATATTTTGATTTACGCAAAGTGAATTTAATTAGTTATGAGATTGCCTTTTAAAGTCTACGAAAAGAATGAATGGGAGCATAAAAGAAATAAAGTGTTTACCTAGGATTTTGCGTAGTCTTCTGCAGCTTCTAACTTGGTGAGGGTTCGAACCTGTTGGATACTGTTTCCATAATAAAAGGGTTATTCTTTTTATATAAGTTCAGCATGGTACGTTTGGACGATTCTCATATGTTAAACGGAACAACGTCTTGGACTGATTGGAATACGATGTTTGGATGGCAATGTTGTTGATCATTCATAGCTGTGGAGATGTTCTGGCGGCGGAGCGTCGATCAATCACTGAGGGTTTCTTAGCCCATCATGACGATCGACGCTCTAAAGGTTAATTTCACAGTGGTCATATTGGATAGAACGGATAGCAAAAAAAAGAAAGTTCTAGTTATAGCTTCCGGGAGAATTTAAAAAATTATAAGCGTAAGCAAAAACAAAACAAAGCATGTAAAAACTGTAACAGAGCTCAAGACAAAGACTAAGACTCCTATTTATCTGGGTTGGTTATTATCTTAGGATCCAATCTCCACCCAGAGTTCAATATTCTCTGAGTTGTCGTTGGGGTCCGTGTCCTACGTAATGTTCATTCAATCCATATGCTTGAGGCAATCTTAGGTTTAGGCAATCTCATATTGCAATCTCATTTAAAAAATTTATACTTATTTACACCTTTGATGAATACGTGTGTGCGTGTTTTAAGAGAACAATATAATTTTACATTAGTTTAAAAGTCGAGCATTTAATCTCAAAGTCACCTCTATAAGCTTTTAACTTTCGCTATAGTTATAATTTAAAATAAACCCCTTTTTAATTACCCCCGCGGCATATACATGTAGAAATTGATATTTTAAATGGCATATTAGTAATATTTTATATTTTTATTTTTAGAGGATATTATTATAATGGATTATATGAAAGCCTTAAATTATTTAATCAGAAATATTAACATTTTATTTTATAGTGTATTTTATAAAGCATTGAAAGAAAACTACATTTATTTTTATCATAAACTGAAAGTAAATAAAATATAGAGTATTTACACTGCTTGTGTGTGTGCGTATATACATGTACCGACTTTGTCTCGGTATATATCCCCGCGATCCGTCTAAAATTAAAATGCGAGGATTGGCATTTTAATTTTCACAATAAAATCCTTTAATTTCGACCCCGCTTCGTGTGATTTTTTTAATCACTTATTTTAGCCGACTATCCTACAGTTCCACTTCCCCTCATATAAAGAAACGAAGTGGCAGGTCATGTGGTCAGGCTCGGATTGATACTTGACGTTTGCGAACTAAACTCAAAAAAAATTCCTTTTTTTTTTTTTTTCTTTACGAAGAGCGGGCGTGCCATAATTGGAGATATCTTGCCCAATCTGGTGCAGGCACCCCGGGTGGAAGGTTGGCATGGGGATGGACCTTTCCGAAGTCCCGCGATGCAAGGTTACGAACATATAGACATTCTCTTACGGTCTATCTAATGGGAGGCAGGAGGATGGTCATTTCCGAAGTCCCCTCTGCAAAATACGACAACATTTACGAGGTAGCGAATAATCTGAGTTATAGAACAATAAGCATTCAAAATATCCGAGCTCTGTACCTCCTAGCACACTGGGAAATATTGAGGGAAGGAACAATAATAGCGCACTCTCGCGATCCGGCTTTCCTTTCTTTCTTTAGGTGGCGTCCAATTCCTTTCTCCGCGTGTTTTCGAGCAACATATATTTTAGTCGAAGGCGGGCGACGTTCTTTTTAATTTAAACTGGCTTTCAGAAATATTAACTTATTTATCTCGAATAGTTTTCTTTAGAAGAATTATGACGTTTATTCCTTTTCTCTCTTTAAATTATATATATATTTTTTTTTCGTGTTTAGTTATCTGCGGTCTGCTTTGTTTTAAAATAATGTTTTATCACCCCCCTTCCCCCCTTGTTATTGTATGATGCGATGCGATGTGTAAGTCCTTTCCGGTCCGAGGTCATTTTCCTTCAGTTACCGTTATTTATAAAGCGTGCTCCGGTAATCGTATTCCTGTGGCAAATCCGTGTTCGTCAATGTGTTTTTAGACTAAATTTTCATTAGTATCGATCTGGTGGTAGCTTTCTCCTATATGGTTCCTGTCTCGGCCTCTCTACCTGCCTTTCCCGTCCTTCCGCTCGCTCGAACTTGGCTATGGCATCCCCCATCTCGTGGATGCCCTCGTCATCCCGGCTTAGCATCATCCGCCTGATGTCTGTCGGCATGTTGTGTCTAATGGTCGAGATGATTTGCTCCTCTGTCATGTGATACGCTGGTAGCTGCTGGAGGCCGGCTACCTGCCTGTAATAGAACTGCGTTATCGTCTCGTTAGGTTTGAGCCCGTATTTTTCATTTGTGATGTGAAAGTAGATCCCCTCTTGTCTGGTAGCATTCCAAAAGCTTCGCAGGATCTCTTCTCGATATTCTATGAATGATCTGGGTTTAAACTCGATTGTTCGCCACCAATCTTTAGCTGGCCCTTGCAGGTATGTGCTGGCAATATTGATTTTGTCTGGCTCCGGCTTTGAGGGCTCAGAAAACAGGTTCCGGGCGCTCTCCACGTGGTCCATCGGACTCTCGTTTTCACCTGCCCTGAAGATCTCTATTTTTATTTGCCTTTCGGCCCACGACTGGCTCGGTTCCCGCACATTTATCCTTTGTTCAAATTTCTTTTCCAACTCCTCCAGACGTTTGGCCATAATTTCTCCCGGTATGTTCTGTTGTGGCTCGATTCCTTCTACCTTTCTATTTATCGCGTCCACCTTTTGTCTTACGTCTTCCAACTCTGCCTTTGCTGTTATCACTTCAGTCTTCGCTTCTTCTATCTCGGCTTTTGCTGCGCCGATCTCTATTTTTATTGAGGTAATTTCAGTCTTTACTTCTTCAATCTTTATTTCTTCCTCTTTGCTCTGGTCCTCCTCTGACTCTCCTGTGTCTCCCTTCAATAATTTTCGTATCTCCCTAATGAATTCCTCTCTCTCCTCCTTTCTCTCTCTCCTTCTTTCTTCTTCTCTGTCCTCTTCTCTCTTCCTTCTTTCTTCCCTATCTTCCCTCATCTCTATCATCATTTGGCTCATCATTCTAAGAAGCATTTTTATTTCTGATTCAGCCTCTTCTTTAACATCTATCTTTTTGAACGTTATAGGGCTCTCCCCTGTCTCCTCCCATGCAGTATCGTTATTGCTGTCCATTTCTTCCTTTTATCTATTTATATTTAAACTGTTACAACTTTTTGTTGATGCTTAAGGAATGTGATTATTTTATTTTTTTATTTATTTATGATAAGAAGTGATTAATCAACGTCCGCGCCTCCATCTCCCGCTATGTTCTCCTTTGTTTTATTCGTTGTCCATCCATAATTTTTCTTTTTCCCTTTTTTCTCTTTTTTATTCGTCCAAACTTTCGTTTACGTGAAAAAGTTTTGCGTCTTTTACGAGGTTCGGCCGCTTTTGGCTAATGTCTTGATTTGCTTCTCTCCAAAACATTATTTATATTAGCCTCACGTTTGGAAGCGCCATTTGTAACCGGACCCTTACTCATCCGATCATATAGGGATTGAGAGCTCCGAAACAAACATGATATAGCGTAAAGCTTTATTTATTTTCCTACATCGATAGTTGTTCATTATCAACACAAGGGGGCGCCAGACACGATGATTTAATTTACAATTTAATTTCTCGCATCACCTTACGTCATATCAAAACGATTTCGAAGTCTAATTCCCGCCCATAAGCTCCAACTCCCAGCATGGACCAATAAGGGTCACTCAGGGTCGCGATGAAATTGTTTCAAGAATATCATTCTGGTAAAAGAACACAATAATAACCAATGGAGAGAAAGCTTGGTTGATTTACAGATCTGTCCAAATATTGGACCGGGTTATTGGTTATTTGGCGACTAATACGAATGTTTGACTTATGCATCCTTATACAAAATAATTTAGAAGCTTATAATATCATCCCCCCGTATCATACAGTCCAATAGAATTACTCATACTAGCTTTATTGATATTTTTTTTTATACTTATTCATAATAGGCCCTCCCAACTCTTAAGCCTATCTTAACTACATAGTAAATAAACATCGTGACTTACGGCACGATGTAACTTAAATAAATAAACAAAACAAAAAAAATAAGAAAGACTAATTTTAAAAGTAAAATAATTAATTGCATGAATAAATGTTGATTATACTATTAAAAAAAATGTATTTTAATTATAGAGAATGATTTGAGGAATGCTCGACTTGTTTAAAATAAAAAAAAGAATTTATTGATTATATAAAAAAATGAAACATTAATTGATTGCTTTATTTGCACGCACATACACGCATTCTCACACTCGCACAGAAAAGAACATATTATGCATAATAAACATGGATGATATAATATATTTCATTCCTTTACATTTGAAATTAAATGTGTGTTATAATTTAATTGCGAAAGAAAACATTACTTATGATCAAAGTTCATAACAGGAAAAGTCCTAAGATTTAAATATGAGGAACTATATAGCATCTGATTTTTATTTGCGAAAGTTGAGGTTAAAATATTAAGATTCAAATATGAGGGATTACGGATCATTTTATATTTTGATTTACGCAAAGTGAATTTAATTAGTTATGAGATTGCCTTTTAAAGTCTACGAAAAGAATGAATGGGAGCATAAAAGAAATAAAGTGTTTACCTAGGATTTTGCGTAGTCTTCTGCTGCTTCTAACTTGGTGAGGGTTCGAACCTGTTGGATACTGTTTCCATAATAAAAGGGTTATTCTTTTTATATAAGTTCAGCATGGTACGTTTGGACGATTCTCATATGTTAAACGGAACAACGTCTTGGACTGATTGGAATACGATGTTTGGATGGCAATGTTGTTGATCATTCATAGCTGTGGAGATGTTCTGGCGGCGGAGCGTCGATCAATCACTGAGGGTTTCTTAGCCCATCATGACGATCGACGCTCTAAAGGTTAATTTCACAGTGGTCATATTGGATAGAACGGATAGCAAAAAAAAGAAAGTTCTAGTTATAGCTTCCGGGAGAATTTAAAAAATTATAAGCGTAAGCAAAAACAAAACAAAGCATGTAAAAACTGTAACAGAGCTCAAGACAAAGACTAAGACTCCTATTTATCTGGGTTGGTTATTATCTTAGGATCCAATCTCCACCCAGAGTTCAATATTCTCTGAGTTGTCGTTGGGGTCCGTGTCCTACGTAATGTTCATTCAATCCATATGCTTGAGGCAATCTTAGGTTTAGGCAATCTCATATTGCAATCTCATTTAAAAAATTTATACTTATTTACACCTTTGATGAATACGTGTGTGCGTGTTTTAAGAGAACAATATAATTTTACATTAGTTTAAAAGTCGAGCATTTAATCTCAAAGTCACCTCTATAAGCTTTTAACTTTCGCTATAGTTATAATTTAAAATAAACCCCTTTTTAATTACCCCCGCGGCATATACATGTAGAAATTGATATTTTAAATGGCATATTAGTAATATTTTATATTTTTATTTTTAGAGGATATTATTATAATGGATTATATGAAAGCCTTAAATTATTTAATCAGAAATATTAACATTTTATTTTATAGTGTATTTTATAAAGCATTGAAAGAAAACTACATTTATTTTTATCATAAACTGAAAGTAAATAAAATATAGAGAATTTACACTGCTTGTGTGTGTGCGTATATACATGTACCGACTTTGTCTTGGTATAATATATATATATATAATCAATGCTCAGTTTATAATAAGATAACAAATCTTTAAACATTAATGGACAAGCTTCAATCTTCTTCACCCTCTAACTCTTCAGCCATCCATATCATTCAAATACTGAAGATGGAATGCTCAAAGCTCTTGTTGATGCCAACATTATTGTCATACCCATGTTGACCTTAAGTCAGTCTGATCCCTCATATATAGAACCTTAATATGTCCACTAAAATATACAGAAGAGATATGATCAGAATACAGTCTGAATATGTAATATTTAAATATGTGTATATTATCTATACTAAACTTAATGTATTTAAAAGGAACTTGAATTCAGACTTTCCAAGTTCTTTGCAACTATCCAATATATCTTATAAAACTGTACACATGACCACATACATGTGAAAAAGATAAATGATCTCCAATATATGTATTCCATGCTGAATCAGCAATCATCAGTTGGTCCAAATTACCTTCTCTCACACATCTATATCTGGACCAACTGATGAGTGCCGGTTCAGCAAAAATACAAATATATTGGAAATCATTTACCTTTTTTACATATATGTGGTCATGTGTATCAGTTGTGAAGATAGACTGTATAGTTGTAGGGAGCTTGAAAGTCTGAGTTCAAGTCCCTTCTAATTACATTAAGTTTAATATAGACAATATATATGTATTTAAATATTACATATTCAGCCTATATTCTTCCCATCCCACTTACTGTATATTTAAATGGACATATTAATGTTCTATATGTGAGGATCAGAGTGACTTAAAGCCAACGTGGGTATGACAATCATGTTGGTATCTACAAGGGCTTTGAGCATTCCATCCTTCATATTTTCAATGATATGGATGGCTTAAGAGTTGGAGGGTGGAGAAGATTGAAGCTTGTCCATTAAAAATTGAAGATTTGCTATCTTAATATAAACTGAGCACTGATTGTATATATGAGTGGGAGAAAGTGGTCTGAACCAAATGATGAGTGCTGGTTCAGCACAGAATACATATACTGGACATTATTTATCTTTTTCACATGTATGTGGTCATGTATATCAGTTGTTTAAGATAGAGTGGATAGGTGTAGGCAGCTTGAAATTCTGAGTTCGAGTATCTTCTAATTACATTAGCTTTAGTGTAGACAATGTACATTTATTTAACTGTCAATAAATTGTAAGAATGGTTAAAAAGTTTCACTTAGAGTTTTAAATTACTGCTACTAGATATTCTAACCATTACCCACATAAGTGTATATATATATATAACTCAACTTATTTCATTCAACATTACTTTCCAGTTTCACATTCATATACTTTGACACTTAGTATCTTTCTATAATCTGCATTTATTAAAAGAAAATGAGGTGTTTTATTCATTCTTAAGTCTTTTAATAACTATTTCTTTTATTTTTTCAATATTTGTCTTATCAAATTTAGGTCTTTATTTATCTGTAACTTTTCATTCAAAGGGAAAAAAATAACGGGATGATTTTTTTTTTAATTTGGTAGATCACGTGATCCAGCGACCTTTAGTTCTTGAATCTGCCAATCTATTACCACATTAAATTAGGTAAAGCTTTATCCAATTCATACATTTATTATAATACTATAATCCTATCTTTTTGTGAATTTCGGATAAAAATCCGCTTAATGAAGAATTTCTTCCTGCTAAAAAAATAAAATCTCACAAACATTTTGTACACGAAAATTTAAGCTCATTCATTGTTGATACATGGATTAACTATTTCTGTTCTTTCATTTTCTTTTTTACTTTTGCGTATATGCTCGATCAGAGGAACCCTTTGGCATTGCACGTTTTTTAATTAATCTGACAATTACATCAGGCATGTCTAATAATACATATATGTATTATATTATTGTTACTGTCAAACACATATGCACAATAATATATATATATGTGCGCGTGTGTGTGTTGTGATGTAGGTTCTAGTAATCTTATTAAAAATTTAACACACTAAGTATTCTTTTATTGAAGAGATGTTTTTAAAAGATGCTTTTTTTAAGAAAATAGACCTTTAATTAATATTTATTTTCATTAAAAAAAATATTCTTGGAGGTTTTTTTTTAATACTCTATATGATAATAAACTTGTTTATGCAGTATAATAAATGTCTAATGAGATATAGTTTTAAAAGTTCAAGATCATTTATTTTAATCTTCTGAAATCTTTTAAAGATTAATTTTATAATAATCCTGTGTAACAAAAAACTTTAATCAAAGTGGTTGTATTTAAACGCAGAAAGCTATTTTTATAGGTGTGAGAATGTGAAAGAATAGCATCTTTCTTGACATTCTGCAAATATTATTATAAATTTCTCTAGAGAGTTGTATATGTTGAATTAAATATTTCCATAGATTATTATTACAATAAAGAATAGAAATGAGATAATATTCCAGTAAAAAGAGATAACTTTTAAACTTTGATGTTATTAAAAAATTATCAATTACTACTAATTGACAATTTCTGAAACTAAACAAGTTTTCTCATTAACTTATAATAGCTAATAAATTTCCACTTCTTATTTGCATTGCTTAATTATATATACCATAATACACCATATACTCCTTAATTTACACTCTACAATGCAGTTTAAATTGCATTGTAGAGTGTAAATTAAGGAGTATATGGTGTATTATGGTATTATAATAGCTATTTTGTTGTAGTTTTTGTTGATATAGAAAGAATCTTGTTTTACTTCAAATCCAAGTTCTTATATGTATTTAAACCCAGATAGCTATTTTACATGTGTGAGAACATGAAAGAATAGCATATTTCTTGACATTCTGCAAATATTATTTTAAACTTTTTCAGATAGTTGTATATGTTGAATTAAATATTTTTGTGAACTGTCATCATAATAAAGAATAGAAATAATATTTGCAGAATGTCCAAAAAAATGTTCAAGAATTGTCAATTAGTAGTATTTGATAATTTCTTGATAATATCAAAGGTTAAAGATGATCTCCATTTACATGGATATTATCTCTTCATTTCTATTCTTTATTATAATAACAATCCATGGAAATATTTAATTCAGCAATATACAACTCTCTGGAGAAGTTGACAATAATAATTGCTGAATGTCAAGAAATATGTTAGTTTTTCATATTCTCACACCTATAAAATATAGTTTTCTGGGTTTCAACCTACATAAGAACTTGGGTTTAAAGTAAAAGAAGTCCACTTTTACTTCAACAAAAAATTCAAACAATAGTACTATTATAGGTTAATGAAAAAACTTGTTTAGCTTCAGGGATTGTTAATTAGTAGTAATTGATAAATTTTTGTAACATCAAAGGTTAATGGTGATCTCTGTTTACATGGATATTATCTCCTCATTTTTTATTCTTTATTATAATAACAATCCATAGAAATATTTAATTCATATATATATATATTGCAAGGTTTTTATCACTGAATCTTTCACCCTAGCTCAGTGCTATCATGACCATCCATAGTCCCAGATACACTACATATACACTTTTTAAGTAAATCATATAGGATATGTTACAATTTAACTTCGATATACATATTTTTCAGAGTTTCTCAAACTTAGCTTTGTAAATATATTTCAAACTTCTATTCCATCAGACATTACTGAAATATATGATCAAAGAAGTGAAAAAGATGTGTGTGTTTGTGTAAAACATTATATCGGTTTATCTTTATATAGTTTCAGTCATACCATAATTATTAAACTATAATTTTTTTACCAATTTTTATCGTTCTCTATATTTATAAAAAAAATTTATGGGATTCGAACCCAGACTTTCACACAAGCCTCAACTCTCCATGCCATCTCATATTGCTGACCCACCTGATCATACACATGTTGAAAAGATAAATAATCACCAATATACATATTTCATGCTTGCTGGTTTAACATGAAATACTTATACTGGTATTATTTATCTTTTCAACATGTGTATGATCAGGTAGGTCAATAATATGATATGGGATGGAGAGTTAACAGTTGTATGAAATGAAAGTTTGAGTTCGAATCCCTTATATTACATTATATATGTGCGGGTGTGTGTAAGCCTGTATGGTGTATTAAACAAATTTATGGAAAAAATATTTCGAATTTCAAAATAAGTCTCTCATAAAATAACATATATATATATATATATATGGCTTCATTTGAATATTTATTAGGTTACAAACTTAAGTTAATATATAATTGCAATATATATATATATAATATTATTTATTTAGAATAACAGCGTGAGGCAATAAATTTTTACCACGATTTAATTTTTAATAAACGCAGCGGAATGAAAACCACATCCCATGTCTCGAAAAGTCATCTCAGTTACATTCTGCTTTCATATCTTAATCTAAACTGGATTAAATTTACATATTCCTGCACTGCACCCATTTAACTTTTTTTGTCCAGTTCATTCATCTTCTCATTAAAACATTTTGCTTGTGCGCGCTTGTGTGCACCACAAAATTTGATATTAACGTAAATATAATGCAATAAATTTTGAATATTTTGAAATTAATATTTATATGTCAGACTTTTATAATTTATAAATTTAGATTTGTCATCGTTAAATATATTATATTACTGGGAAAAAATCTTTAATCTTCATGTCTTTTTTTAATACACATTTAAAATGCTAATCGTTTTGTTCACTTGACAGTTTATTTTACAAATATATTCATAGATTTGTAAAAAAAAAAAAAAATTAAAGAATGTGATAAATGAATTTTGGAAAAGTAAAAATCTTCATCCTTATGGATCATTAAGTAAAGCAATGAGTAGATATGACAGTTAATATTCTCATCTTTAATATTATGAAATTTATATATAATTAAAATGAGCACATTAAAATTTTTTTTCTCATGTATCGATATAGCATCAGCCGGGAAGCGAACCCGCTATCCCGGGACAACTGTTTGTAAAGCAGCTGTCGCTGAATTTTTATAAAACAAAAGTATATATTTTAACAACTTTATTGCGTGATTTTTATCACCTACGATTTACCGAAGTTTGATTGTACAGTATATAGTAATGCATATAAAATAAAACTAAAACGGCCTTAAATAGTTTTTGCAAAGCTAAAGTTTTTTCTGCATCTTCAGGAAAATGGCAGATACCTACCCTGATAAAAAATATTTACTACGCTAGACAACTATCAAAATTTTAAAGGTTTATCTTTGTTAGTTTAATCCCTATACATACGTAGATATCTATTTAATAAACAATAATTAGATGACTGCAAAAATTATTAGCTTGCTTGGAAATTCTAAGCTGATTCATATTCTAACCCTGGTCATGAAAATGGAAGAATTAATCATTAAATGAGAAATCTTTTTGTATAAATAGGTTATTTATATATATATAACTTTAGAAATCATTGCTAATCATTTTATATCTCTCAGAATAGTTTTTCTCAAAACAATTTTCCCAGAAGTACAATTACTTCCTTGAAAAGTTGTAAAATAATCCAGTTCTAAAGGTGTTTGACAACCCAGCACTGCACCTAGCACCGCACCTAGGTGCAGTGCTCTCAGATCCAAGACTCCTCACTGATGGCTCCTCACTGACAAAGGTCACAAGCCAGAAACTAGTTTGGGGATATTGGATAAGTAGCTAAATGGGGATTTTATGAACAAGCCTTCTGGCATCTATTGATTACTCTGGCTTGCACTGAGTGGCAATACATAGAGAGAGTTTTGCCTCTTTTAATATAACTTGCAGTGAGGTCTAATATGATGAACTAATTGATTTTAGAAAGTCATTCTTTTTGTCGTTCTTTTTTGTTCCAGGCTACTATCCAAAACAATCACTTAACTAGGAAATATACTACTGTATGGAGAGTTTTGCCTGTTTTAAAATCAAAAATATAAATGTAGAAGTGTATATAAAATTAATTGCTATAAAAAATTTAATGAAAAAGTTTTAAAAGCAATAAAGGAAAATATGAACCATTTTCTTTTATAAAAAAACTCATAAATCACTTTTCCAATTTCTATTTTTTTTTTTTTTTGCTTAAATAATAAAATATACTTTTAATTCCATTTGCAGTATTATTTAAAGGTTTATCAAATTACCCTTACTTTTTCAACAGTTCATAATTTCCATATTAAAAATACTCTTTATTACTGATTTAATAAGAATTATCATTGTTTAGTTCTAAATTTTATATAATAAAGATATATATATATATATGAGAGATAGTGACATGGGCCAACTGATGAGTGCTGGTTCAGCACGAAATGCATCTTGGGAGTTGTTTGTCTTTTATTGTATCTTTATTTAAGTGAATTTAAAAAGAATGGGGAAGTATAGAGGTGTTTATTATATCTATCAAATAGATGCTAAATTAATCACAATGAGCCAAGTGCAAAATGAATTAAATGAAATAAGCCACTACCTCAAATGGATACAAATCAATGAAAGATCCGTTGCTCATCAGGATAAAAATGTTTTTGTTTTGGCATATTTATTGCTGCATAAGTTTTTTAAATATCTTCTGTTGATGAGATTTCTTATTTCAAACCTATTATAGATTTTTTTTGAGAACTTTTTATAGCAGTTGATATAATAAATAAAAGATTTATTTAATATTTATTTTGATTTAAATGCTGATGGATAGTTGCCATAAAATAGAGTTAAGATGAAAGATACATTGATAAAACAAAAATATATATTACAGTGCATTGATTGTACATCCTTTCACAAAATGTTAAAAGTGGATAAAAACCATTTGCTAGCTTGCATGAGGTTGGTGTAATGAAAGTTATCAAACTGTCAACATGGGCATAGAGACTCAGGTGTTGATATCTCTATAACAATATGGACATATTATTCATTAACTGAGAATTAAAGTGTATATTTGAATTAAGAATAATATATGGTTTAAGAAATGATTAGTAATAATTATTAGCAAAGAGTTGTTTAGTGTAAAGTTGCAAGTGCAAACAGCTTGACATTTATAAAACAAATAGTATCAATTTCTTATCTATAAATACTAAATAAGTAATGAATTCATATATAAAAGTTTGTGATTTGGCCAACTGATGAGTGCTGGTTTAACAAGAAATGCCTGTCTGAAAGAATATTTACACACATCCGTTTGAAGAAAGTGTGAGGGAATAGAATTTTGAAATATATCTAAATATATATAAAATGAAGTTAAGATTAAATATATTTGAAAAATATTTAGGGGAAGTTAAGTTGTCACATGTATTATGTATGTATTACTCACTTGAAAAGTGAAATGGGCATTTCAAAATGCATCAGTAATGCAAGAGATTGATCTAACTTCTACACTAATGCATTGAAAAAATAAAGACTTAAATGTGTGTCAAAGCCTGATCATTCTTAGGGCGGCTGTTTAAAATCTGATTGGCTGTCTTAACGCATGTGAAAGATTAGCAAACTTTCAATTATTAAATGTATATTGCAAATTTAAGTTCTGTCTATAGGATGTTAGGTATTTTACTAATATTTTAAAAAAATTACATAGTTTTTTTTTTCTGTTAAATAAATTCTATTACTCTATTAAAGGTAGTGAGTTATTTTCCAAGTTATTTTGTTGATTTATAACTAATATTATAAATTATTATTTATGACTAATTTAAATAAGTGGATTTAAATAATTTTAGTTTAGCGGTCAAGCTTATTTATACTTGTAGGTGTTACAAAGTTATAAAGTCAGTATTTTAGTATATAACTTATCTTAAACTTGTTGCAGTTAAAGATATAATTATATTTTTAATGTAGTCATAACACATGTTTATTAAAGTTGTCATGAAATAAACCCTTAAATAAATCTTAACAAAGCTTGATTAATTTTTATTAATATCATTAATTTAGTGCAACTCACATTAAAAATATAGATCTAATAGCTAGTTTAATAATATTCTAATCTTATATAAATCTTAATAATTAGATAATAACTTTAGTGTGTGTGAGAGAGTGCATGTAATTCATTTGCCATTAAAGTTAAATATTTAACTTAAAAATAAATATATATTTTAACTTTCTTGCATAGAAGATGTAAAAAAAAACGTTGAAAAACAATTTATTGTATAAAGTTTTGTTTATAAAAATATGTTTTTTTTTATAAATATATTGTATAAAGTTAATATTCTGAGAATATTAAAAACTATATACATTTAATAATAAATAGCATCAAGCTAATGCACATGCACTTTGTGGATTTAACTATAAATGAATATTCTCATTTTTCCAAACACAAGATAAAGTCTTTGTGAAAAGATAGAATGAATCCATCTATCCTTTCATTCTATCTTTTCACAAAGACTTTATTTTGTGTTTGGAAAAATGAGAATATTCATTTATAGTTAAATCCACAAAGCGCATGTGCATTAGCTTGATGATAATTATTATTACAGTTTAAAAACATCGCACTATATAAAATAAATATCTTATTTATATATACATTTAAAGAAATGTATTATTTATTGCTATGATATTTAATTTATTTCTAAATAATTGTTTATAAAAGATGATGTAATCCGAATATATTGTTTTGTCTAACATTTTCAGACATAGTAATTAACAAAAGTTATTTTTAGAATCATTTGACTTATCAGTGGAATCAGGTCTCATAAATTAAGTAGTAATTTACACCCTCATTGTCAACTATTAATTAATTATTGATCACCTGACATACCATATTTAAACTTTGACCATGAGTATTTGTACAAATTTCATCATTTTTTTCAGCATTTTATCACGTATAATTTTTTATAATTACTTATTATTTTTATAAAGTTTAAGCCATGAACAGCTAGAGTAATTATCTTCTCAGGTCTTTAGCTTTGGCACATACATCACCTTCAGAACTTTTTTAAGCTTATACACCATTCAGGAAACTTCAACAATGCATAAATATGGAAGGAAACAATATATGCTGTCAAGCGTTGTTAGCCGAGAGGTCAGCGCAGTTGCAAGCAAGCAGTTGGTTGCAGACGGTTGTTGCGGGTTCGCCTCCCGGCCGATGCTATGACATATGAAGAAAAAAAAAACAATATATGTTGCTGTAATGATTTGTGACAACAGGAAATTTTCTATGAAAAGTATAATTGGGTGCCTGAACTTTTCATTAATATTGAATCATTTGTTTAATCATGCCAAATTTATTTGGGATTAAGAATATAAAAATGCTGAATGCTGGAACATTATATAACTTTAAGCTAAGTTTAGTTTATTGTATTCTACTATGAATTATAGACTATATATTTTGAGGATGCTGATTTTCTTATTATTATTTACAAAATGTTCTCATTTAAGCTTAATTTATTAAGTCAAATTACAACTTTTGTTCATCTCATAGGACTTATAAGTGATAGAAATAACTGGGAATAAGGAATTATGAAAATGTGAATGCCCTTGTCATATTCTAAAAAAGAAACTATCATATTAAAACATGCAAAACTCACTATAGGTATTGCCACACAAGTGGTGGTCATGTGATGTTTATTGGCTTAAAACTATCATATTGTTATTATTTCTTTGGATTTCAAATGATATTTATAAAATTATCACTGTGCTATTTTTGAAATAGACAAAATGTTTATTTCAATGATATTAAAATTGAAAAAAAATAATATATTATATTTATTATGAACTGTTTCTTATTCTTAAATATTTTTATGAATGAACTAATTTCATTATTATGCATTTTGACTTCAAATGAAATATACACAAGAAAATTTGCATATTACAGAGATATTTTGCATTAGTGTAAAATAAAATAAATATCCATGCTTGAATGTACTTTATTACCTTGAATATTTTATTGTCAGTAAAATATAAACATTTCTAACTCTATGCTTTCTACAATGTGTATTATTTTAAAAAAGAATTGCTGTGCTCCTGATAAAAAATTATTTGTTTTTTTAAAAAAGAAAAAAATTATTATATTGCTATGTAGAATGTTACAAATACAAAAATTACATCAATTACATATCTATTTGAAGCAAAGTAGATCCAACCTTCTACCATGTTGATCTTGTGATAGCTTGAAGCAATTAGTCGGTCCTTCTTCATGATTTTCTCAATGATATTCTTAAATTTAGTACCATGTGGGTCTTTCATCCCTTCAATCGTTACTTTACATCTGACACACCACAGGGCATAATTCACAAAAATCGCCAGTCTTATGTCCATACATAGACCCTGAGTTATATAGTCTTTAATTGATTTATAGTTTGCATTCGTATTGCTGTACCATTCATGAGTTATCGATCTGTAATTGGACATACTGGGACATCTAAGAAAAATGTGGTCAATTGATTCCTCCTCTCTCTCACACACATCCGGCACACAGGATTGAGCTTCTTGAAATTTCTTCTGTATGCCAAAAATGAGTTCATAGGGAGGGAGTCCAAGTTGATTTTTATTAAGAAATCTTAAAATTTTGCCTCAATGAACCAGAATTTTGATCTCAAAATCGTTTGCTGATTGGTAATACCAAGAGACCCTTTGTTTGTGTTATTTTCCCCATGTATTATTTTATGTGCATTCCAGTATTTAATTTTTGATATAATTGGATTTTTATTCAGATCAACAACTTTCCGAATATTATCAAATAATGAATTCCACCATCTATTATTAGTGGGTGATGATCTGTTCATTGGTATGACAACTTCTTGATGTGATATAGTCGAGTATTTATTTTGAAGCCAGAAGAGTAGGTTATAGTCTCTCTGGAATATCATGGTTTTGATACAATGGAATAAAAGGCCGTTGCGCTTTCTAGGCATTTGGAGTTTTTGAAGGTTGATGGCACAGCATTTCAGCCCCAGAATAGTTTTGTGCACAGAGAGTTTATTTTTTTGATAGATTTTTTGGAGGGGCTGATACCAGATAGGAAATAGTTAATTTTCAGGAATATCAATGAGTTTAAAAGTCTTACCTTACCATGAAGTGAAACATATATCTTAGAAAGGGAGGTCGTTGTTTGACAAATATGTGTTAACAGGGATTCTTCAATTTCTCTCCTCATAGCACTATTCGATTTTGAAAAATTAAAGCCTAGGAATTTCTTTGGATCAGTTGTAAAATTTGAAATGATTTTTCTCACAGTTGCAAGCTCCAGGAGGCCGATTTTTCCTTATTGAATTTGAGTTTGTATTTGTCTGAGTACCAAGCTAGTATCTGCTCTAGTTTAGTGATATATTTCTTGGATGGCAGACTGATTAATATATCGTCCATATAACTGAGATGTTTAATCTCCCCATGTATTATTTTAATGCAAAATATAGCATGCTCTTTATTAATGTTTCATTGTGTGAAGCTATGAATTGTTTTTCAATATAAATGATATTATTATTATCTAAGTACTATTTGAAATAAACAATAATGCTTATTATTTTTTCCCATTATTTTATATTAGAATTGCCACAAAAGAAATTATATTATCTTATTATCATATTATTTTAATAAATACTTCGTTGTTATTTTGAATGGCTTTTCAAATCATGTCAGTACTTAATTATTCTACTTATCTCAGATTTTAATTATGTGTTTGCCAATAATTAATATTCATTTCATCCAGTTACTTTAATAAATCTTCAACATGTCCAAGGACTCATTATCGGAACTGCTATGCTACCAAATGGTATTGAAGTAAAAGATTTAAGGACTTATGAACTATTAAGTGATAAAAAAGTTACCAATATGTAGCTTTAAATTTTATTTAGATGTGTATCATATTTATAATATTATTCATTTATTATTTATGTATGATTTATGCTGTATTTACCATGTGAATTCTCAGAATATTACTATTTTGAAATAAAATCATCAGTAACATCTCAATTCTATATGGAATTATTTAGAGTGAATATAAATAAATTGAAGAATTAATGGAATAGATGTATATTTTTCCTACTAAATTATAAAGCCATAATTTATTTGTACACCTAGTGATATTTTTCTATAATTATTATATTTTGTTGGTTTTTTACATCCCAGGTTCGTTATTGTTATATGAGATAGAAGGTTTAACTCTATTTTCATATATTATTCTTATTACACTTGTGAGTTGTAGTCTGTCTTAGATGACAGTTAGCCAATGATGTTATATTTTAGGCAATCTTGTGATATGGTTTATTGTTTGTATATTTGTGAAGATTAGAGACGAATTCTTTATTGCACTTTTGGACAAGTGTTTATTTTTTAAGTCTATTCCATTATTATGCTTTACTTTTATATCCCTTGTTGTTTATCTTGGTGAATATTGTTTAAGATTATGCATAATACCAACAATTTCATTATTTTAGTTTTTGAATCTTAAAGTCAGGCCAACTATGTCTTATTTTTGCTCTTGATGAAATCAGAGTAGTTTGAATATATTAATATTGTTGATGTGTCTAGTTGACTTATCTGATGTTTTAAAAACCTTGATAAAATGTGTTGTGTTTAAGTTTATAATTATTTTATATGACTATGAAATTATACATCTTCCAAATTAATTTTTGTTATAATGCTGGTAACACTTATATGTTTAATAGTATTAAATATATTTCATATTGAGACGTTTGGTAGTAAAAACTGGATTAATAACAGAAGTGAGAGCTTTCTGTCTTTACAGTTCATTCACATTGTTTTTGTGTTTTGTTTTGTTTTTGTAATTTAAATTTCGCTTAAACTTATGATAATTATAATTTGATTTCATATATAGGGTAAATGAGCACAGTCTTTCACATGACCCACCACTCTTCAATATATCTCATAACACTGATACACTTGAACACATATATGTTGAAAAGATAAATAATCACCAATATACGTATTTCATGATAAACCAGAAATCATCAGTTGGTCCAGATTATCATCTCCACACATATATGCAATAAGTACTTAGATATATTGGATGGATGGTTGAAGAGTTGGAGTGTGGAGTGGATTGTAGCCTGTCCATTAAAGTATGAAGATTGGCTATCTAGATGATACTCTGGACCAACTGATGATTGCTGGTTTAGCATGAAATACGTATATTGGTGATTATTTATCTTTTCAACATATATGGGTTCAAGTGTATCAGATAGACTGCAGAGTTGTGGGTCATGTGAAAGTCTGTGCTCATATATACTATCTATTACATATATTAATACAGGTATGTAATAAGCCTGTATTTCAGTTAATTTGATTTCACTAAAATATGTAATTATTATCCTTGTCACATCAATTCGTGTTAATAATATATTGATTTAATTGTTATTTCTGTATTTGTATCTGTATCATCATTTGCATTATCAGAAATTGTAATTATAAATTTATTTAACGCACATTGATTACGTAAGTAATAAATACTAAGGCATTAAACCTCAAGAATCGTAAGCTTGTGGTTAAGACCTGTAGAGATCCCTACCTTCGCATATTCAAGCGTACATTCTTGAGGTTTAATGCCTTAGTATTTATCATCAGAAATTCAAAAATCACACATATATTTCATTATTATAGTATAAGAGTTTAAGATTATAAACGTCACTTTATTAGAATTTATATTGTTAACGTTTAAAAATCATATCCATGGATAAGATTATTAAATTTTATTTTGGATTAAGATTATAAAAGAACTTTTTTGTGTTTATATATGTAGCAACAATATTCCTTTTTTATTCATAATATTATGAATGTAATCCTAGATTGCTATATTATTATTATTATTATTAATATTAGAATTTTCTGGTAAATTTAATATTAAGATTTATATAATTATTATATTAGGATATTATCTGAAGATGGATCATATATTACTATTATTATTTACTAGGATCATGTTCATGGGTTTGATAATAATTTGAGATGAAGGATAAGATTATATTTGCTTATTAAAAATTTGATAATAAGAACACTGAGATCTGATTATTTATGAAAGATATATTTTGAATAAGAAGTCTGATTTGACTAAGAAAAATTTATTTGGATTAATAATTTTATAGAAACCTAATTTTTTGTAACCTTACTGTATAAGATTAGCTTTGAAGAGTATTAGAACTCTTGGTTGGACGTTTTTGTCTTATAGCAGCATGGTAAGAGAGCCTACCCTGCTATATTTTTGGTTACATAATTTTGGGGGAACTGGATTTGCCTGGTGTACCACTGTAAACGTTACAATATATATATATATGATCAATAGATGGAGCTTTACCAAAACCTCCATACAAGCGTTTTTGGTTTACATAAATGTCAAAAGAGTCAGAATTCACTATCTCTTTCATTGGCTCCACCTCCATATCAGCTGATTTCAAGCTAATTTGCTATCATCAGTGAAGGGTAGGGGCTAGAAACTAGATCTAAACACTAACTCTTAGTGTTTATGCAACAAGATTGTTTTTGTTTTTCATAAATGTACCTTTGGAGGTTTTTGCAATGTTATATATTGCAGAGGCTATTACTATGTGGTGAAACTGAACTGATATCAGACCCATGTAGCTATCTGGCTTGTTAGGCTGGGTTTGAAGACATTATGTGTCTGAAAAATTCATGCTTGCAAACTGATAGGAACTTGTTACATAAATGCTAAGAGTTAGTGTTTAGATCTAGTTTCTAGCCCCTACCCTTCATTGATGATAGCAAATTAGCTTGAAATCAGCTGATATGGAGGTGGATCCAACGAAAGAGATAGTGAATTCTGACTCTTTTGACGTTTATGTAAACAAAAAATGCTTGTACGGAGGTTTTGGTAAAGCTCCATTTATTAATCATAAATATAAGCAATAGCAAGTTATGTGATTTATAACTTGTTTTTGTTTTTCATATATATATATATATATATATATATACACACACAATAAAAATCAATATAACTAAAAAATAAATTTTTAATCATATTTGCTATTGTTATTTATCTATGTGAATTAGTCCATTTATTTATATCCTTACATACTTGTACATATTTATGAACACAACTTTTTACATTAACATCTTCAGTGGATAAGCATATATATTATGCTTCACACTACGCAGCAGAGTATTTGATGAAAATATGGACAGCCAATTGATCCATAAAAACTCAATGCCCTGACTTCACATGAATCTCAATTTAACTCTTTTATTTTGGATGTTTGAACATCTCATGACTTCCTAGGTGACAAACTACCTGATTATTTTTTACTGTTATTTGTGTTATTATTTTTATTTTGTTATTATTCTTTTTTAATTCGACTTTCAGATCAAAACGCTGCAACGATTTGCACATTTTTAAGCTAAATTTTTTTCCAGGTTATTGAAAATCTTTCTCTAGATTGATGTTCCTTATAGTACTCAATGGTATTGTTTTTTTAGACACTGTACATCGCTGGATGGCACTAATTCTGTTCAAAAACATATCAATATAACGTTTCCGGGCCAGTGACTTTTTTTTTCTCTTAATAAAAAACTATGCTGGGGGATTTTCTTTCTTCAAATTTACACTACTCAATTTAAAATTTTATTTTAACAAATTTTCTTATTTATACTTGATTATGATTATATATATACTTAAATTTAATATTTTTAAAGAATTAATATAGAAGTAAATTATTTTAATTAATGGGAACTCCATTTTAAATGAAGTTAAATCTACAATCAAGGTGCATTAAAGTGCTTAGCCAGTCGGATTGGTTACAGCATTTTAATACGCTTTGGCTGTAGATTTAACTTCATTTAAATCAGAGTTTCCATTTATTAATACATCTAACTTCTATATATATATATATATTAAAAATACTACTTTCTCCAGCAGAAATATTTTCTCCCTTATACTTACAAAAATGATAAGCATTTTGCAATAACTATAAAATCTTTATAACCATGAAACTTTTCTTAAATTTCGATAGATATTATGCTTCCTGATAATAATTTTAAAAAGCAGTGTACTATCATAAATTTAGATAAGTTTAATATATTTTTAAAACTGAAGAAATATCTTTTTTTTATTTTAGTCATCCATGTGAATAAAGTGGAAGTAATAGAAATTACACTTGATTTTTTTTTTTAAAAAAAATGTTATTTAAAGCTTGGTGAAAAATTTTAAAAAAGCAAAATATATTTTTATAATATTATATGTAAAATTGTCTGCTCTATAACTAATTGGTTGAGAAAAATGTATTATAGAGTTTGCACCAGGTTTTGTATAAGTCTGTATGTGATTGCATTTTTTGGACTTTTTCATATACATAATTTCTTATTTAATATATAGGGTATATGAGCACAGACTTTCACACGACCCACCACTTTCCACACTATCTCATAATACTGATACACTTGAACACATATATGTTGAAAAGATAAATAATCACCAATAAACGTATTTCATGCTAATCCAGAAATCATCAGTTGGTCCAGATTGCCATCTCTACACATATATGCTATAAGTGCTCAGATATATATTAAGAAACACAAACCTCATACTTTAATGGACCGGCTTCAATCTACTCCACACTCCAACTCTTCAACCGTCCATCCAATTGAAAATCTGATGATGGAATGCTCAAAGGCCACCCTGAGGCCGAGATTCTTGTCACACCCATGTTGACCTAAGGTCAATCTGACCCCTCATGTACAGGATATAATCCATTTAATACATATACAAGGGATGGGCAGACATCTCTACTATGTAATAACTGAAACAAACAGGCTTATTATATACCTGTGTCTATATATGTAATATATAGGGTATATGAGCACAGACTTTCACACGTATGAGGTTTGGCTATTTTAATATATATCTGAGCACTTATAGCATATATGTGTAGAGATGGTAATCTGGACCAACTGATGATTGCTGGTTTAGCATGAAATACGTATATTGGTGATTATTTATCTTTTCAACATATATGTGTTCAAGGGTATCAGTGTTATGAGATAGTGTGGAGAGTGGTGGGTCATGTGAAAGTATGTGCTCATATACCCTATATATTACATATATAGACACAGATATATAATAAACATGTGTGTTTCAGTTATAATTTCTTATTGTAATTGTTGCCAATCATTTACTTATATTTTGTATACAATTATTTAGATAGTGAAGGTGATTAGTTGCACATCATATGATAAATGAAATTAAGCAACACATTAGCTAATATAATAATAAGCAACGATATATTACATATTCTACCCATGAAAATATTTGTTTTACAAATCATTTATAATACATCACTAGTAACCAATCTTATACTTTAAAAAAAAATAAAGTTGAGATTTGTCATTATTGTATAAAAAAAATATCGAACTACAAAATAGTGCTGTTTATATTTGTTTATTAAAAATCTTAAAATACATCATTTTCTTTAACAACAAATTTTCATACTGGTTTAGAATGTGCTATCCACCATTTTGGTTTCTAAGGAAATCTCAAAACCATTGCTGACACAACCGAGTACTAAACAAAGTCAGATAAAATCTGGCCACCATTGGCTCAAAGTGTTCCAATTACTTTGATCATTATCATTAAAAAATTTGCAATTTCCATCAAAAATATAGAAATAAACATGCAAATTTTGTAGAACTATAATCAATCAAATAACTATAAAAATATCAAATATATTGTTATTAGTAAATAGTCACAAAAATGTTAATTAAATCACATGACCAAAAAAATCGAAGTATCAAACATTAATAATTATAAAATGGCTGGGGGGGGGGGGGCAAAAAATTACAAAAATCATTTGACCAAAAGATCAAATTACTGCTACAATGAAATACAAAAAAAAAAAAACAATATTTGGTACTTATTAGTAGTAAATGGACAAAATAATTGGAATTCTTGTAACAATGGTGATTGATGTTATCTGTCTTTCTTTAGCACTTACTTGTGTTAGTGTCAGTTTTGAGACTCCTCTTACAAACCAAAATGGCAGAGAATGCATTGTAAGCTGGTACCAATTTTTGTGCCTCATTATTATATTCTAGGACATATTTACTGAATTGAAGTAATCAATGTTGCATCCCTTTATAATATCTTTAAACTAATATTTATAAATGATTCGCATCTTTTTTAATATGAACCAATAATTTGTTGTAGCATAATACTTTGATTACGTAAGTAATATTTACTAAGGCTGTAACCTCAGGAATATGCACTTAAGCTTGTGGTTAAGACCTGTAGAGGTCCCTACTATCGCATTTTCACGCCCACATTCCTGAGGTTACAGCCTTAGTAAATATTACATAGTACTTTTATGAAGTCTTATTGCTATTTATTTTTAGTTTTCTATCTATCAAAACAGTACACGGACAATAATAGATTTAATATCATCTTATCAACTTAAGATTTTACTGTATATTTTAGAATATTATTATAAATATAAAAAAATTGTGATTATGCTAATTTAATTGAGGTACTTAACTCACTTTCAACAAAAATAATTATATATAACTATTGTAGATACAGTACAGGTATCCCTTGATTAATGTGATTTTGAAAAATGCGGTTTTAATTTGCGCAAAAATTTTTGAGACCATCCCTTATTAACTATGCGGTATAAAATTTGATCAGTGCGCTTTTTATTTTGAGCAGCAAACGCTTAGAGGTTTAACTGATTGGAAACTCACAAGAAGTGCCATTCTTATCTGCCCAAGGCATGAGACTCGTAATTGAGAGTTGAGGGTACCTCAGTTACTCTCAACAAGCCTAAACATGTGGCACGCTTATTGCTTACCCTCATCAAAAAAAATTTCCTATTGTTTTCTTCTTTTTAAATCCCCCTTTGTAGCCATGGAAACAAAAAAAGTGACTAAATGAAAATTCATTACTTTGGATACTAAACTTGGTGTTATTAAATGATTTCGTAATGGTGAAAGCAGAGCTAGCATCGGCAGAACACTAGGCTTAGAAAAGTCAGCAATACAAGCCATTTTGAACAAAGCAAATGAGGATCGCGGGGGGGGGGGCAACATGGCATCTGCCTCAGTAAGTATGCAATGCATTAGAAATAGAAATTCGTTGATGATTGAAATAGAAGATTTGCTTTTCATATGGTTGGAAGATTGTAATCAGAAGCCACTCCTATTGATGGAAATAACATCAGGATTAAAACTTTAAGCCCTTTTTTCTTCATTGAAAAAAGAAAACATCAAGAGAATACGTCAACATTTTCAGTTAGTAAAGGCTGGCTATAAAATTTTAAAGGTCGATCCGGCATAAGAAATATTAAAGTAACAGAGGAAGCAGCCACTAGATAAACAAATTGATTGTTATTGCAAAATTATGGATGAAAGGAAAAAAGCTATGACTGTTTAGATTTTTTTCCCCAAAAAATAAAATTTAAATCTATTTTTTTTCCCAATAAATCAATTAATAATTCATTAATTGGGTATTTCAATATATGTATGTACATTTTGAGCAAATAAAGTATTTTTTGTTGCTTTTTTATTTTTTCCAAGATTCATTATAATTATTTCCATAGGTTTATAAGTTTGATTGGTGCAGTTTTAATATATGCAGTGTAAATGGAGGATTCATCAAACGCACTAACAAGGGGTTGCATTTAATTTTAAATGCAATAGCACTCTAGAGTCTTTTGGAATCCCACAATATTTATAAATTGTGTCCTCTTTTGAATTTTCATGCAAAGCATAATCATCAGCTTACTATAAACTTAAAAGCTAAGAAGATTAAGTTTTGTTTTTTAGATATTAAAAAACAGAGTTAGTTATTTTAGTCCCTCAGAGTCTATGATCTGATTTTCAATATATGGCTTCAAGAGCTCCTTTACTTTTGAATTTTATATTTTGTCTCTGAACTAGCACATAATATATTATTGTACTGACAGTGTTAATCTTTAATGATATGTATATCAAAATAACTAGTATTTGTAAATTCATTCATATATGAAAGTTCTGTAATAAAAGACTATTTGAGTTATAGAACCAATGTTACTATTTACAACAACTGTTTCTAATAATACTAGCATTAAAAATGCCAATAGAAAGTGCATCATTTAAAGTTACTGATATAATACAACATACAGCAAGAAATGTTTGTCTCTGAGTTTGTTTGTTTTTCTCATGTGTCATAGCATCAGCCAGGAAGCGAACCTGCTATCCCGGGACAACTGCTTGTAAAGCGGCTGTCACTGATCTCTCAACCACCAATGCTTGAATCTAATGCTGAAGCAATAGGAAAATATACTGTTGCACAAAATATTTTTTTAATATCATTGGTCTTTTATTGAAACAACTAGAAATTCTGAAAATATAAAATACCCCCAGGTTAAGCATCATTCAGGCTTCTTTGACTTAATGATCAACAAACCTTCTGTGTATATAAACATTCTACTCTGAAAGATGAGCTTTAGTAAGTGCAGCTATATTTTAAGCATTAGCAATTCCTTAGCATATTCTTACTAATTAAAATTCACATTCCGTGCATCTATATTTTGAGAGAAAAAAGAAATACCCTTATTATTATTATCACTACTTCTTGATATACTAATTAGACCATTACTGATATTATAATTATTTCTACTACTTAAATGAATGAGATACTACTATATTTTAAATATTAATTCTTTAAAAATTATCATAATAATACTTTTTCTCAATCTTATACATATATGAAGTTAATATTCTTTTTTTAAACTTTTTTATTTTATTATATTTCTATGCAGTTTTTAACAAAATAGTAGCTATGAATATGAGAGCAAGAAGTCTCTCGAAAATACTCAGCTAATATAGCATTTTTCGATATATACTAGCTTCATTATCTATGCATATAGCATATATATATATATATATAAAATACAGACATTTAATGGTTGTAGTTATATATATATATATATATATATTACAAGCATAAAGCTAAACTAGTCAATATAAAATCAAAACTACCCCAAATCCAAAATTAAACCAGACCAACATAAAAATAATATTAAAATACAACCTAAGGTTTCACTGCTACAAGCAGACTTCTCAAGTGTAAAGAACTACAAAAACTACACAATATATATAATATTAAAAACTACCCACAAATCCATTCACTTCCCATCCACCCTTAATATTAAAAGAACTTTTAAATAAGTTAATTGCTTCAGAATAATAAACTTTCAATAATAAAGATTCTTTAATTCTTCCTTTGATTTCATTTCTCTCAAAGAAGACAACCTTAGCTTCATCAAAATCAATAGTGTGGCCTGTATCTTTTTCATGGACATACAAAGCAGAACTAAGATATCTATTTTTAACTCTACTTTTATGAACCTTTATTCTTTCATTTAAACTCAAACTACTCTGACCTATGTAAACCTTCTTACAAAATAAACAAGGAATAAAATATATGACACCAGGAATAGTCTTTCTATCAAAAACTTCTTTTGTATTATTTAATAAATTATTCAATGTAACACCCCTTTTCCAAGCAATTTTCTTATTTCCAAACAATATACTATTTCTACACACAATTTTATAAGAAGACAATTTAAATGGCAAAGAAATAAAATCATATTTTTCTTTTACCTTTACATCCTTACAAATATTACTATTAAATAAAATACTTTTAACAAATTTATCAGAGTATCCAACACTCAAGTAATCTTTATAAAATTGATATTTCTGAAACAAAGCTACCCCACTAGAATTATTTAATTTAATATTCCTATGACAATAATTCCTTAAAGCAGCTACTTTATGAGATACAGACTGATAGCTATCAGGTTTAATTATAGATCTTAATTCTTTACTTTTAACTAAATGACTGCACAGTAAACAATTAGTTTCTACATTTCTAATCACCAAAAGACCTTAGGTTGTGTTTTAATATTATTTTTATGCTGGTCTGTTTTAATTTTGGATTTGGGGTAGTTTTGATATATATATATATATATATATATATATATATATATATATATCATTATATATATATATATATATATATATAATGAAGTAAATAATTCAATCATTATATTCCTATGTTTTTTTAAATCTTAACATTTTTAAAAAATAAAAAAATCTCATTAAATTTAAAATCTAAAATTTTAATATTTAAATTTTATAAATGAATAATGTAATAATGATTGATAACATAAAACATAAAATAAGTACGGAATTAAAATAAAAGTCCAATGAGTTAATGTTGATATTTTTAATTGATAAAGTTAAGATTATATCTATATATAATCCTTCTAAATACTTTCCTTCTTCCTTTCCTTTATTTCTGCTATCTTCATATACAGTATTGCAATTCAAATAATTCTTCTTACACTTTTTTCAGCAAAAACTTTTTATTATTATTATTACAGCTTCCACTAGTAGAAAATGGAGAATAGAGAGAAGTAGAAGAATGGAATAAGATCTGATGAAGACTGCAAGATACAATCGAAACTGTAATAATAATAAGTTTTTGCTCAAAAAAGTGTAAGAAGTATTATTTGAATTGCAAAATTAAGATTACTAATAATTTAAATGTAGTATATACTAAGTTATAATATATCTCTTAGTATAATGGCTAACAGATCTCTTTACACCATCGTAACCCAGGGATTTGAGACATGGATAAATCTTGGAAATTTTGTTAGATTCAAATTGACTAAGCATTTTTAGTAGCTAATCCATTGCTAACATATCTAAGCCTTCCACCCTCAGGTAATCGATAAAACTGGTTAGTATTTTTTCTAGGAATCTGTTGTAGAGGCTTTTAAATTGAAGTGGACTATTTATAGACTGTTTTAATTTTTATTTAATTATCTTTATTTCATTAAATCTTTTAATCGCTAAGATTAAATTTCATTGAACATTGGAATTTTTATTCATAATTAATAGAAACTTAATTATACATTTACTTAGACATAAAAAAGACATTTAGTCTTTTTGAGACATTACTTGTAACATGATCTATGGAAAAAATTCTTTACAATTCAATTTTAAATTACATATTTTTTTCTATTTAACTTTTATAAAGAATTATTACTCTAAAATTAGTAGAACATATTACTAGTAAACAAACTAAGTCTGACCTATCTGATCTTTAAAATTCCAAGTAGCAGTTTTATACAAAGATTGAATTTTTTTAAAAAACCCCAAGCCATCTATCTATGTATTGAAAAAAATGATTGACTAAGTTCGTATTTTATTCACTATAGGATATTGTGATCATATATATTCTAAACAATCAAATCATACTATTACTATAATTCATGAACATAAGACATTTGACGTTTAGTGTACTATAAATTTAGTGATGCTACACTATTCAAATTCCTGTGTTTGTTAATTGTGTGGTGTTTTTATGTTATATTTTATTGATCAGTCAAAGTACTAACAAAACTTTTCTGATATATAACCATGAATAGAAAATAATCGGATGGATTACTTAAGTATTCTTAAGAAGGCCAAGCACCAGAAATAATAGAACTAGACTGCAATTCCTGGATTCCGAGTTCCAGAATCTATAACTTTACCATCGCATCAAACCGATAACTTTTTTCAATAAGTGAAATACAATATTTTTTTCCACCATTTTTAATTTTAATTGATTGTAAAATTATGTAGTATTATATACAATGTTACCTGGTGAGATTTTTTTAAAAAAAAACTTTTTAAAATGAATCTATCTCTGTCTGTACCTATCTATCTATCCATCTACATATATATAAACTTGGGCAAATGTTAACTCCAATCACAAAATGTGACATATTCATTGAAATGTCATCATATAATAAAAAAAGTAACCCATTTCCTTGCAGGATATATACACTTCACATTAAGATTGGGACTTTCATCTACCCATGGGTGTTTGTATGTGCCTTAATTTATTATATATATATATTTCATAGGTTGCGCGCGGCTGAATTTTATCTATTCTTAGGAAGCAGTGATTTTAATAGAGATATAAAAATATTTAATAAATGGAATGTTCCAATTGTTTTTTTATTTTTAGTTTAAAACTACAGCCGCGTTTATATATATAGTCAATAAAAGAATTTAACTGAATAAAATATACTACTCCCTTCCTTTCACCCATTCAGATTTACATATTAATTTAAACTGTTATTAAAACAGACAAAACTCTCCATACAGCAGTGTCAATATTTTAATCAGTCCATTGATTGTCATGAAATCCAGTCCTAAATTTATTAAACGACATTTATAGATGATTGATTTCTGTGCTTTAAATATATAGATATATGTGGCTGTGTGTATATACAGGGTGAGAAATAAAGAAACAAAACATGAATGACAAAGAGAAAACAAAAGATAAAAAAGTTCATAAATGTTTTTACTAATTTATATTCATTTATAAAAATCGAATATTTTATTGCTTGGGAAGGTTATATAAAGTTCAAACTTTTGGAAGGGGCCGAATTGGGCCTAATCCATATAAACTGAATTCCAGACTGCCATTTTACCACTACACCAATCAAGTGCAAGGAATTAAAAATTAATTAATGAGAACAAAGTCGTGTTTATATGTTAAATTTTAAAACTGAATTTTTAAATCTTCAAGTTATAAATATTCAGTTAGCTCATCTGAAAAGGAAAAATATAGCTTTTAAACAAAATCCATTTATACAATCCTTTGATCAATTTTACCTCACACGTATCAGATGTTTTACAAAAGTTATTAAATTTTATTCAGTTTCATTTTTATTATATAATATTGATTCTGGTTTTTGGTGGATATACTTATCTTTAAATTATTTAAAACGAGGATATAGGTACATATTAGGTATATGTGGCGGTTCAATAGTAAAAATATGTGTGCAACTCTAAATCACTTTGTCTACAATATTACAAAATAAAAGAAAAATTTTGTTTTTGCTGCAGAGTTATCTTATTTTAGTTTCAATGTAAGAACAAAGTTATATACTGTATAAAGATTAAGCTTTAGTTTTTATTTAAGTAATTTTATATTCACGTGATCACATTTCCTATACTAGCACATTAATTGTTGATAAACAGAGCAAAACTCTGGATCTGCATCTAGATCCTAAGATCTAGTTGCAGTGCTCTCAGATCCAAAGCTCCTAAGATCTAGATGCAGTGCTCTCAGATCCAAAGCTCCTAAGATCTAGATGCAGTGCTCTCAGATCCAAAGCTCCTAAGATCTAGATGCAGTGCTCTCAGATCCAAAGCTCCTCACTGACGAAAGCCACAAGCCAGAAACTAGTCTGGGGATATTGGATGAGTAGGCATTAGATAGGGATTTTATACACAAGCCTTCTGGCATCCATTGATTACTCTGTTTAGCACAGGTGGCAATACTGTATGGAGAGTTTTGCTCTGTTTAATTTTATATTCCAATTAACCTTTAAATCATAAGTATCTCATCTTTGGCGAATTTGAAACAATCTTCTAATTATTTTATTCTGAATAAGTCAGTCAGTGAAACATATTTTTTGAAATCTCTATTTATTTAAGTGCCCTGTATCTCATGTACAGCCAGGGCTTTAAAGCCACCAATTAGAAGACTGAATAAAAGCTAAAAAATTTCTCTTAAAATTATCAAAAAGGCTATTAATATTTATTCAAGAAAGGCCTCTTTCAAATTTGTCATGCCTATAAGTTGAAATTAAACATATGTAAATGTTTATAATAAAAAGAGCCACCTCAGTTAAATCAATGAGTTGTATGTGATTCATGAACCACAGTTTGCCAATCCCTGGGTCAGACCTATGTGCAGTTAGATTTAACAAACTGACAAGCATCATAAAAATGTATTGTCAAATATTAAAGCTTTGAAATTGATTGTATCTTAATAGAATTCTATATAGTTGCCATTATTCACATGCAGCCTTTGACCTTTCTTAAATAGCCAATTGTATACTTTGTTCTATCTGTTGTGGGAAAAAAAATTTGTGTTGCAATTTTGAGTGTGAACTCAATAGAAATGCAACTTTTCTCATTTATTTTCTCTTTAACTGTTAATATTTTGTCTCATTGATAGAATCTGTAAATCAAATCAAATAAACTATTTTATTATGGATATTTTTTTTAAATGGCAGATTTCAAATGTTAGTTTCTCAAATATATGTTTACTGCATTAATTTTTAGCATTTTCGGTGTCTTTATTTTTATTGAAGTCAGCCTTAAAATCATCTGAAAATAAATACATAAATAGTTAGCAAAATATAGTACTGAAGTTTACACCAGATTAAAAATATTTTTTCACAGTATGAAGATTCATCGATTTACTATAGTTTAACTCTTTTAAATACAGTTTGAAACTTTTAAATTTAAATCAAAAGTGACAAAAATCAATTGAACTTTAAAAGTTTAAAATCAGTAATCTGTTAATTAATTAAAAACCATTAAGCTCTAAGTTTCTTCTAAACTTTAAAATTAGACTATTTGTTTGCTGTTTTAGCTTCCCATCTTTTTATTGTAATTATATATATATACAGAAAAGTTTTATGAGCTGTGGTACATATTCATTTTCATGTATATGATCTGAGTTTGAATTCAGTCGATTGAACTTTCATGGTGTTTGATTTTTTATCAGGCTGTCATCCCACAGCAAATCCTGATAATTATCCAATTTGATAGATAAATAGGAAATGAGATATTATCTTAATGGGTAAAACACTCAATAACTGACCATGGTAAACGTGATGATTAATTATTTCTATATCACTATTTGTCTAAGAGAGCTATTGGAAAGACCTTTGTCCTGAAGTGGACTCTATAACAGATTACTGCATTTATCTACCATTAATCTGACTGCGGTTTAAATAATAGTAAAATTTGGAAATGTTTGCAGATGTTGAGAATGGCTTAGAATTTTTTAGGTAGTTGTCCTATTACCAATTCAGATATTAATGATTGGTGAAAGAGTATTTGACTATTCTTACTTAGTGAAAAAAACCAACTAGGAAAAAGATGAAAACAACCACTAGACTTCTCTGTCTAAAGGCAGACAAACACTATTTTATGTTTTACATTATAAATATAGTTCTACATTCAGTTAAACTGTTGATGATGAATCAATCTTGGCTCATGATCCAATATATTTTAATTCCCTTTTTGCTTTTTATATTTCTGATGAATAGTTAGACAAAATGTGATATAAATATTACCTATGCCTTTTATAAATGATTATTGGAAAAATAGTATAGTTAAATCAAACACATAAAATCACAAACTACCTTGCACTGATAAATTCATCTAAAGGTATAAATTACAAATTAAAACTTGAGTAGCTGAAAAATTCTTAAGCAATGCAAGAATGGTTTTTTTTATATTCATTTGTATCTAAAGAATAAAGAAGCTAATGGAATAATTTAAAAACTAAACCCTTTAAAATATATAAAATAAAAACACTGCATCAGGGACCAAAAATAAAACTAACTTAAATAAACCAAGTATACTTTCCATAGTTTTTTTTTAATAATAAATAAATTATTTATTGAGTACTTATGATACAGTTGTTTCTTCAGATCAAAGGCCTGTTCGGAAGAGAGATTAGGCTCCAGGTGGCCGTAAATATGTCGGGGGGGGGGCAATTTTTCTATCTCTTTCTTTAATTTTGTTGATCACGGATAAGAAAAGTCCATGGTTGTTATTAATCAAAGTATTGAATATTAATTTGCATCTGATGGACCAGATTGTTATTAATAAGGTAGCCATCCTTATTGCTGGGAAGAATCAGCTTTTTATGCCGTCAATTAGGAATAATGGTGTATGTTTTTTCATTTTGGATATTGCAAGGATCGTATTCCTGTGAGTTTGAAGTGCTTGACACTGTGACAATAGATGGTGACAGTTTCATTTGCTTTAAGACAGAGCTGGCAAGTAGAATTTATTTTTGCAATTCCTCTTCTATGAGGGGGGAAATGGTTTGTAGGTAAAGCATCTAAGTTAATCTTTAAGATAAAATCCAGATGCCAGTACCTGAATTTTCTGATGATGATATTGTTGCTAATGTTAAGCATAACAGGATTTGGAGTGCTATTAATATGGATGAGGTTATATGTCTCCCAGAAGTTAATTATGATAATCAAATAAAAAAACCAGTATTTAACTATTTAAAATGTTAAAAAAAACATTTTTTTTGTTTATTTGAACGCCATTGGCTATTTGATTCATTATGTGTTCTTTATTCATTTATTCGTTTTGTTCAATTATCTGTGATTATAGCTAATGTTCAAAATATATTTGGTTTATTTAAGCTTATTATATATATATATATATTGTTGATTTAATTACTATATATTTATTCATCAGACATGTGTATGTCTTAAAACTATCTTGATTAAATTTAGAAAATGTTTGGTCATTTTTTCAAGTATTTGATAAGTCTAATCAAGATGATTTCAAAATATAAGCCTGAAGAGTTTCCCAACAAATAAATTATACGCAATCAAAAAGAAAAAATATAGTACTAAAAATATAAGCAAAATTATAAAATGTTTATAATTTTTTTTCCACACTCATGGTTTCACTTATTAAACTAATAGATCTCAAATAAAAACTCCTAAGAACATCATTTATATAAATACATTCACAACGTATATATATAACTACCCACAGTTTTTGAAAAAGATGCCAATAACCCTTAACATTGAAAAAAATCATCATAAAATTGATGATCTCAGATTAGAAATGGTTAACCAAGAAGTCTTTTTGAACTCTTCTTTTGATTCATGCCATTCATAAAAGACAACTTTGCATTTTTAACAAAATTTTGTGACTAGTATTATCTTCATAAATATATAAGATTGAATTTAAGTCTGCTCCTCTTTGCAAACATTTGTATGAAAAAGAAAAAATATATACATATATATTTAGAGTTTGAAAATAAAGAAAAATAATCAACTTATTAATTGTAATAATAATAGTAAATTTCAGTTTTTCAAAAAATTAATAAGATATAATTTTTATTGGGAAATTGATTTAATGTAAGTATACATACATAATCATATGAACACATGTTGAATATAGAAAAAAATATGCAAGTAGTATTAATCAAGAATACCTGACCTTAAGGATCAATTATCAATGGTCAGCGTCACCTGAAAATAAACTGAAAACAGAGCAATGTAATTCGCAAATCTATAATCCAAGAGAGAAGCTATAATATCCCAAGAGAGAAAACAAATATTCAAGATTTACCATGGTCTTCTCAAAAGATATAGCTATATCGTGTTCATATGGTTATATATGCATACTTACATTAAATCAATTTCCCAATAAAAAAATTATATCTTATTAATTTTTTGAAAAACTTAAATTTACTATTATTATTACAATTAGTAAGTTGATTATTTTTCTTTATTTTCAAACTCTAAATATATATATATATATATATATTTAGAGTTTGAAAATATATATATATATATATATATATATATTGCAAAAAGGAGCAGACTTAAATGTGCTCTTCTATTTATCTGTTTTCAGGTTTCTTCCCTATTAATTTGCTGTAGGAGAATACAATACTTTAAATAAGACATTATCAAATTAAATACTTTTAAATAAATAGTCAAGGATTTATTTAAACATAATAAAGTCTTAAGTGAATGTATCTATTTAATATCTTTGTGTTTAATTACATATATATTTAAATCCGTGGCATTATGATATTAATATTATTTTGTTATTAATAAAATTATTAGTAGTGGTAAGAGTGCTTATTTTTATACCCCCTTACATGTGCATCTTTTTTCCACGGTATTTATTTAATCAATTAAAAGTAATTTATGTAAAATTTATGTTATAAACGTCTGTATTTTGCACTCAGCTAGAAACCAAATGCACTAATAGGAAACAAATGAAATATATTTATAGGACTTTCTACTAAGAAAATTGTCTTATAAACTGAGAGATTTTGTTGTCTTGATATACAAATAAAAGCTATTATTACAAATGTCTCTTTAGCTGATCGAAAGAAGGTTGGTTTATATATAGACGTATCTGAAAATGTGACCATTACCATTAGAAAACTGAAATACAATATTCAAATGAAATAAAATTTTGGTGATCATCATCATTATACCCATAGTGTATAATATTTAAAAGGATGCAAAAATCAATTTGTCACTCTATGAAGATTGGCTTTCCAGTACTGTTTATTTATTATTGTCATTACACTAATCACATCTTTCTTATTGCATTTGATTGGCCAAAGCAAGTTACGTTTAGTGTCAAATGAACTTCATATTTGGAATCTTCTTAAGATTATTTTTAGTCAATTTCTCATCTATTATTACATTTGGTGAATCCATATGTAGGTAAGCATATAGATGTAATATTTCATACACTATTTATAATATTTTATCAACATTATGTTACATCCTTTTATTATTCTCATTGTTATTTCCCTACACAGTCACCAATTTTAATATATTATATACAAGTAAGATCTATAAGAATTTCGGTTTCATGTTTGGGAACTGAGAGTAGTACACAAAGAAATACAAATAGATGCGTTTCTATTTGAGGTGTTAAATTTCATTATATCTAAAAAAACTAGATTGTAATACTGTAACAGGATAATTAACACTATCCTTGAAATCAAATAAGGCTTGTTTTTTTACTCACCATCGCTAAAGAATAATCCATTTTACTTATTATATAAAATAGTGGCTCACTGTAGAGGTTAGTTAATGTCTCATTCTCTCCCCATGCCATTACAATACATTTATTAACCACAATCACCTTTTATAAATATATAACTGATCATTTTATTAGGGATAGAAATTATTACACCTCATTCAAATGTATATATATAATATTTGGACTTGGGTTTAACTGAAAAGACTTGATTAGTTGAAATTTATCATAAATGCTATGAACAATATTTTTTTTAAAAAATCTACTATCTATTACTGCATAATTGAAATATAGAAAAGTGAACTTTATTAGTTTCAGAAATATATATATTAACAGTACTTGGTGGTCAAACCCGGAAATGTACGTAATAATGGGAAAACTCTGTGTTTAAGTATTTTATATGTTTGAAGATAAAAAATAGACAAAAATGTTTCTCAAAGCAGAATCAATATCTTGAAGTGTAAAAAGCAAAATGTAAAAGTATGCTTAAGGATAAGAAAAAAAGTAAGCTACTTAAAAAGTATTTTTTTCAACAAAAGTGATCACTAATATATATATACACACACATATGTATCAATTCAAACTTAAATTTAATCAACATCAAGTTTAAAAATTTACTATTAGTGGTTTTCCTACAAATTCCGCTTTTTCAAGTGTAAACAATAAAACTAGTCAAGCGTTGTTAGCCGAGAGGTCAGCACAGCCGCCTTGCAAGCAAGTAGTTGGTTGCAGACGGTTGGGGGTTCGCCTCCCGGCGAATGCTTTGACATATGGAAAAAAAACAATAAGACTATATATAAGAAATCCTCAAATAAAAATAAATATATATTTATAATAATATAAAAAATGACTGGCACATAACTACATTATTAAATCCAATATGTAGATGTGATCATAAGATAAACTATTAATGAGAGTAATCATCAGCTTTTAGATAAAATCATAGTGCATAAAAATATAATTTATTACTGAATGGGTTCAATACGCAATACTTCCTGACCAAAGGATAAAAACCAAATAACAACAACAACAACAAAAACGTCACGATAAAAATTCAACAAGTTTTCAAAATCAATATATATTAACAAAATTACAAAATATATCTCATAAATAAATTAAACAGTAATTCAGTCAGCATAAATGTTGTAAATGTTGCTGTACAGAGCAGAGTCTTCGTATTAAACGATTCTTAATTAACATTAAGCAAAGTCAGTAGTCAATGTATTAATGGTAATTAATCAACATTAAAAAACGATACTAGACCAATTATAATAATAATATTAGAAAAAATATTTGTGTTAATATAATAGAAAAAATATCTATAATAATAATGAACTATAAATAGAACAAATAAATAATATTTAATAATGAAAAAATCATGCAAAAAAATATGTATTTTATATATAAAAAAATATCACGATAAATAAATAAAAAAAAGTCAAGCGTTGGTGGTCGAGTGGTCAGCGCAGCCGCCTTACAAGCAGTTGTCCCGGGTTTGCGGGTTCGCTTCCCGGCCGATGCATTGACACATGAAAAAAAAAAACTATTTTAATTGATTAATATAATCAATCTTAATAATTGTTGTTAGTGTATTTAAAACATGTATATAAAATTTATATACGCTATAAAGCTATAACATGTGCGCTAATAAATTGTATTTTTTAAATTAAAAAATACAGTATATAACACTCAGTAATCCACTAAACAATTGTTACAGTATTTAATATAACCTGAATGTTGCCCTTACCCTCTGCCAACTGAAATATAAAAATTTATTGATCCTATTTATATTATGATTACATGATTTAGAAAACATTTAAATTATCAATGATACATATATGTTATAATATCATATCATTTTTTTTCTAATATAGCTGGCAATAATATTTATCAGTTATAAAAACTTTTTTAATATTAGTGTAAATATTAAAAATATAACTCATTTTTTCATATGTCATAGCATCTGCCGGGACGCGAACCCACACCCGTCTGCAACCAACTACTTGCTTGCATGGCGGCTGCGATACCTCTCGGCTAACAACGCAAGACAAATTATCTTACTAAATATCAATATTAAAAGCTTAAATATTTGTCTTAGAATTATATAACTCATTCAACAATAGAGAAAACTTGGTGGGATTATGTTATCCAAATTTTGATCATCTAAGCCAGTGATGGTGAACCTATGGTATGCGTGCCAGGGATTCAAATTTTTTACTGGCATGCGATCTATTTATATATCATAATTTTCTTCAATATTTTTTTTGTTGCTAAAATCTGCACTGATAAAAATTTACTGTAAATTAAAGGTAAAATAAATAAATATAATATTATATTAGAATTCAATTTACAATTGAACTCTCATTACAAGCAATATATTATGATATTTTAAGTCAAATAAAGTGGTACTGGTATACTGTGGTATCATATTCTAGAAACTTGTCAAATGATTCCAATAAAACTAGAAAGTAAACTCAGTAAAATATTTTACAACTCACTGAAGTAAGTTTTTGCAAATCTAAAGTAAAAGTAATCAAATAGTTTTCTATCCTAATCTTTTTCCACTTAAACATATTGACACCATTCATTTTTTTAATATAATCAAAATCGAATTGGTAATCAACATCATCAAATGTTTTTTTTTTTTTTTTTGCTTGAAGTTTTGCTGTAAAAGTGAAATGATAAATCTTTTATTTATAAAATTATTAAAGTTCATTTAAATTTACTTTTAAATAAATTTATTACCATTATATTAATATGATTAGTGAAAATAAAAAACAAAAATTATCAAGCAGTAGAGAATTTCAAAATTGATGGACTAATGAGTATGGAATGATAAACAAAGGCACCAGGGTAGTATGTGTTTTATATTCTGGAACAGTTGTATTGAGAACAGCATCGGTAAAACAGCACTAGAAAACCAATCATAAATCACACTGTGAAAAAAATAAAGATAAAAATAATATATTGTACAAGCATTTAAAACTATAAATATTCAATCAACATCTATAATAAAATTTATCGAAAATCATTCTAATATAACTTAGTTTTTATTTCAAATGTAATTGCCAAACATGGGAAACTTTTTAATGATGGAGAATATATGAAAGAAGCTTGGATGAAATATTCACCAGTTGTTTTTGAAGATTTTGAAAACAATGCAAAAATTATTCAGAGCATAAAATATTTATCATTGGCTAGAAATACAGTTAAAAAGAAAGAATCCTACAAATGGCTAACAACATAACTTATCAATAAAAAAAGAGATATAAAATATTCTAGTTTAGTTTCTCTCTGCCTTGATGAAAGTACAGACATAAATGGATCAACTCCTTTGGCTATTTTTATTCACTATTGTTTTGGGAATAACATCAAAGAAGAATTGATCAATTTAACCTCATTAGTAACAATAACAAAAGGAATAGATATTTGCAACATAGATGTTGTGAAAATTGTATCAGTAACTACAGATGGTGCTTATGACTGGAAAAGAAAATAGTTTTCTCACTTTATTTACCAAATTATTGGCCATTCAATTTTGGGTTTTCATTGCATTATACATCAGCAGGTTTTATGCATGAAGGTCCACTTTAATCCACTGGATGATGGTATGAATGTTGTGACTAAGTTAATCAATTTTATATCTACACATTGATTGAGATAAATTCAGTATACTATGGTTTACTTATGTACAACAATGTCCATACTTAAGTTAAGGAAAAGTTCTTCAAAGATTCATTGAATGTTTAAAAGAAATTAGTCTGTTTTTACATAATGAGAAAAGCATTGAAAAATATAATGAATTAATGAATGTTGAATGGCTTTCAAAATTAATGTTTTTTACTAATATGTTCACATATAAATGAATTAAATGTGAAATTGCATGGTTGTAATAAGACAATTGTTGTCTTGTTTGATTTGATCAAAGCATTTGAAGTTAGATTACAAATTTTTTCGTGATGTTATTTCTTATATCTTCAAATATTTTTCAAATCTAAAAAAGTTCTTGACTACTTTAGAATCTCATGAGAAACCAGATCAAATAAAATTGATGCAAGACGTTTGTGTTGTTATTCAATCGATAACTGATCGATTTTTCTTTAAGATTTATGCAGTTCAGATAATTTTCAGAAATATTAAAAATTTATTTTATACCCAGACATAACATCAATGGATAATCTCATGTTAGACATTTTTGAGTCGCTTAGTTTGAAAGATATGGAAATGCAATCAGTCGATTTTCAATCCAGTTCTATATGGAAACAGAAATTTGAGGAATGAGTTAGAAACAGTGGAAAATAATCGATTATTGGATATACGTAAAAAGAATGCTGAAGAGGAACTATTGACTGCCTGGAATGCTATTCCTAAAACATTTAATTGTTTAAAAAAAATAGTGATCGCTATATTATTAATTTTTTCCTCTACATAGGCATGTGAATCATTGCTTTCAGAAACGAATTTAATTAAAGACAATTCGAAAAATAGAATGACAGATGAATCTAGTTCACCGTGTACATTATTAAAAGTGACGAAATATGAACCAGATATAAAACATTTGGCATCCAATATAAAACAGCAAAAATCTCATTAAATAATGTCTATTTATGTTGATTTTATATGTTTATTTCCAAAATTTTGTTTTAATTACTATTAAATTTTTACTATTGCATTTTATTCAACTTGTACTCTTCTAAATAAATATCGTTCACTTGTATTTAGTTTATTTAGAAATTTTGTTTAATTTGTTATTATTATTATTTTGTTTTATAAACTTTTAAAAAACTGCAATAATTAAAATTAAGTTGTTAATATTTTGATTTAATAACTGTGTGGCACGTCAATCATTCAATAAATATTTTTTAGAAATTTGTGGCACGCACACATAAGAAGATTCGCCTCTACTGATCTAAGCAATTATCCTAAATATCAATAACTATTTAATTTTCGACAACAAATATATATCTGAATAATAATTATAATAATGGGTGATCAGTAAGCATAAGAATCATAAAATTTTAATGCAATATAAAATAAATTTTGATTTTTTTTATCTCTAAATCAACTGGCTATTGTTAGGTTTATGTATCTGTTAAGTTCTTTGTTTCAAGACAGGTTGCAATTTTTGGCAGTAGAATGTTATGATCAATTAATAACATTTAATCCTTCTTTGTGTCATTTCTTTAATAACATCTCATATCTAGAAGAATAACATTCACTATTACATAAATTTCCAAAGGCATTATTTATTTTTTTCTAACATCACTGAATACTTTTTTTTATTTATAATACTTCACTCATATACTTTTTTTTATTAAAAATCTCATTTATAAATGTAAAATAATATTTCATCTTATTTTATTAAATTATTAATTATCCAGGTGTTTTAATTGTTGTTGCTGCTGCTATTATTATCATCATCATCATCATCATCATCATCATCATCATCATTATTATTATTATGTTTCAAAGTAAACTTTATTACTACTTAAGAAATGGCTACATTTATAAAACAACAACAAAAAAACTAGATATCAAGATACAAAGGTTACAAACATCACTATGGGTACAGTTCTCCAATCAATGCAATGGTCCATTAGTAAATTAGAATGGGATTGGTCTCAACTAGTTTAAGTTCCATGAATGATTATATTTTTCTTCAATTAAGATGATGTGGGTCTGGATGGTGTTTGCTTTGATCTCATTAAAGCATTTGAAAGTGTGTAGCATAATTCTGTAATAGATAAATTAAGCAAACTAATAACCAAAATGAATGTCATACATGTAACAAAGTTGTAATCTTCCAATAGAGAAGTCTCCATCCAAGAAAGCGTCTTGGTTAAAATCAATTAATTATTCATGAAAATGTTTTATCAATTATATTATTCAATGTCTTTTTGCAGAATTTACAATATGTGATAATCATATAATCCACTATTGTTATATGCAGATGATTGCAAAGTTTTCAAACAGATACAGACTTGTAAAGATGCTGATAATTTGTAGGCAGGAACTAATATTTTTTTACAATATGTTTTTGGGGTGATATTTAGAGTCTGCTGAGGGTGGTATAATCTTGTTGACTAAAGATTCTTGTTTGAGTGGATTGTGTAGGTTGGTGGATGACAATTTTGCCTAGTTGTCAATTCCATGGGTATTTTTTTATGCCAAAGAAAAACCATCCTTATCCAAAAAGTGTGCATTGAGGACTCCTTCCAGAGTCAAACATGGAGACCCACAAAACCCTAAATAAGCTCCTACAGAGTCCACTGTATGGTTTGATGATTGCCACCCTAATAGATCCCATCATTGAGAAAATGTATATCTTCTGAGAAACCTCAGTGATTAATTTTCTCCTTGTCAAAGAAAAGCCATTTCTACCTGTTGAATTGCACTTCAATATCTACATATACCTCACTTTGATCTGGAAAAAAGTATATTTTGAGGATCCTTCTAGGTTAAACATGGAGCCCCATGAAACTCTGAACCAGCTCTTGCAGTGTCTACTGCAGATCATCATCATCATTATTATTAATTGGAAGAATCAATCTAAAATGTCTTATTTTAAATATCATATATTATATGTATTATTTTTAATTTATTAGCCTCATAATGAAATTCTTAATTAATTAATAAAGTAATTTTTTAATTTTAATCAAATTAAAATTATTACATTTTGATTTTAATAAAAATATAAAAAATAAATAATTTTCAACATATGTTTGATAAATATTTAGATTAGAACATTATATAAAAATATGTATAAATTCATTATAAATACATTATGTAAATGCAGATTCTATAGTATAGGCTTATTTATAATGAAGTGTTTGTATTGATTTCTCTCTCTTTAAATATTAAACAGAGTTTATGATTCTCTGTGTGTGTGATGGCTTTAATATCGTATGCTCTCTGGAACAATTACTAATTTATTTTGATGTTTATTAACTAATCTTACTTCACAATAGTCTTATTTTACTATGAATTTCTTCTTTATAATTTTTTTTAATTAGTCATGTGAATATTTGTGCAATAATTTTAAAGATAAATAATTATCAATTTTCAGCCTTAAACCAATGGCAAGTGAACTTGTCACGTGACATTTTATATTAAAATTGAAAGCAATCTTCTTTTCCAAATACATCCAGAGCTGGAAATATTTTTAATTTGAAATAAAACATTTATATATATATTAATAAATTTTATAATATTAAACAATGGACATTTTATTTGTTTAATAAAATATCTCAAACATTAATGAGTTTCCTGATCCCAGAAGTTAATTTCATTAACATTTCAAATGCTGAACAACCTGAATATATTATTTATATTATGCAAAAAAAACTGTCAGCATAAAACGAAAATAAAATTTTAAAAAGTAAAAGAGATCCTATGGTAAATTTTGCAATATTTTTTTTTTAAATAATTTTTCAATTGATTTTTTTTTTAATGAGTGAAAATATTAAAATTAGTTTTCCAATTTATTTTATTATTATTTCAAGTGAAAATCTAGAAGCTTTTTATTATTATTATTATTATTATTATTATTATTATTATTATTATTATTATTATTATTATTATTATTATTATTATTATTATTATTATTATTATTATTATTATTATTATTATTATTATTATTATTATTATTATTATTATTATTATTATTATTATTATTATTATTATTATTATTATTATTATTATTATTATTATTATTATTATTATTATTATTATTATTATTATTATTATTATTATTATTATTATTATTATTATTATTATTATTATTATTATTATTATTATTATTGTTGTTGTTGTTGTTGTTGTTGTTGTTGTTGTTGTTGTTGTTGTTGTTAATTATTATTATTCAAATCAAACTTTATTGGTCATAAATAATTACATTGATAGAAATTTGTGATTGGAAACTAGATAAGTTCAGAACAAATAAATAGATATAGATGTTACTGGTACAGACAAAATAAATTGTTAGGCAGGTGAATGTTAAATGCAGATTTGTAAACTATATTTGTCTATGTTTTTATTTCTATTGTCTTAGAGAATACTTTGTTTGAATGAATTGGACTATTCAATACATAGTCATAATGTTCAAAAGATTGTTGAAAAGGTTGGGTGTGGCAAAAAATGGTTCTTGTTATAGCAAAAATCATTTAGTTGTTTGACATTATGGTCTGGCTCAGATTTTTAATAGTGACCATGTAGCAGCAAAAATATCTGCATATGCAACTTTTCCATTTTTGGACTTCACTTATTCAAGTTTATTAAAGAAGGTAGCTGGGTGCCTTGAAGTGTTGTTTCTGAAGTGGAAAGTACATCTGGTGCACCATAACATATAAACAAAGAGTTGCTGCATAGGCTGCCAGAATTGAATCTTTGTTGAGTGTTTCATTATGTTATCAAGTGTGATGTTATTTTGTCTATATGTCATAATTGTAATTTCTCAGGTATTTACCAGACTTGTGCAAATGTGGAAGAGGTGCTGTTGCATTTCTTCTTCCCTGTGACCCATGGAACAAAAGGCATCTTATTGGTGTATAGCCTGCAGTATTTTAGGAAATAAGAGGTAAGTAGGACATTGAGATTTAGCTTAAGAGAAAGTTTGGGTTCCAATAAACATTTTTGAATCCCTTCATCAACTGACACATTGGTGAATGTAGATTAATAAATAAGACCAGGTACAGCATATTGTGAATGGTGCAAGAAGTGTATCTGCCAACACCCAGAAAAGACATTGGATCATAAATGTCTTGGAGTTGGTTCATAAACAGACAAATATCTATGTAAAGAGATGCATTCAAGAGCTGTAAAACTTCTCATCAGCACAGCCAGGCATTTAATACTTTTTTGTATATGGAAAGCTGCAGGCATTTAATACTTTTTTGTATATGGAAAATTTGGATGAAGACCTAATCCATTTCTGGTTGTTGGGAGACAAAGGCATTTACAGAAAAGGAGACTACTTTTCTGCACCATACTAACTTGATGCAGAATAAGTAGATGGATGAAGTTAAAGATTTAGTGAAGTTCATAATTAATGAGTAGTAAAATATATTTGTAGTTACAAGCTGATTGAAAAGACATGCCTTTGCATATGATGAGAAGTCAGTTTGGAAAGAGAGTTGGTTATGCACTATGCACCATCTTTCAGTTTTTCTACATCTTTTCTCTCATTTGAGGACCCTATGTAGAAAGAAAATCTGAGGAAATTAATTGGTTTATCATGATAAATTTGTCTTTATATCTTGCCTATGTAGAGCAATCAAGCAGATGTTTTATTAATGTTGACCTTGAGTTTATACTTGATAGTATAAATTATTAAGTATTTTTTCCAGAGTAGGTAGTTGCTTTTTCAAGATAAGAAAAACATGTAACATCATCCATGTATGCAATACATGGTATATATAGTCCGGTGTTTGGGATTTGAATTCCTTGTAATTTCTGTTGTATTTGTTTATGAGATGGTTAATGTAGATTGTAGAATGTGAATAATAAAAACTTAATGGAAAACTTTGTGGTATGAATTGGTTAGATTTGAATCAAGATGATGGTCTACTGTTGATTGTAATTTGAATTTATTGATTAAGGAGTAGGATGGTTAGTAAGTATAAGAGGGAATGAGGAATTTTTGTGTTGGAATTAAATCCTCAATAGGAACTAAGTCTAAAGCAGCATCAGTGTCAATTTGAACAGGTAATGAAGCTTACTTTTTCTGTTCTCAAACTGAATTCCAGATAGTTTTGAAAATGAGGGCAGCTTGACCTGTTGAGGAACATTTTTATGCATGTTGCATAGGTGATAATAGAGATAGAAAATAAGGTTTGATTTTATCGTTTAGAACTTTCTACAGGATTTTAATATGTAGGGGCCCCATGGAGTTTGATTGCAGATTAGATTGGATATTGAAGCTTGTTTTTTGTTAAAGGAACTAAGGAGATTGGATAGATCTTTTATGTTAAACAATCTTTATGATAGGCAGTTTGCTAAATCACTTACCTAAATAGTAGTATACTGACTGAGATGTTAGAATACAAAATTTAGGGAGTATATGTGGCCCTGGATGGCAAAAGTTTGATAGTGTGGTGAGCTTCAGTATGAAATCAGGAGCATGGAATGCTTTATCTAACTCTGGTTGGGCAAAGAGATCTTCAGGTGGTGTGAAGGCATAATGTGATTGCAGCTTTTGTTTAAAATATTTGCATATTAATTCTACCATATTGTGTTTAGCTTTGGTCATACCCACAGCTTCAAGTGAAACTCTGACAGTGGAAAGATATCCCAGAGCCCATCTAATGCACTCTCATGTCTGGGTATATTTTTTTTTTGTGGCAAGGTACTCAGAGAGTTTGCAGGTGTTAGTATCATCATTATCATCATCAACCATTATCAATACACTGCATGATGTAAGTTTCTCCAAGTTCAATCTATCTTCTCCCATCTCTAGCCTCTCTTCTCCACATCACCCTTGCATACTTTCTTATTTCAGTTATCCATCTCACATATGGTCTCATTCTGGGTCTTCTACAATCTCATAGATCTCAGTTTAAAATTTCCAATTATCCCCCTATTATCATCTCTTCCATAAATATGTCCAGCCCAACTCCTGTCTTTTAATTCTTTCAATGATGTTCTAACACCTGTTGGTTCTCTTACTCATGTATTGCATTTTCAATCTTGTCTTAATACTCCTAACATACCTCTCTTCATACTTCTTTCAGTGGTCTGAAATCTTTGTATTGCTCTTCTATTAAGTGTCCAAGTTCTCAGATACATTAAGTAAAAACTGGTAAAACATATTTATTAAAACCTTTCTTTTTGAACACATAGGCATATTTCCTTTTAATGTTGTTATTTCTGCTAAAACCACTCCAACCAAATTTAATTCTATGATTAATTTCATCCATTATGTTTCCATTTGTAGTAATAATCTGACCAACGTATTTGTAGTTGTTAACTTTTACTAACTCATCATAATCAATCTTTATTTTCATCTTTTGAGAAAATCCATTGAACAATACTTTGGTCTTTTTAATATTCATTTTTAGTCTTATTTTCTTACTTTCATCTGATAACTCTTGCAAAATTTTCTGAAGTTCTGAAATATTCTTTGCAATAACTACTGTATTATTTGCAAAATATAAATAGCAAATCATCTCAATTCACTTTTACTCCTTTAGCTTCCTATTTTAATTCACAAAATACTTCTTGAAGTACTGTTTTAAAAAGTTTTGAAGATATGGAGTCAAACTGTCTTACACCCTTTTCAATAATAACCTTCCTAGTATCATTATGTGATCTAATTGTTACTGTTGCATTTTTATAAATATTCTTCAGAATTATGACAATATTCTGATTTTATATATTGATGGTCCAATGTTTGAATCACTGAAGAAATACTTATAGAATCAAATGCCTTCTCATAATCTACAAATCCAATGCATAATGGCAACTCATATTCATTGGTCTTTTCTATAACTTCTCTCAATACTTGGATATGATCTACTGTAATAAAGCCATTTTTAAGTCCAACTTGTGTTTTTTTTTGATTGTTTGAAATCCTATGATCTCTATAGTCAAGTTGTAGTTATCTTGGAAAATTTTTTTTACAAAACTGATAGGTCTATAATTTCTAATGTTCTCTTTATCTTATTTAAATATTAATATTAATACTGCATTTTTTTCAATTATCTCGTACATCTTTATCATTTAGACATTTGGGTAATAGTATAAAAACTGAACCCTACTGTCTGATGGTACTGTTTTTCACAAAACACACATCAATATTCCATTTTAGCGACCTTAACTTATGGTTGACAGTACAAGAAATTATTTTTGAGCCATAACAGGCCACCTGAGGGCAATGTATTTTATGATTACATAACAAAATACTATGCCCATTGTATTGCGACAGTATTCAAGTGAGCGCTCATGAACTCTTGCTGTGGTCTGATTTGATGGTGGCCATATTTGAAAGAGACGAAACTCTGCAAAAATTCATTGTCGGAAATTTTTTAGAAAGCATAATGGAATTACTATTCCATATCAAGAATTGTCATGTCAGCACACACACTTCCCTATGCTTTTGAACTACACACAACTTGAAAAGATTTTTCTTTTCAGCAGAGTTTTTTCCGATTTCACATGCAAATGCCCATTTACACATAAATCCATGCGAGAACTTCAAATGTCATCTGCAAGTTGTCTGAATTGGTCAAAGCTGAGTGAATTACCACTTGGCTACACAAGTGGATGCACAATATTGTGTTTTCCCAAAAAGAGAAACTCCTGCAAGCATACCTATGTAGGTCTGCATAAGGGAAGTTGTTGGTTTGAAGACTCCAAAATCTTGTTACTTACAGCTTTGAGGCTTCCCTGTTATTTTATTTACGTGTTACTTTTGGCAGCTGTTTTTTATGCCCCATAAATGGTGGTGTTTTTTTTTTACTTGTTTTGCTTTATAACTTGTCCAAGTTTCATTTCTTTTTGATTCAATAAATTATTTTATGGGAAACTTGTTGTTTTTGTTGTTCACATGATTATAAAGTAGGTAGGTAACATTTGATAAGTTTCATTAACAGTTAAAGTAAGTAATATTTTATTATACCATAAGTGTTTAAAAGTTGATTCAAAACGCCCCACCAAAAATAAAATAAAATAATAATAAATAAAATGTTCAAAAAGAAAATCCCAAAAGAAGTCGATAATTAAAAATAAAAACAAACTTTTCCCACTACCCCCCTCCCCTGGCTTAAAAAAAGTGTTCTTTAAAAACAAACTGTTTATATCTTTTTTTTAAATTAAAGGCCCAAAAAATTAAGGAAGAACTTTTCACTATCATATAAAGCTTTCTGTAATGTAAAGATTTGAAACAAAAAAAAAGCCTCATAATAAATTAACAAAAAAAAAAAAAAGATGACAATTCAAAATCAAAACAACCCCTCTCCCCTCCACCCACTAAAAAACCAAGTGTTGGTTTATTCAAAAGTACCAAATTGTTAAAGTCTTTCAGCAAATCAAAACATCAAACAAAAAAAAAGATAAGTTAAAAGCAAACAACCACCCCTCTCCACCATCTAAAAACAACAAAGTGTTTATTACCGTATTTTTGTGTAAACAAACTGACGGAGTATTAATCAATAATTTAAAAGCAAACCAACACCCTTACACTATCTAAAAACAAAGTGTTTATTTCTTTAAAAAAAATGAACCAAAAGAAAAATGGGGGAAAAAATTTGGTTTACCATGAAGTAATATTATGTAAAGAAATCTATGGACAGTTAGTCATTAATTTACAAACAAACCAACACCCCTAGACCATCTAAAAACAAAGTATTTGTTTATTAAAAAAAAAAACTTTGGTGGTTTAGTGTCGCTGATGAAAAAGAATTAAAAACTGGTTGGAGAAAAAAAAATTTACTGTAATATTATGTAATAAATAAAACTTCGGTGGTTTACCATCACCTACGACGAAAAAATAATAAAAACCAGTTAGAAAAAAAAATCTTTTACCATCATATTATGTAAACAAACAGATGGTCCATGAATTGGTATATCGATGTGAATTGGGTGAAAAAGTGCACCATCAGATGGTAGGGTTCAGTATTCATACTATTACCGACATTTGGTATATAACTTTGCCAAAATCTTTTCTATTTCTTCAACTGCAACTTCTAATATGTCAATTATAATTCCATCATTTCCTGGAGCCTTTCCTTTCTTCATACACTTAATTGCATGTCTCACTTCTTCATTTAAAATCCTGGGCAATTCGGAAGATGTAATAGATAGAGGAGTACTTGTTTTTTATTACTATATAATTCTTGATAAAACTATTCTGCCCATTTCATGATGTCGTCTCACTTTTTAGTAATAGCTCCATCCTTCTTTTATTGCAGATATGTTTCCTGCCAATATCAAAATGATGTTTCACACTCCTGAGACTTTTATTCTCTTCTACAGCTTTCCTTGCTAGTACTTTCTTATATCATTATCAACTTTTTTCGCACCATTTTTCAAAATTCGAGATATTCAATCCTTCTTAATGCATCATTTTTATATATCTTTATATTCCTTCTTTTCTTCATAAATTCTCTAGTCTAGTGTAAGTCATTTTATATATACATAGATGTCTGATGCAGATTTGCATGTGTTATGTAACTCATCAGCCAAAGTTAGAAGTCTTGAGGATGTTGGGGTGTTTCTGGTAATGTGACTAATCTTGAATGACAGAATGTTGATAAAGGAAATGTACCATTGAACAGGGTCAGGTTGCATAGTGTTAAGCTTAAATAGCATGATGTATATTTCAGAATACAAAAATTCAGAAGTGTGTGCAGGGAAATTTATTCTTATTGTTTTATGTAGGTCAATTGTTGATGTTTGCATTGCATTCAGAATGAGTTCAAGCATTTGACTAGAGTCTCAGAAAAAGGTGAGGGGTTAAGTGTTAACTTAATTAAGTAATAAAGCATGGGTGAATAAAGCATAGGTCAATGAGTGAGATGTGATGATGATTGTAGAATGAGATTGAAATGGGTAGTAATAAACCTTCAGCTCTTATTAGGGGTAGTTAGTGCAAGTTAATGTAACCATGTTGAAACAAAGGTGTGATGACTTATGTTAAAATCACCCAGTAAAGCAACTGGGTAGGAGTTGATGATAGTAATGAATTGAGGGAAAGCATTAATAATGAGATCATAGCTGGTCCAGGAGGTACATAAACCAAAATTATATTGAGTACAACAGTACAATGGTAAAAGTGACCGTAAGTAGGCTTGAGTCAATATATATAGTTTTGAAAGATGAAATGGGAAGTTTCTTATGATGATCAGGCCAGTGCCACCTGATGGTGATGATGGGGTTAATCTGATAATCACTATATATTTTTGTTTCCAGCAGACCCAGGATGTGCAGCTGTGTAAATTGAATCCCTTTATTTAGCTGGAGGTTTTTTGAATTGAGTTTAGACCTTGAACACTGAAAACTACTTTTGAATGTAAATGAATAGAAAAAATAGAGATATGTTTTGAGAATCAGCTGTTTTATATTAACTGGATTGAGATTTTTATTTGTTTGTTTCCAAAGTCTAGAGAAAGGATTGTATAAATGTAAATGACAGCTATGATTCAGAATTAAAGTCTTCAGGACTAGGATCTATGGCATAAAAATATTGAAGAATTGTTTTATTATCATTATTTTTTAAGCAAGGAAAGTTTGATATCTGGTGATATACTAGTGTATACATGTATTCTTCAGGGTTTGTTTTTGATTCGTTGCTTGAAATTGAGGTTTCAATAGGCAAATCATGAAGATTTTTGGACTCAATTAAAGCTTGCTGTTTTTGTTGAGTGTATGGTAAGTAGACACTATAGGATTCTACATTGTAAATGCTGTTAATAGTGGAGCATGCTATGCTAATTTCAGGATCAAGTGTTTTTACTTTTTTTATTATAGTGATTTGTTCATGGTCACCCAGGTTTTTTTTTAGAAGAGTAAGCTTGTTCACAGTGTTCAAGTGGTGGTTATAGTAGTATCAGGGATCCATGACATTTATGGGGTCTTGTTTATTATAGATGAAATTTGGTTAGTATTGTCATTGGAACTATTGATTGTGATACCTCAGCTATGTGAGTTGAAACTGTTTTCATATTTTAACTGATGATGTGAGAGTTTGATTATCTTCACCCTGAGCAGTTTGATTTTGATATTAATGGGTGTAGTGAAGGTTTGATTTGTCTGGTTGATGGAGAGGTCGATTGATAAAACATCTTTATTTGAGAGGAATTTGTCTGTGTATTAGATGTTTTGTGAATATTGTCTTGGTTTTGATTATGAATGCATCTGGGTGTATGAGTGCCCACCTTATTACATTGCAAGCATCAAACGATTGTGCAATTGATTGCCAGATGACAATGCTAGCAACATGACAAACATTGTGGCTTTAATCCTCTTATGTATATGAAAGTGTGGTCTCTTGGTCTATAATCTAAGGGGGTATAGTGTTTGGATCAATGTTTTTGTTTAGCTTGATCTTGATCTTAAACACATAGCTATTGCTGTATGTTGAAATTGGGATGTCCTTTAGTAAATTGGTTGCAATGAGACAACCTTCCTGAAAGGCTCCATTAGTTTTTAAAAATCCTGTGTAGAGTAACCTAGGTATGTATTTTCCAATATGCCAGTTATATAACTATTTTCATCTACAGCAATTAGAGCAAAATCACCTAGTGTTTGTTCTTTATTTTTAATCGATTTCTCTGGTTTTGATCATGGAATTCTATGATTGCAGATCTTTGATTGGAGATGATCAGATAAGTGGAGAACACTGTCTCATATATTGTGAAAAGTGAATACTTTACATAGTAAAGCTCTTGGGAATTTATATAAAGAACAATGGATATCTGTAGCTGATAAAACTATTGAACGATCTGTGAAAAATGGCGGAAATGTGTTAAATTTTACTCCATTAGGAATTGTATGGAACTTTTCAGAGATGCTATCTAGCATGTCAGCAGTTCTTATTACAGAAGGGGAGAGTTGTTTTGCTTCACTATTTTGATTTTGTAAATCTAAATTTTTAATATTATTGGTTGTAGATTTTCTGAATATTTGGGAAGATGGATTAAAATTCATGTTTGAGATTAGTGTGGAGGTACCCCAATGTTTTTTGGCAATATCAATATATATTCTTTTATTAACTAAATAACCTTATTTATTAGGTTTGTTTTTGCATCAGTGTTATGAAATAATGAAGGCGTGGCAGCCATTTATATTATCTTTTGCTGATGCTGAGAACTAAATGTATTAGTTTTTTTTCTTTCACAACACACACACCGATATTTGCAAACTTATTCTATATAACTAATTTTGTTATTGTTTTTTTTTAAATATACTTTAAAATTACTTTTTGTGATGGTATTGCAAGTAATTTAAAGGTTTAAATTCAGAGAATTTTGAATTATGAATTATCTATTATTTATTTATTAGTTAATTTATTATTATTATTATTATTTTAAACAGCATTAAACTGTTGCACATGCGTGATTTTAACTATAAAATGAATGAATACAAACACTTCAAACACATGATAAAGTCTTTGGAAAAGACAGTTTAATGTTGAAACAGTATGATTTGATCGTCATACGTTTCACCTATTCTAGAAATCAATAGCCTTCATTTCCCTAGTTCAAACCCTAAAGGTACACATATATATAACAATATACTTGGGAATTTAACATGTATAAAAACGTATATTTACACGTATATGTGTGTAATTGTATATGCACACACGTTTGCTATAATTGTATATATTTTGTAATAATTTTATTTGCTAAAGAAATGGTATATTCATATCTGAATATTATCATTATATAACGTACACACCTTATAATTTTATAAATATTCATCTTAATGATTTTAAATAATTGAATTGGTTTCAAGCTGGAAAAATTGTAATAGATAAGAACAGAATTCTCAAGTATTTCAAACTGGCTTTAAAGTACCCAATTGCCTAACCATGTAGAGCAACTAAAAACAAAGGTAGATGTCTCACGTCTAGGATAAAACGCTAGCAGCTTAAATCTCTTTCAGTAAAAGAAAAGGAGAAGCAATCCAATGTTTAAAAAAAGAACTTTACCAATCTCATGGGACACCGCCGGTACAAATCCAGATTTTAGGATTCTTAATAAAATAAAAGTTGGACAATTAAACCTGCACTGAAATCCAGATTGGAACTGGAATCTGAGAAAAATAAAAGGAACAATGAATAAACCTGAAATCAATCAACCGATTCGTCTGAAGCTGATGCAATTAAGACTTCTTAGAATTTAAAGTCTAAAAATAAAGATTGTGAATGAACTGTAAGAGGGGGGATTAAAAAAGTATAAAAAAAGGCAATTGAAAGAAAATTGTCATCCATTTTGCTTGACTCGTGTTTCAATTTATATCCAGGCAGCAGGCCCAGTTTCTACCATGCAAATAAGTGGCTAGAAAAGCTAAGGCCATCTTCCCGATGGTCAAGAACCGTTTATGGAGCCCGGAGATCCAAACCACAGCCCTACTTAAAGAATAGCCCAACGATGAACCAGCAGATAAATCAGTCCATGCGTGTATTTCATACTTTCAAGCTGCAAGCCTCCAGATAAATAACCGGTAACCACTTCTCAATCAAACTAAATCTAAAAGCTATAGCCATCTATAAATCTTTCCTAAAGCTAGCTATATAATAAGTAATGTGCACAAACTCTTCCATTCAAATTTTATAAATTAATCATACTATGTTTAAAAGGTGTATTCTCTCTTAAAGTAATTAACTGTATTAGATAAACGTATCTCAACCTGTATAATTTAAAATATGTTAAAAGTTAAATGTAAATCTTGCCTGATCACAAATTCTTAAATCTCTTTTTTAAATTCAACGTATAAACAACGTATAAAAGCTTATTGGTCCTATTATTTTCTCTATTTGCGTCTATACTTTTGCATCTATATATATATTTTGTTAAAATGCATTTATTGATTTATGCTTTGCCTTCGGAGCAGAGACTATTAATTATTATAACTTAAAGAGACGTTTTGTTCTCAAGTAAAGTAATTATGCTGTTTGGCATATCTATAGATTGTCTCTGGTCCGAAACCTACTTTGATATATTATTTGAACGGCTATGCGTAGCTTAATATCACATATGTTGCTTATTAAAAGGTTTGTTTGGTTAAATAAAAGAGAGTGATAATTTAAGGCATATTCAGTAGTTAGCCAAGTTTAAGCCCCAGATATGCTTTAGACCCTCTTAATGTAATTGCATATAATATGTAGTTAGTTAATAAACTAGATAAATTTTAATAAAGTCCTCTTTAGCACAATTTCAGTGTTTATTTAACTAACTGGTGTAGGGTAGTTTGCAGAAGAAACTATAGATTTCGTGCTTTACTAGTTGTTATAATTAAGATTCCAAAAGCGTTGTGAATGAGTTTTTACGAAGCACTGAGGTGCATTCCGTCTTGCTATCATATAATTATTAAGATAAGATTAGGTTTTAAGGGCCATCTTATCATCCTTAGTTCAGACAGCCTTCTTTTGAATGGGATAATGATTTTAAGGGTCATTCCCATTTCCTCCTTTAAAAACTGGAACACCGGAATCCAGCATCTTATATCATGGCTGTTCGAGCATCCGAACTAAAAGTTCATGTATAGCAGGCGAGCGGTATCTGAGAACCGAGCAAACGCTGCTGAATCTCATGAGTAAAAGCACATTCAAGCTGCATCTGATGTAATATGCATAGCGCCATAGCCTCAGAAGTTATGCTACAAAATGCCAGTTCATCTGTTGTATATTAATTGTTCAGCATTGATCTGAACGTAAGATCTAGTTTATCTAAGAATATCTACATAAAGAGCACATTGACTGCTCCTCACGTATTGATAAATTTAAGTACACATTGTATAAATTTGCCACTCTCTTAGAGTTTAACCCTTAACATACTGAGTAGGAATGGCAGACATAATCTAGACATCAGTATAGACGTAAAATAATTATTAATGTATAAACGATATAATAGAATAATGATCATTAAGTAATTGATTACAGAACGTGTAGTTCATATTTTCACCATCCCACCTGCGAGTGGAATATTCAGTATATTTAATTGTTATTGTTTGTTTGTCAAATTAAATAATTTTAAAATCTATTAACGTCTGCAGTATTATTCACTTTGTTTATATTAAATCACCATCCATAATGATTTTATATGCATTAGATAATCAGCCATAGGTTGTGTGAGTGTGTTTGGTTAAGCTATAAACATTTAGTTAAATATCCCAGAGTCTCTCGTTTTACCCTTTGCTATTGCCGGCGCGGAAATTGAGAGATTACTAGTGTAACCTCATATATGTCATTCATAAGGTAGTAAGTCAGGGGTGTTGGTGAAGGAGCTGAGGTGCGGTCAGATTTGGTCTCAAACCCTCATCTAGATCAGCCTTGGTATAATTTACCAAAACTCTGGATTTTGTTGCGTGGATGTTCAAATATGACTGTTACAATGTTGTTTAAAATATTACAGTTTGTAAAACATCACGCTATATAAAATAATTGTCTTTTTCTTCTTCTTCTTCTTCTTCTTCTTCTTCTTTTTCTTCTTCTTCTTCTTCTTCTTCTTCTTCTTCTTCTTCTTCTTCTTATTATTATTATTATTATTATTATTATTATTATTATTATTATTATTATTATTATTATTATTATTATTATTATTATTATTATTATTATTATTATTATTATTATTATTATTATTATTATTATTATTATTATTATTATTATTATTATTATTATTATTATTATTATTATTATTATTATTATTATTATTATTATTATTATTATTATTATTATTATTATTATTATTATTATTATTATTATTATTATTATTATTATTATTATTATTATTATTATTATTATTATTATTATTATGTTGCAAGTAATTTAAAGGTTTAAATTCAGAGAATTTTGAATTATGAATTATCTATTATTTATTTATTTATTAGTTAATTTTATTATTATTATTATTATTATTGTTGTTGTTGTTGTTGTTGTTGTTGTTATGTTTCATAAGGTAAACTTTATCAAGATTTAAAAAGAGTTACATAAGTTACCTGTGAAAATATGAGGTCTTGGATGCAAGTTGATTCATGATATTACATATGCAATAAGGACTTACAATCTTGCTTGTGATAGAAACAAAATGTGATTTACAGTAATTGAAAAAAGTATAACTGTTACATAATAAGATACAGGTGTGAAATTAAGTTTATATATAATTTTTTAAATATGATATTGAGAAAAATACATAGAAGCAGATGTTAGTGTGAGTGAAAACATATATGAAGGGGGGAGAGTTAGAGTTGGTGTTTGTTAGGTTAATTTATGATTGTACACAAATTGGGCTTATTTGATGGAGAGCATTATAGCTTTCATGGCTAAGTCTTACCACTCATATTTTACATAATTTTCATGTGAAAAACATGAATTCTTAGATACAATTTGATGAATGAGATTACATATATAGTGAGACAATTTTTCTTATGATAAAGAGAAGATGGTGTATAATAATTGGAAGAAGTATATTTCAAATTAGGTTTACATAGATTTTTTTTAAAGTATTATAAGATAAATATATAAAAGCACATGGTGATATTTGTTAATACATCATAGCAGAGGTGGAGTTAGTGTTGCATTAGTATATGGCTATACATATATTGTGCTTATTTGTTAGGGAACACTATAAGTGTCATGACTAAGTCTTACTGTTCATGCATTGTGAATTTAAAGTTACATTTGAGTTAAGTTGGTGGAGTGATCTTGCAAGCTTCTTCAGATCAGTGGGTGATGTACCATGTTATTCTCAATTGGTGCCATATTTATTCTAGAGTTCACCATGGCATGAGGTTGGAGCTATGAGTTCAAGCAAAGTAGGCCTTTGAGTTGGTTGAAATTGTGTAGATAAAGAACATTGGTGTCTGTGTCTGATATAATGATGAACTTGGGAGGAAAGATCTTAAATGGTGCAAATAGACTCTGTGATATGATAATAATAAATTTTTGACAGCATATCAGACATCCATATCACAGGAGGGGGTATAATCTTGTGTTTTTATGTTTAGGTTTTTAAATGTCTTTTGCGTTAGTTGTCATGAAATTGTCTTATTCATTAATACACTTGAAATATCTTTACTATTGCTGACATGAGAATTATTATTGGTGATTCTGGCATAAGTTTTTTTTTATGAGCTAAAGGTTAAAACATGTTGGAATAGATTTTGGTGCCAACCACTTGGTCATGTGTTTGTGCAGCAGCCATTTTTATTAGTTTTAATGATTTAAAAATGTCAATTTTAAGATAAATCTTTTGTAAATTCAAAATTTCCTTAGAAAAGATGTGTGGTATAGTTAACTGTCATTAATTGTTTCAATTTATGTTAAATTTATCTGAAGTATTGTACATTTTGATTTGGTTTTTGGGGGTTTAAACCCAGAATTTTGTGCTTATTACCTAGCAATACAAAAGTTTGCTGCCACTAATCAAACATTTATTTTTGCAAATTATTTATTATACACACTGGAATTTTATATAAATAGAATGTTATCTAATTAGGTCAAGTTCAGTCTTTGTGATGATTTGAAATTTATCATTAAAAAAACTAATAATATGCAAATTCTTAGGATTTAAATCAGAAGATCTTAGAATGAACATGGTGAAAGACTAAGATTTGCTGCAGGACTTTATTATTATTATTATTATTATTATTATTATTATTATTATTATTATTATTACCATCATCATAATCATCATCATCATCATCATCATCATCATCATTATTATTATTATTATTATTATTATTATTATTATTATTATTATTATTATTGTTTCAAAAGGAAATTTTATTAATGACTAAAAAGTTACATATATTTAAATTACCAGTGAAAGGAGAAAGTGTGTATACATCAAAGAAACCAGGGAGAGAGTAGTTAACCAGTGTTGTGGTTGTTTATAGTATTTTTACAGGACTATACATGTTGGAGCAGGAATAGAGGCTATGATATTTACTTGTTAATTTACATTTGGATATATTTTATACAATTACCTTTGATTAACTTTGGGGGGATATATTTTATACAATTACCTTTGATTAACTTTGGGGGGATATATTTTATACAATTACCTTTAATTAACTTTGGGGTGTGTGCAGATACATATGTATACATTGGATGTTTTTTTCAGTT